>CM037851.1:98502565-99102565 GCA_021234595.1 Delia radicum
AATTTATTAATTTATAATTTAATTATAATTTATAATGTATCATTTACGAATTATCGTCGATTATCGTATTTCTTTGGACTGTTTGATTTATTAATAACTGAGTTTTCCGTATTTTGTTTGGACTGTTTGGTTTTATTTATAACTGAAAAAAAGAAGAATTAAAATAATATTAGATCGATTGCGTATAAGAGAAAAAAGATGTGAATATGGACTTACGTTTAGTGCTTGTTTAGGCATGCTGATATCCGGGTTTTGGGTTGAGGACTTACTTTGTGAAATTTTTTTACTGTTATTGTAATTTTTCACTTGCTTTTAAAATTTGCTTTATTCGTCGATTTTAAACACAACCGACCGCGTTCATTGACTTACAAATACTGATTTTTTGTGAATGACGCTGCAAAATTATTTGTTTTTTTTTACTCACAAGTGCATTTTTTTTATTCTTTTGCTTTAGCGTTTATTTTTTATTTTTTTGCTAACTCGCTTCTTTTTATTTAAATGTAAGCGAGTTTACAAAACATTAATGTTATTTACATACAAAACATGAAGAACTTACCGTATTAATGACTGTTCTTATTCTCACTACACTTTCTTCTCTCTTTTTACAAAAAAAAAAACCCAAAATTTCCTATTATATTGTGCTGCCGCATCAAGTGAAATGAAAAATTACGCATAGTTGAAGGCAAAATTACCCAATTCGAATTAGGTTTCGTACTTTATTTTTAATTTTATGTTACACATATTGAAAGGCCTCATGATACATTTACATTTTCTGCATCTTTTGCAATTGTAATTCAGAAAATATCAATTTAAATTCAGTTTTAAATGGAAATTCTGAATTTTAATTGACGTTTTCTGAATTTCAAATAAAAATTTCGATTCACAAAATTTTATATAACTAACATTTATGGGCGGATTTTGGTGAAATTTGGCCCGTTTGTGTATTATTTTATTGGAATTAAAAAATAAAAATAATTACATTTATCAATAAGTTAAACATTAGATGAGTTTTAAAAAGAATGCTATTACTGGTGTTCTATTACTGGTGTTTAGGTGAACGTAATGTAACAGTTATTTTGTGTAGTTATTTTGAAATTAGTTTTCGAAAGTTGATTTAGAAAATTTCATATCAGAAGAAATATAATAAAAAAATATTTTTCGGAATATTAAATAAGGATCTCTAAATGTTGTTTAATAAAACCACAAGTTTTCAAAAAAAAAACATAAATAAAAAATGTATGAAAAAAGTATTTTACAGTGAAAAATTACATGTGAAAGCAATTATACCGATATTCACACACGAATTTTTGTGATTAACCTCGATGTGGCAGCACTGTTCTATTGCGTTTTTTTTTTTTTTTTTTTGGTAATAAAAATCACAAAAAAATAACGGTATATATTCTTTTTGTGTTTTAACACGTGAGTTTAAAACGCTTAATTCTTTTTTTGAATTCTCGTTAAATTGACATACATACTAATAAATTATATAAGTTATTAATTGAATTTATATTTTATGTAATTTTAATAAAACTCAATGTAGGGCTTTGCATAACACACCGTTCTAAAGATATCAAAAATTAATTTAATAAATCAAATGTATGTTGTACAGCCACTCCAAGATCTTAAATCTAAATTAAAATTAAGGATTTCATTCTTTAAAGGTCCACAAATATCACAGAAGTCAACATAATAACTTTTCTAGAACAATTCAAAAAAAAAAAAAAAAACGATTCCAACTAAAACATTAAAAAAACTACCAAGTTTTAAATTCTAAACCGTCAGTATTCAAATCGAATATTTGCATATAAAATAAGAATTATTTTTAATTGAAATTTAGATAACATCAATTAAAATTCAGAAAATTTCATTTAATATTAAAAAATTCTAAAATATTAATTTTTAATTAAAAATTTCCTTTTGAAAAAAAAAAAATTCAAAATTAAAAGTTTGTTGTATTTAAAAATATTAATTAAATTTCAGAAAACATTATTTGGGAAATATCTAATTTAAATCCAAGTAATATTTAATTTAAAATTCGGAAACTATCAATTGGAATTTAAAAACTCTAGTTAAAATCCAAAAACATCATTTAAAATTTAATAACACAAAGAAAATTTTTATTAAATTCACGAAGTTTTTCCTCCGAATATTAAAAAAACAAATCTGAATATTAATAAAAGTTTCCTAAATTATATGAAACACGATTTTAAATGAAATTTTTCATTCAGTGTATAAAATTTTTCCTACATAAAAAAGAAATGTTTGATGTTAGGCATGGGATTGCTACCGCTTTCAAAACGTGTTCTGATGATGGGAACCTAGAAAATTCCCGAAATAGATCTATCAACACATTCCTGAAAGGGTCAAATAATAAATTTGAAAACAAAAAACTCTATAGATTTTTTGTTAGGACAGTATCCTAATGAAGAAATATAGAGTATGCCATCGAACTTGAATAATTTTCATTTTCATTGCACAATTAAAGGTAAAAAAAAAACATAATTTTTATTTTTAATAAAAATTATAACAAACTTGTAAAAAAGGCAAAGTACCGCCTAGTTTACTTCCCCTGTTTTGTTTACAAACTAAACAAAATATAAAAAGGAGAGAAAAACAAAAAACGTGTATTGAATATCCACCAGAGGTGGATCTTGCACATCAAACAAGTTTTCAATTTATTTTTTGATCAATGGTTATAATCTTTAATTTCAAGCTCGTATATTAGTTCTCATGTAGTGAGTAAACTAGTTTATATGAATGTTTGATGTTTGGCATGGGATTGTTACCGCTTTCAAAACGTGTTCTGATGATGGGAACCTAGAAAATTCCCGAAATAGATCTATCAACACATTCCTGAAAGGATCAAATAATAAATTTTAAAACAAAAAAATCTATAGATTATTTGTTAGGACAATACCCTAATAAATAAATATAGAGTATGGCCTCGAACTTGAATAATTTTCATTTTCATTGCACAATTAAAGGTCGAAAAAATTATAATTTTTATTTTTAATAAAAATTATATCAAACTTGTATTGAATATTTTTAAAATCTGATTTTTTTAATGAGACATAAAAAGATTTATAAAGTGATGTGCGCCCCGGTAGGCTAGTTGGTAGCGTGTTGGATTATCAGTGCGGGGGTCGTGTGTTCGATTCCCCGTAGAGGCACTGGTCTGTTTTCGCTACAACGCGCCGAAGGCCATAGTAGCTAGTGCTCGGTTAGGGTAATTATGTGATTATTAATTATGTGATTATTAATTATTAAAATAAGAAAAAAAAAATATAAAATTATAAAGAAAATAGTTTCAGTATGACGTCACATATATATTAATTAAAACTAAGCATGGGGTCCATATAGTTATAATAATATCGATCACTACATATATTTTTCTTATTATTATATGGCTTATGCAGTTAAATATAGAGTAAGATTTGGAGACATATAAATTCTCTCAATAAAAATTATCAGATGTATTTGTATATAATGATATAATGATATAAGCCGTAATGTGACTCCATTCCAAAACAGATAAGACTTAATCATAATATATATGATTATATGTAACTACCCAGTAAAAAACGCTGCTTACAAGCAAGCATATGCCATGATTTTTATATGGTGCTTATTTCAGTGCTTATAAAAAGCTGTGATTTCATGGGTTTCAGTAAAATCATATTTCATGTCTACATTATTACGATTAAAAGTAATTTTATGATAAATAAAAGTAATTATATGAATATAATTTATTTCACATAAAATTCTGCAGATATTAATTTTTTATTGTTAAAATTTTAGACATATAATTTTTTTATTATTTTTTATTTTTTTAAAGAGGAGCAACACTCAGGAAATTGTTCCTATTAATTATTGTGTTGCTTTCTTTGGAAAGGGGATAGTGGAGAGATGAAAGGTGGTGAAAGATGAAGGGCTTCAAACATGGTAATAATTTAATTTTTTTACCGCTCTACATTCAGAAACAGTTAACTGACTAATTATTTCTTATTACTTACTCGAAATCACCAAACACAATCGGAAATCACTCGTGAAAATCGGTACAGATTGTTTATAATCTACGACATGAAACTTTCTGCATTACAACCTGTATCCTTATAAGGGATTAGGGTAAGCTGCTTACAACCTGCATCCTTGTTAGGGAAAACAGTAAGCTCAACATTTTTTTTTTGTTTTTTTTTTTTATACGAAAATTATTTGTTACTTTTGCTGCTTCTCAGTATTATGTGATAGTAAGCGCTTATATCTGCGCATTTGTTTCATCCTGCTTCTAAAAACATATAAATTTTTTGCTGGGTATTTTTACCTGGAAAGTTATTTTTTGATTTTTATTTTCAAGCAACTTTTTTCCTTTCTTTTGCTTTAATTTTTTTTTGCCAAGTTTTAAAACGCTGAGCATGTTATGAAAGACTTCTCCACATAAATCAAAATTAAATACTTGTATTAGTCCTCCTACATTTACCTCTATATGATGTTTTTATCTTTTTTTTTTTGTTTCAAAAGTTTAAAAATAACTATTTTAAGTCGATAATTAACAAGTGGAAGCATTAAAGTCCGATGTGCCGAATTTGGTATAAAAAAGATTAAATTCGGCTGTGCCGAATTTTTGGATACCCTCCATCTCATTGTTTGAATTAACCAGTGCAAGTGAAAATAATATATATATATATCTATATTCCTTGTAAAAATAACAATAACAATGTTGTTTTTATAAGTAAAATAAAATATGATTAATTAATGTATTTGGGGTGAAGAAAAAAATGTTGTATCAATTATCGTTAAAAGCGAACTGCACTGTATATAAATACAGATAAAGATTTACACAATTCAATATATATGGTTTGTGTCTTTGCTATAAAAAAATTGTCGATATTCAGGCGCTGAAATCGCTATGTTTAATTTCTATGATATTAAATATATATTTGAATTGGGAGTTAAAATCCAATTAATATTCTTTTAAGAATCCAATTGCAATTGATGGAAACGTCCAATTGGGAAAATTGTCAATAGCGCCATCTATTAAGTTATAAAGGGATAGGTTTAAAGGGACAGTAATAAGAAAAAAATTGTTTTAAAAATAATAAATATATTGTGAATTGTGCGCCCCGGTAGGCTAGTTGGTAGCGTGCTGGCTTATCAGTGCGGGGGTCGTGGTTTCGATTCCCACCAGAGGCACTGGTCTGTTTTCGCTACAACGCGCCGAAGGCCATAGTAGCTAGTGCTCGGTTAGGGTAATATTTATATAATTTGTAATTATGTGATTATTAATTAATAAATAAAATAAATATTGTGAATTAGTAATTTAATTTAATATCTAATTGTAATTGAGAAAGGACCTAATTGGAAGAATAACTGGCTCCTCCATTTAAATTGTGAAGGGAAGTTTATAAAAAAAAAAAAAAGAAAAAAATATTCTTAGGAAAAAAACTTTTGTTTTGTAAATGAAACGAATTTAGTAGAAAAAAATCTAACACTCGATTAACGAGGGTTATGTGGTCAAAAAATAAACTCAGTTTATTGCAATAATTAAATGCAGTTTGCTTATAACACTTGAAATAGGGGAAAAGCACAAATCGATGCCTCAAAGTAGCCAATATTTGTAGAAAATAATATTATCCGTACATGAAATATTTACATTTAATGTAGCACTGAAATAATTATTTTTCTATAAAACAAAACCCGTAATTTTAGTAGAAAAAAGCCACAAAATAGGCTTTTAGCAATGTAACGAAAATGAATTGTATAAAATACCAAAACACTTTAATTTTAGCGAAAAACATACCGATTTGATCTAAACATGCTAGGAATATTATATTTTAATAATATTAACAAAAACTTTAAATGTTTTTCATCTTATGTTTCACTGAAACACAAATTAATGTTCAAAGTTATTCTGCAGGTTTGTTCTCAATGAAGCAATTTTTTTTTTTTGGAATAATAGTTGGTTTTAAAATCAGTAGTGACAATTTACAGAATTGATAAAAACTGTGGAAAGAGTTGAGAAATCGTTTGCATGCACTGACAGGAATTTAATATTACATTTTAAGCAAAGTTATGCTTTTTTCACATGGACTTTTAAAAAAGCATTTAGGGGTCCAAGAAGGTGATTACGTAGAAACTTTTTAACTGTTTTGTAAATACTACATTAACATAGTTTAAGTGGCAATTGTTTCAGTTACATATATTCAGTTGAATTGGACAGAACTAAAGGGAAATGCAAATTGAAGTATTTATGAAATCTGTGGATATAAGAAGTCCGTTATATCAGACATCATTTGTACGGAGTCTTGTTGACGAGACAAACAATTTAAATAAAATGAATTCTTTATAACAAAGATCCATATTGCAATTTTTATTGTTATTGAATTTCAGAGGGAAATTAGTGTTTTAGTGAATTAGTTTT
This sequence comes from Delia radicum, assembly GCA_021234595.1. Lineage (NCBI taxonomy): Eukaryota > Metazoa > Arthropoda > Insecta > Diptera > Anthomyiidae > Delia > Delia radicum. The sequence goes on from CM037851.1 coordinate 98,508,984, forward strand.
AGTGAATTTAAGGTTTAAAAAGCATACGCGAATTAAAAAAAAAGATTTAAAAAAAAATGCGCTTGCTGAGGCATACATAATGAAATAATTATTAAATACCCGTTTACATTACAACACACGTGTTTATACTATACATCACATAAGTCAAACGGAAAGTGTGATAATATTAAGTTTGTCAAAAAATTAAAAAAGAAAATACTGTGTGTGTTTAGAGTGTTTTCCTGACACAAAAAATTAAAGAAACTGGTATTTTTTCAAATTATATAAATTAAAAAATTGATCCGGTGACAAATTAACATGTTTTGCTGACATATTAAACTTTTGTCAAAAATTCGTAAATTTTTTGGAAGCAAAAATCGTCCAATAGTCATTTAGTTATTTTGGGTATTAAATATCGTCAAAATGACTATAAATCGTCAAACCTGGCAACACTGCATGTGATTGCTTCTAATGCATACATACATACATACATACATACAGGCACGTAGCTAGGAATTTGTTTCGGGGGGTGCTTTTCGAATTTTTTTTTGATTATATATTTTTTTTTTGCACACTAAAGTAACAGCTTTTTACCTACACGTAATGGGCAATCATGTATTAATAATAGAAATAGCTTTCTGATTTCATTTTGAAACAAAAACCTCCCGCATAAAGTGCATTTCCTTAAAATGCATTTTTTCAATTATTACTTATTGTGTTCATTATTTTGCGAATTTTGATGTCTATATTGCGAAACAACGCTTTAATCTGTTTGATCACAAATTTGAAAATGTTTGTGTACTTTAAGTTGGATATGCATCGTTATTGTCTAATTACGTTAAATTTTTAGCTAAATATTAATTTTTAGTTTAATTAAATAAAAAAGGATTATGCGGAAAACTTTTTGAAAACCACGAAAAATAAAATTGCGTTACTTTATATTTTTATGTGCTAATATACGTCTAGGGCAGCTAAAACTTGATAAATGTAAAAAAAAGTAAAAAAGTTTCAACTTCTAATAACCCGATTAAAATTAATATGATGCTTTATATAATCATACGAAATTTAATATGAGTCTTAATAAAGTTTTATCCGAGAAATGGGCATAATAATTATATTTGCATTAGTTTAGTTTTAATTTGATAATATCAGATTAAATAACATCCGAATAATGACGCGATACAATTTAATACGATTTTATACAGCGGTATAAATTTATATGTGAACTGATACTGAAATATACAAAATAAGCTATGGTTGTGTCCGGTTTTTGATTTTAAAACTTCATGAAAATCCAAAATATCTATTAATCCTTTTAGACTTTAGCCACTTGCAAAAGGTTTACATCTTTATAATTTGTAACAAATTCCATAGCATTTGGAAATTTTATTATATTCAAAAATAAAAAAATATAAATGAAGATTTTGTGGTATTTATTAACTTACGCCATTGAATAACAAAGACGGAAAAAACGTTGAAACTAAATTTAGAGTTTTAGATTGAAAAAAATCTTAGACTAAATTAAGAACTCATAATGTTACAAATGAAACAAATTCTTTTTTTAGGGTTAAGAACCAGAAAGAAATCAATTCAAAAGACAAAAATTGGGTAAATTTTGTGTATAAAATTATACACAAAATGATGCAATTAATTGTATTGATGTAATACACATTTACATCCAAAATATAATTGACAAATTTTCTAGTGTGACTCTGCATGGGGTAATATACAATTTTATCTAAAATAAAAATGTGTTTTTTAAAATATGATATAATATCAAAATATATATTAATTTGCAATGCCTAGGTATATAAATATAACGTAATTATTAATTGGATTAGTTTTAGCGTATTCTAAATGCAATATACAAATATACGCAACTATATATGACATCATATTAAATTTTTTCTACGAAATTAATTTTATATAGAAAATTTATATAATTATGTCCGGTTAAATGCACTGGCAGACAAAACCTTATAAGTGCATATAAAATAATGTATTATTTTATGCAAACGTTTTTACTCGGGAAATTAAAGAATTATAACCGTCCAAAAACAAATTAAAAGCAAATACCCTATATAATTTGCCTGCCACTTATAAGGAAGCTTTTCCGATGGGTTTCCTTTGAAATTAAATTCGGATAGGTGATAAAGCAGCAAAGATATATGAAAAACGTATCTATTTTTAAAATTGGTGGTGAAAATTAACACATTTTTGTATGAAAATATGTTTAAAGTTTAGGAAATTTAGACTTATTTAAAAACAGCGTTCAAATCCTCGAGAAAACACTCATCTTGAAAACCATTTCGACACTATGTCGTGGACCCCGGCTGCCACTTATTTGAATTATTTTAACAAATTATTCACTATTTTTTCCCCTTTTTCATATATCCGACTTCATGTATTGTATTAAAAAAATCGTAAATTTTACAAGCAAGCGTGATTGTAGTCTGAAAGAAATAATAAAGAAAAAATATAAAATTGGAAAATATTAAAATTTAAAAATATACCTGACATCGCCTAGGTATTATTTCCATCGCCTAGGTCTTATTTATTTCGTATTTCCAATTCACTTTGGTTTATATTTTGGACAATTTCAAACGCTTTTCAAATTGTCTTTAATCAATTTTTTAAATAAAAACCCTTTAAAATGTCTAAAAAAAAACTACATCGTTATTACTAGTTTAGCTGCTTGATTTTAAAATGTCGCATTTCAAGAAGCGCCGATAGAAATTTGTTTACATTTAGTCTAAAAAATATTGAGAAAATTTGAGTCACATTGGACCACGTTAACACATTATGCATACCGATCAAGGTTTGAGGCTTAAATTTGTTTCAAAAAATTAAAAAAATATATGAGATATCGTAATATATATCGTAAAAAAAAATACTGAAAACTATGTTACCAGATGCGTGCGTAGCAAACCAAATTTATATAAAAAGATTGCACTATAAGTAAAGTAACGACTTCTACGGCACAAGTAAACTTAATTTTGAGTCTTAGTGGTAGCTCCATTTTAAAAGATTATGTCAAAATACAGAGAAAAAATCATTGTCAAAAAAAAATTCAATTAAACTTTTGTTCGATTTCAAACTTACTTTCAATTAACTGTTTAATTGAAAATGAATTTGGTATAAAAAAAATTCTCAGTTTTTATAACGTTGAACAACATTGAAACAAATGCAAAAATTTTAAAAAGTCGCCAAAATTAAAAAAATCGTTTAAAGTTGAAAATTCGCGTTTCTTTAATTTTGGTCATTTTTTTTTTAAATATTTTTTTGAATTTTGGCGTTTATTTTGGGAGTTTTTTAAATTTCTGCAATTTTGAGGATTGTTTTGGCAATTTTTTTTTTTCAAATTTTGCGATTTTTCAAATGGTCTAATTTTTCCCAATAGTAAACAATATTCAATAAAATTTTTAATAGATGTGAATAAAACTATATGTAATTGAAAATAATATTAATTAAATAGATACAAATTATTTTAGTTGTTACTACAATTGCATCAACACGACCGAATTTAGTTAAACTTTTGCTGAATCAACAAATATTTTAATTAAAACTCAATTTTAGTTTTTTCTGTGTAGACATATTTAATTTTAGTTTGCATTGTCTCAAACAATTTTTTGATTATATTTTAAGTCAAAGACTTCGAAATCTCTTATGAAAAGATTTTATTTATTGCTTTTTGTCGAAAATCAACTCTAACAATGATAGCCGCCCATTTGCAGGCGATGTTTTCTAACGAAATTTTAAGATTCGAATCATATAAAACTATTTCCTATTTGATCCAAGTCAAAAATAATTATCTTCATATTAAATTTATCAATAACATTGTTACTTTCTAACGAATTGTATTAAGTTTTTAAATTTGTCAAATCATTTCGGGGGGGCTCTAGCCCATAAGCCCCCCGCCCCCCTAGCTACGTGCCTGCATACATACCAGTTATAAAAACCTTCATACATACATACATACATACATACATACATACATACATACATACATACATACATACATACATACATACATACATACATACATACATACATACATACATACATACATACATACATACATACATACATACATACATACATACATACATACATACATACATACATACATACATACATACATACATACATACATACATACATACATACATACATACATACATACATACAGGGTGGCTGATGCATATTGTTACAATAAGAAATTTAAATAACTTTTTTATTTTTATTTCTTTGTTTTTACATTTGAAAAGCCATACAGTATTTTTAATGGCTTTTAAGAAACAATTTATTTAAAATGACTAACACGCCTGAAGACATCAAATGCAAGCGAAATTCCGTGCAAATTACAGAGAAAATTCCAAGCTAAGGGGCAAGTCTACTGCGTTCAATTGCTTGTTGTTTGATTTTTTTAAAGGAGAGAAATGAAAATCCTTAAGCAGAACTGTCCGTATTGACTGTCTGGTGATAAATATATGACCAAAAATATTCCATGTCGAAACTCTAGAATTGACTTGTATTGCAGCAACTATGGCAACAATTGTTTCTTACATTCGAACTGAGAAATTTTGATTAAAAGGCGTCGTAATGATTGTTCCACGATTGACAAAATAATTTACGAGCCCAATCTGCTCGGAGGAGTGCCGCCTAATGTGCCCGTTAAGTTTGTTTATGCTGAAATGCCAGCCCCCAAAGCATTGTAGTGGCGCACAATCAAAATGTTAGTTTCATTACCCCATTCGTTCATTTCCTTAAATTGAAAGACGAATCAATGAAACCAAAAAAAAAAAATAAATCGAACCGATTAATAACTCAGAAAAAAAGTTATTACGTTTTCTTTTGTAGTGACATTTATCAGCCACCCTGTATTACAAAACAAAACAAAAAACAACAACAATATTTTGTGGTTTTTTCCCAGATTTTTTTTTAAAAGAACTACAACTACTTTTACAAAGTGTGTATACCCTCCGCACTATGGGATGGCAAAGTATTTTTACAAACACGCTTGCGGAGACATACATAATGAAATAATTATTAAATACCCATTTACATTACGACACATATGATTACACTATACATCACATTAATCAAACAAAAAGTGTAATAAAATTACGCATAAAAAATATTTTATGCGTTTAGAGTGTTTTCGAGACACAAAAAAGAAAGAATGTGGTATTTTTTCAAATAATATTAATCGATAATAATAGTAGCGATTCCTATTCTCACTTTCACCATTCACCTCAATTTTCGAATCTCATTATTTCACGAGTGTTAATTATTAGTTCCATTTTGATTTCAGATTTATAAATATTTGTTTATTGTAAAGACGATTGGACAATAAAAATTTATAAATTTGTATTATTTGAGAGAAAATAAGGTTTGAAAACTGAGGTGAATGGTGAAAGTGAGAATAGGAATCGCTACCAATATTAATCGAAAAATAGATCCAGTGACAAATAAATATGCTTTGGTGATATATTAAACTTTTGGCAAAAATTCGTAATTTTGTTGGCAGCAAAAATCATAAAATCATCATTTAGTTATTTTGGGTATTAAATATCGTCAAAATGACGATAAATCGTCAAACCTGGCAACACTGCATGCGATTGCTACTAAACATACATACATACATGCATACATACCATTTAACAAAAAAAACAACAACAATATTTTGTGGGTTTTTTGTTTTTTGTGCGTGTTGATTATGACCACGGATGGTAACAGATTCTATGTGGTTATTGGTTTGGTTAACGCTATTTTCTTTTATTTCGGTAACGGTATTTCAGAGGTAACTAGATTTCAGTTATTTCGGTTGCGGGCTTTTAGCGCTAACGGTGTTTTATTTATTGCGTTAACGGTATTTTAGATACAAAATAACGTTACATTTTAGTTATTTCGGTAACTTTATTTTAGGGAAAAGATTTTTCAGTTATTTTTTAACGGCATTTTAAGGGTAACGTTATTTTAGCTATTCAGGTAATGTTAATGCAAACTACAATTTTTGGCCCCATTATGCCAGAGTCTTAATGATTTTCTAGTTTATGATCATACTTTGGGAAAATATATATGTATATTTAAAGAAGTTTTTTTTAAGATCTTGGTAGATTATTTCGGTAACGGTATTTTTATGGTATTGATATTTTAATTATATCGGTAACGGTATTTTACGAATAATGGTATTTCAATTATTTTGGTTACGGTATTTTAAGATATTGATATTTTAATTATATCGGTAACGGTATTTTACGGATAACGGTATTTCAATTATTTCGGTAACTGTATTTTTGGGAAAACGATAGTCAGTTATAAGGGGTTTGAATCGGAGACAGTATTTAAGAGATATTGACTGCCATCCCTGATTGCGTATATTCTTGTGTATAAGCATTGAATGTACGTATGTATGATGAAATAAATAGAATATTTTAAAATTTGATTCAAAATTTTAAGAGGTATTCCCACATTTTCACTCATAACTTTTGAACGCGTTAACCGATTTTGATCATTTTCACTACCAAACTGCTCATGATATCAACAAACAATTTGACTGAAAATTAGCAACACCTCTTCTGTATTAGCGGAGTATTTTGTATTAACACAGACAGACGGACAGACGGACAGACGGACAGACGGACATGGCTATATCGACTTCTCTATTCATGCTGATCAAGAATATATATAGTTTATGGGGTCCCAGATTTTTTTTAAAAGAATTACAAACATTTGACAAAGTGATATATACCCTCCTGCACTATGGGATGGAGGGTATAAAAACATGTCTGTTAAATTACACACTTAATAATTTGAGTGTATACTTGTTACTTCCATAACAACCATTCACAAAATATTTTGTTTACATGGGATTTGTTGTATCATATACATGGAAGTATATATGATCTCATACTTAGCTATATCAAGTATATATGACGAGATACGAAAGATCAACTTATATATAACATGAGATATAAAGACATATGATGATATAATGCACTGTATTAAAAATGTTCGCAATAATAAATACGAGATGTAAATATGTATCGTTACATATGGCCACATATGTAATTATATATAATTATATCAAGCTATATATGACTATGTATAAACTTGTTTCGTCGGAAAATTAAAAAGTGTCATTATTGGATGGTTTTTATAATATAAAAATACCTAAAAACTGTGTTATATTACCAATATTTTGCCTACGTTAAAACCATTTTTATTTAGTTAACAATAATTATTGACGATTTTACGAAACGAAAAGTCAAATAGAAATTACCCATTTTTTATGGTAATATTGAAGTAAACCATAGCACACTCTATGTTGCCTTAGGAAATCGCTAAAATTTTAGACAATATTACATATAGTTTTTTATTTAGTGCGTCAAAAGCTTCAAAAATATATAAATTTTGGAGACTATGGAATTTTTTAAAATATGTATCTTCTTGAGTAATTTTTGAATCAAAAAAGAAGGCTCTTTTATACAAAAAGCTTAAATTCTAATAATATATTTTGAGGCCATTTCTGGCTTATTTTTGAGTTTTCAAACTAACGTTTTTAATTTAATTTTTTTGTAAAATTGTTTTTATATCAAAATAATAAGTTTTCTTATCAATCATTACGAGAAAAGCTAAATATAGCAGAACTACAAAAAAAAAAAAATAAAAAAATTACACTTTTTAAATGAAAAAGTAAAAAAATGAAGAAAAAATCGTTTCAAAAATCGTTTTCGTATGAAAAAACATATCCTAAAGTTTAAAAATCTTTAGAAAAAGCCGTTGTTAAGCTCAAAAATAAAAAAATGGCAAAAAGCTAATGTGAGTAAAAATGGTAAACAAAATGTGGAGAAAAGCATATTTCGTCCCCTCAATAAAACAATAGTGTATACTCATGTACACCATTATTTTATTGCATAATAAGAATCTACATAACTGATTCTTTTTGTGGTCAAAATTTGGTGAAATTCTACTTCCACGAAGTGGGTCAAAAGATCAATTGAAATATTAACGTATAATTGCGTGTTTGAAATTTTTCATTAATAATTGTGTAAGTGCAGGTATTAAATACTTGTATTAGTCCTCCTACATTTACCTCTATATGATGTTTTTATCTTTTTTTTTTTGTTTCAAAAGTTTAAAAATAACTATTTTAAGTCGATAATTAAAAACATGTCTGTTAAATTACACACTTAATAATTTGAGTGTATACTTGTTACTTCCATAACAACCATCGTCTTAGTTATAGTCATCGTCGACGTTGTCATCTGTATCCTCCCTGACTTAACCATCATCATTATGAAACAATTTGAACTTGTTTAATTTCTCGTTAAATTATGAGACAAAAACTAATAAAAGAAAAAACGCATTTTTAATTAAAACGTGAAGTCTGCATTTAGAACAATTTTGTCTTAGCAATTCATTCAAGTGTTAAACTCTACGCACATTTAGACATTTACGCAAAAAGCGAATAGAGAAACTTTAAAGTGGCGGGTAGTAACCCAAACAAATGACAACATTAAGACCGTTAACCGAATGTCCTTTATTTTATGGCGTCAGCTTAACGGTTTTAGTAAACATTAGACGGTGACATAAACTCAGAGTATTATTAAATGTTTAAATGACCGACCAATTTTTAGTGGAGTAGAAATGGTTTACAGTGCGTGAGTGCGTTTGTTGCTGTTAGTGTTTATTCTTTTTTTTTAATTATTGTTTGGCTACACTTTTATTAGTGTTTTTCCAGTGATTTATTTTAGGTGGGAACAGTGGGACTAAAAGTAATATTTTAGAAACTATAGTTTATAATTTTGAGGTTTTATTCCAATAAACATCGATTGAAGCCTATGAGAAATTATAAAAAGTTTATTTAATGCCAACCGTATATATTGAATTAAAAAATGTTAACAATGATTTAATATTGGAAAACAAATTGAAAAATTATTGATTTTTTCTTTGTATAAATTCCAAACTTTTATAAGTACTTAAAGTGTCTGCTCATGTGTTTTATTACAAAACACAACGTTTGAGATTTTTAATTGACATCTCAAATTTTTATATATAATTATTTTCAATTAATCAAAAATTAGTTTTTTTTACCTTAGAGAAAAGATTATATTGCGATTTTTTATTAAATTTTTTTTCTAAGTTTGAAATTGGGTTGGTGAAATTTATTTTGTATAGGTATTTTTTTAATAAAAAATAAAATAAAAAAAAAACCTAAAAACTCTTTGTGAAATTAGCAAAAAATAATTTCGATTTGGTAAGCAGTAACTTCTTTTCAATGCTTCCAAAGCGCTTCGCCGTCATTCATGCAATGAAGCAATTCTGGAAGGCATTATATTGTGCTTCCCTGAAGGCATTCTTTTAAAGAAGTAAGAAAGGCATGAAAAGAATCAGTGAAGAAGGCATCCAATGAAGCAGTAAAGAAGGCCTTCTATGAAGCACTTCTGGAAGGCATTATATTGTGCTTCCCTGAAGGCATTCTGTTGAAGCAGTAAAGAAGGCATGAAAAGAAGCAGTGAAGAAGGCATGCAATGAAGTAGTAAAAAAGGCCTTCTGTGAAGCAATTCTGGAAGGCATTATATTGTGCTTGAATGCAGTAAATTGTCAATTGACAAACTCCACATTTTTAGAAGCGTTTCCAGAAGAGTTTCTGTAAGCGCTTTGATAAGCTCTTCTAGAAGCTCTCCCGGAAGCTCTTCCAGTAGCGCTTCTATCATGTGCTTCCTACATCACATGATGGAAGCGTTTCTCACCTGCTTAAATGAGACCTACCAAGTGGGACATCGCGAACAAAAATCATGCCTTCTGGAGGGCCTTCAGCAAGCGCTTCGGGTTTAAAGAAGGCCTTCCACAAGCGCTTCTTGGAAGCACTATTTTTTGCTGGGATGGATAAATTGTTAATTTTCGTGAAATTTTTTAATTATTCATGAGCGCAAGTAAAAACATTATAATTTTTCAAAACTAACATTGAATTATTCATAAATTTATCTAATGGTTTTACAGAATTCCCGCCAAGTTTTTGATTGCTTAAGTAAGTTAGTTTTGTAAATATTTCCTGCAAACTACACTCAAAAGAAAAGTTTTAAAAGTTTTATTAAAAGTTTAATAAATTTTCAACCAATAAAACATTTCAGTTATAAACATTTCAAAATAAAAAATGAAGAAAGAAAGAAGCGTTAATAATTTTCACCTTCAATTCACCTCAAATTTCGAACCACATTTTTTCCTACGTGCATTTACATTTAACATCGATATACAGTTAAAACAATATTTCGATCATATATCAGTGTATAATACGAAACATGAACTAGATTTGGAAATCTATTTTAAATGCGATATCGGGCGTATCTTTCTGTTTAAATTTACACAACCTTTAGTATTAAACTATACTTTTACTATAAATTGGATAAATTTACTCTATGTGTGTAGATTGGTACAGGTGTAAAACATGCTTAGCAACATTTTATATTACGCATAATGTGTGTAAATTAAAGCCTTAATGTGTTATTTATATATAATTAAAAATTGTAAAGTAAAAAAGGAAAATGGCACTAAATACTGCGGGGCTATAATATATTCACACCGGGTTTTCATTCACGCTAACCAATTACAGTTATTCTAAACCTGAAACTGTATCCAACAATATAAAAAAGATCAAACGTCAATAGGTTCAACCAACTTTTGCTTCACGGACACTTTGACACTTTTCTACTGGTTCATAGAACCCCAAAAACATAGTTTTCATACATTAAAAAAATTAAAAAGTAACGAAACAAAAATTAGAGAGTGGGCGCTATGGTGTAAGAGCTAGCGCGTTGGAATGTTAGACAGATGGTCCTGGGTTCGATTCCCGGTGACTACAACATCAATATAGAAAAATAATATGTATGAATTTTCTATCCCTCATATGTATCGCAGCGTCCGCCTTCGGTGTTCCCTTAGCACGTAACCCCAACAAAAGAAAATAATGAATCAGGGATATGACCCAAAAAGTTTGTGGCGAGCAACAACTGTTTACAGACTTATCATCTCTCGCACTTACAGTGTTGCCATCTTTTAAGCCCTTAATTCCCCAACGTTGGCAAAATGTGCTTTGCCAGTACTTGATTTATAAAATTTACAACCGTAAAATAATTAAATCACTGGCAAAACATTGATTTTTAAAAATTTACTACACTTTGTTAACAAAAAATAGTAAAACTTTTTTGGTTTTCCAGCGTTTTCAAGTTACTTATGCCAGTGCTGGCAAACTAGCGCAATCAATGGTTAGGCAGCTGCTATCACTTATTTACGTTTTAAGCTATCAAACATTATGTGGCTCATTAGCTCAGTAGGTAGAGCTCTCGGCTGCCAATCTGGTGGCCAGGGTTCGAGCGACGGCAGGACCAAACAAATCTTAAATTTAATTTTTTTAAATTCTATTTTGAAAAATCAATTTTTAGGCCACATATTATTTGGTTTTGTCAGTGTATCGGCAACGATGGCAATTTCGTTTACCTAGTGCTTTGGAAACGCTATAAAAAAGGAACGCCAAGCCCAGCCCGGTGTGGGCGTTGTGGTGTAATGGTTAGCACGTTGGACTGTTACACACATGGTCCCGGGTTCGATTCCCGCAGACGACAACATAAATTTAGAAAAATAATATCTATGAGTTTTCTATCACTGCGCCCACCTTCGGTGTTCCCAAAGCACTTAAAGCTCTGCCAACGCTAATAACTACCACCGTTGAAAGCACTGGGCCAACGCCTTGCAGTTCGTATTTTTCTGGCTGGGGGTTTAATATATGACCCATAGAATTTTTTTAAGAGCTTTTGAATAAAAAACTCTTTTGATGAACTAATTTCTTACAAAGCAACGTCAGTGTAAAATGGGTTCATTAATTTTTACAGCAGTAACAAAAAATATTGCATTTAAGATACTTTATATCCACAGTTATTGCGATAAATTAAGTTTTTGATTTCTTCTTTAAATAAATAAAAACTCGAGTTAGGGCCTTTTCATATTAAGCCATCGATCAATTATAATTGAAAATGTTCTAAATTTTGTTTCCATGTATAGATAACATATAAAAACCTCATATTTTCTGTGTAAGAATAGCTGTAATATGAATCGGAATTTTTATTTTCATGCTAAATAAAGTTTATAAAGAAAAAAAAGCATAGTTGTGGATTTGTAATCCAGTTATTGAGGAAAAAAAATATAAAAAATTGGCATTTTTGCGATTTTTAAGGCACCGGATGCACTTTTTCGTGTAGGATTGTTCCACATTAATTTTCTCCTGTTCAATATCTACAACTTTGCTTCAGACACAAAAGAGATGTTCCGAGATATTACTGTGTTAAAATATAGAAAAAGTGCTGACAATCCGCCTTGAACCAAAAAATACTTTTTGGGTCTACATAGCGTATACGATGAATTTCATGTAAAAATCGAGATGCATTGAACCCGACCCCCTCAGATATCGATGAAATTTTGTTCATAGCTAAATTTGATCAATACAAACGAACTCTCTTTTTTAGAAATGACTGTTTTGCGATTTTTTGGGCGTGACACAGTGGGAACGTTTTCGAAAAAACGCGAAAATGGTCGAAAAGAGCTCCATTTAAACTACAATAACTCAGAATCGGCTAAACCGATTTCCATGATCTTGGTATCATTAAAAAGATATTTTAACAGGCTTTATGCCACGTTAAAAAAAAAAAGAAATACACTGTAAAAAAATTTATAACAAAAAAAAATTTAACTGACGAAAAAACCAAAAAGATCAAGGTTTTTTTTACAGTGTATTAATTTTTTAGAAAGGTTTATCCTTCATCTATACCATATCAAAAAATAAAAATGGGTTCTTTTTTAGTTTTTTTTTGTATAATTTTTTAAGTAGTGTCACTTCTAGTAATTGCCCTTATATTTTATAACAAAAAAAAATTTTAGGTAACGAAAAACCAAAAAAGATCAAGGATTTTTTACAGTGTATTACTTTTTTTGAACGGTATTTCCTTCACCTATAACATATCCAAAAAGTAAAATGGGTTCTTTTTTATTTTTTTTTTAAATAATTTTTTAAGTAGTGTCACTTCTAGTAATACGTACCGAAAGTTTTCGAAATAATTCGAATAACAGCGAAAATATCTGGTCACATTCACAAAATAGTTCAACAATTCTAACATTTTTTAAATGTTTACAAATAAAAAACCATCAACAATTGTTTATATTATTTGCCATGTTTTTATTAATTTGTGTTTTATTTTATTTAAATTTTTTTAAGTTAATTATTTGTAAGAAATTTTGCGCTGCTCAAATTTGGCACAGTCAGAATATCTGCGCACATGTACAAAAGTTTCATTTATCGGAATGAATGAATGAAAGCCTTGAGTTCCTGTTATAGTTTTAGCTTCTTTATATCTTGAAAATAGCTTTTCTTTAACGTTGTAGTATTCGTCAGCATCTGCGTAAGCAACTTGTATGGTGGTCTTATATGTTTCTAATGCCCAGTGATAGAGTTGCCTCGTTGTCTGGATTTCATTTTATTTGCAATACTATAATTTCGAGCACCTCTCTTCAATGTTCCTCCGATTCCATCACATGCAGATTTTCCGTGACTGGTAGCATAAAAGTGCCATTCAGCGTCAATCCCAAAATCAGATTTGTGATGGCATAAATTAATGAAGTTATATTTATTTTTATATTGTGCTCCTGCACCATCTGATACGTAAATGATTTTATTAATATTGTTGGTTATATTGGCCTTCACGAACTGTATCATTTTTGAAATATATAGATGAACTGCTATACTATCATGGGTATTGCAATCAGATATTATGGCGAAGCTTTTATGAGTTAATTTATCGTTATCTGAAAATAAACAAACAAAGGAAAAAAACAAATAAATAAAAATTATTAAATATTTTGATGAGTGTATATGGATGTGTTTACTAATACCAAAATATTAAAATAATTACCTTTGTAATAAATAACGAACGGATGTATTGTAGCCTGATCATTATTCCAATGGTATCCTTGCACGGCATCTTGTACAAGAAATGCATAATTTTCAGCAAAGTCCATTTGAATTAACATTTCTCCTGATAACAGCGCCGCTCTTTTATTGCTGATAAATTCAGATTGTCGCTTTGCTATGAAATGATGCGGAATCAGAACTTTGATGTGTTCAGTAAAATCGCTGACAAATGATTCTGGGTTGGTGGTTAACGTTTCCAGAACACATCTAATCGTTGTATTCCACTTTTTGTATATTATTTCTTCAGTTTGGTTATTTTCAAAACGTTTTAGCATATGCGTTTTTAGATTATTTAAATTTTTAAAGCAGTGACCACACATTGAAACGCAACACTCGCTTTTTTCTATGTCACCATTACAAACAACGAATTTGAGAACATATTTTTTTGGCCTTAACATTGTAAATTTTGTAAAACCCACTTTGGCCAAGGGATGTTTTTTTTTAAATTCGTAGTAAGATTCGCGTAGTGAAGATAACATCAGTCTTTTTTGAACTTTTTCACGTAAGTTTCCTTGTTTAACAGTAATTGAATCTTGCGATCCAGGCATCATTCGGCTAATTTCATCATCTTCATAAAATAACTTGACTGTGCTTAGAGTTTCGGTTGGTAAACTACGTCTGCTCATTTTAAATCGTGAGATATATCATCCCCAAAACGATCTTTAATTTCTGCGTGACTCATATTGATTGGTAAGAGAGATAAAAGTTTTTGCTTTTCCAAAAGATTTGAGCTGTTCTCTATTTGATATTTGATGTTTTCCAAAATTTCTTCGTAAATGGCTTTGACGTTTTCAAGTTGCGCTGACAAATCAGATAATGGATCAGCTCCAGATGAATCTGCTATATTTTCGAAAATTTGCAGTGATTTTCTATTTCTGTATGCATCTCGTTTCATATATTTCCTTTTAAGAGGCGACATTTGGTTTGGTAGATGAGGAATAATATGATCATTTATATTTTCAATGACTTCCGTCCTTTCGATGTTTGCATTACGGCTGGTACAAGTTGGAAGTTCATTCAATTCTTCGCTAATTTCATCGCTGGGCGTTGTTGGTAAATAATTTGAGACTTCATTCTGCTCCACGTTGGATTCATTACGACTGCGCGCTTTTCTCAGTGTATTCCGGCAAGTTTGGCAAATACGGCTACAATGAATGTTTTCGACAGCTGGAAAATATTCAATTATATTTGCAGCCTCGTTTTCACTTATTTTACGAAGCGCAACACTTATTAGATATTTTTATGCATCTGTACTTATTGTTTGAATTCATATTCACTCAAATTTTTAAAATATACGCGTAAAAATTGTAATGGGATATCTTGGCTTCTCGAAACTGTTTATAATTATGAATTTCGGTACGTTCATCAGGTGCAATTATATAGCATTTTTTAAGGCAAGCAAGAACTTTTTGCGGTTAAAACATATTTATAATTTTCCTGGGACAATGTTTATTTATTTTACCTGTTAACCCTTCGTCAGGTACATATTTTGAACCCTTAGTTCTGGCACATGGTGTCTACCTGAGGAAGAAAAAATAGGCCTGAAAAAATCTTTGGAATGAAAAGGGCAACAATTTTTTTGTTCTATATATATTTCTCTTTATTATGGGTAAAGTAATAAATGTTTATGACAAAATAGAAAATTATTATGAAGAATACATTGATTTTTTTAATCAGAATTTTGCGGAATTACTAGAAGTGACACTACTTAAAAAATTATATAAAAAAAACTAAAAAAGAACCCATTTTTATTTTTTGATATGGTATAGATGAAGGATAAACCTTTCTAAAAAATTAATACACTGTAAAAAACCCTTGATCTTTTTGGTTTTTCGTCAGTTTAAATTTTTTTTTTGTAATAAATTTTTTTACAGTGTATTTCTTTTTTTTTTTTTAAACGTGTCATAAAGCCTGTTAAAATATCTTTTTAATGATACCAAGATCATGGAAATCGGTTTAGCCGATTCTGAGTTATTGTAGTTTAAATGGAGCTATTTTCGACCATTTTCGCGTTTTTTCGAAAACGTTCCCACTGTGTCACGCCCAAAAAATCGCAAAACAGTCATTTCTAAAAATTAGAGTTTGTTTGTATTGATCAAATTTAGCTATGAACGAAATTTCATCGATATCTGAGTTTGTCGGTTTCAAAATTTCAGTTTTATCTCGATTTTTAAATGAAATTCATCATACGTGATATTGTTTGAATGAAATATTACGTATACGTCTTGTAAGGAATGTATACTTACAGAAAAAACTATTGTCAATAAGATTTATATTAAACTTTTGTTTGATTTTAAAATCACTTTCAATTAAAAGTGTAATATTACATTTTAAATTTTTAATTATAGTCAAACGAAGCTATCTACGTTTTTATAGAAAGTGACGTTTTGATGGAAAAAAGAGTGTTTTTTGTCAAAAAAAATAGTTAAACCTTCAACAAAAGATTAACATTTGAACCATTTTTAATTCAAAAATAAGACCGCTCCAAAATTCATAAGTCTTTCAAGTCATTTTAGTGTTATGCATTTTGAGGTCTCCGAAATTTGCAGGCTTGGCTCTATTAAATTTAGTTTTTATCTTTTTTTACTTTAACATTATTATTTTTTTTTTAATATAGCTTTCTATCTAATAATTTTTTTTTGTTAACTTTTACCACATATGTTTATATATAGTTATTTAAAAAAGTGATAGAATTCACATATATTTATATAGAATTATATGTGATACCATGTATTATTTTATATAAAAGTGATAGAATTTGTTCGGTTTCCAAGTAAAAAGGTGACTATATAGTTATATATTACTTTATACAGTTATTTATAATGATATATTGCAAAATATATATTAACAAAAAATCATACAAAATTATATCTTAATTATATAACTATATATCGATCTATATATGATTACATATGTTACATATAATTGCACATGTTTATATACAATTGTTTCTCATTGGATGTAAATGTATCGCATATATAATTTGATACATTTGGATGAGTACAAAATTTGGATACAATTGTTGCAAACTATATCTAGTTTCATCAAATTAGATCTAATTGTATCTCATTCCAGCAAAAAATAGAGCTTACCAGAAGCAATTCCGGAAGGCATTATTTAATTACGAAGCGCTTCCAAAGCCAATAAAGAAGGCAAGATTTTTGTTCGCGCTGTCCCAGTTGGTATGTCTCTTTTAAAGCGCTTCTTTCATGTGCTCTTAGAAGCAATAAATTCATGCCTTCTTAGGCACTAAGAAGCGCTTTTTGTATGTTGACAATATTAGTGCTTCATGGTATGCATATTTTATTGCTTCACTTTCAGCACTATTCACTGCTTCAAAGAAGGCATTCTACAGAATGCCTTCCCTAATTGCTTTATAGTATGCAATGCGGTGAAGATCTTTTTTTGGAAGCATGCAAATGTAGTTACTGCTTACCAAATCCAGGTTATTTTTTGCTGGGATATGATACAATTAGATTTTTTAATTTTTCGGATATAATTATATATAATACGAAAATTCACAAAATATTTTGTTTACATGGGTTTTGTTGTATCATATACATGGAAGTATATATGATCTCATATTTAGCTATATCAAGTATATATGACGAGATACGAAAGATCAACTTATATATAACATGAGATATAACGGCATATGATAATATAACGCACTGCATTAAAAATGTTCGCAATAATAAATATGAGATGTAAATATGTATCGTTACATATGGCCACATATGTAATTATATATAATTATATCAGCTATATATGACTATATATAAACTTGTTTCGTCGGAAAATTAAAAAGTGTCATTATTAGGTGGTTTTCATAATATAAAAATACCTAAAAACTGTGTTATATTACCAATATTTTGCCTACGTTAAAACCATTTTTATTTAGTTAACAATAATTATTGACGATTTTACGAAACGAAAAGTCAAATAGAAATTACCCATTTTTTGTGGTAATATTGAAGTAAAACATAGCACACTCTATGTTGCCTTAGGAAATCGCTAAAATTTTAGACAATATTACATATAGTTTTTTATTTAGTGTGTCAAAAGCTTTAAAAATATATAAATTTTGGAGACTATGGAATTTTTTAAAATATGTATCTTCTTGAGTAATTTTTGAATCAAAAAAGAAGGCTCTTTTATACAAAAAGCTTAAATTCTAATAATATATTTTGAGGCCATTTCTGGCTTATTTTTGAGTTTTCAAACTATCGTTTTTAATTTAGTTTTTTTGTAAAATTGTTTTTATATCAAAATAATAAGTTTTCTTATCAATCATTACGAGAAAAGCTAAATATAGCAGAACTACAAAAAAAAATTAAAAAATTACACTTTTTAAATGAAAAAGTAAAAAATGAAGAAAAAATCGTTTCAAGTTAAGAATATATGAAAAAACATATCCTAAAGTTTAAAAATCTTTAGAAAAAGCCGTTGTTAAGCTCAAAAATAAAAAAAATAAAAAATGGCAAAAAGCTAATGTGAGTAAAAATGGTAAACAAAATGTGGAGAAAAGCATATTTCGTCCCCTCACGAACATACGGACCATATTCGTTCAGCGGAAGGATAAAACTAATTATCTGTCAAATCAGACATGAGCTAAGTGTTACCATTCACGAAATAAGCACTATTTGAAAAAAAAAAAACGTTAGATGGCGGACCCTTTATTATTTAGAGTCAATCCGTATGACACTTATACACTATTTTATATATTATACAAAATTTCTCTGTGTGTTGTTCTACGGTTGAGGAATGGCCAACGATTTTGCGATTGGAACGAAGAACACAACCATACATTGTTTAAAGAATGTTCTGGTACGACATTTATGATCTCAAGGAATGGTTCAGCAGATTAGGGCACACTTTCAAAAAGAATAACAAAAACAACTCAGTAAATTGGTTGAAGATTAAGCAAATTAAAGTGGATAAAGTTAATCCTAATTTTGCTGCTCTACAAAGAGAATTGGGACTCCGAGTGGCAAACAATTGACATAATGGAACGAAAGAGGAAGAAATCAACCACTTATAACTGTGATATCCGAAATTTGCGCCCTAAATTTAAGCAACAGCTTACCATATCTTCCTTAAAGTGCGATGATCTTAAGGGGCTGTGTTCCAAAAATGTTATTCCCAAAGAATTTCATTCTTTTTATCTTAATCTTGAGCCTGATATTTCCGTAAATGAATACTGATGAATATTGCCTTTTAGTCATATATTTTTTTTTTAAATTAAATCTGTGTAAAAATTGTATTGCAAAACAATTAACAACGTGTCATTGAAATACAAAAAAATGACTATGAATTATGAATAAAATGAATTGTTAAGCACAAATACTTTGTTTTACTGCATGAACAATCGCTCGACAATTTAAAAGTATTTTGTGATAAATGGTGTACAATATTCCAATAAAATAGTGTATACCATACAAAATAGTGTATAATGATTTTCATACATATTATAAAACAAATAAAATAGCCTAAGTGACATCATGGTACTTTGAATCCCCTTTATTTGCAACTAAAGCACTTGTAAATTAATGAAATATCATCTACTAGTAGCCTGATTATTCCACCACATATTTAAATGACCACAACATCGATTATTTTCTGAAATATTACTGTTTTCCCAGATGTCTAATAACACAAAAACTTTAAACTCCATTATCTCGAAATGGCAAAAAAAATTATACACTATTGTTTTATTAAGGGGACGATTTGTATTCTCCGGTTGCAAAAAAAAAAAAAAATACAAATGTACTTTTTTGTTTTTTTTTTACCCATTGTTTTACTTTTAAAGTATAAAAATCTTAAGAAAAAGCTCAAAAATAAAAGAAATGTCAATAAAAGCTAATGTGACCATTTTTACTTTTAAACTATAAAAATCTTAAGAAAAAGCTCAAAAAAATGTCTATAGAAGCTAATGTGATCATTTTTACTTTTAAATTTTAAAAATCGTAAGAAAAAGCTCAAAAATAAAACAATAAAAAATGTCAGAAAAGTTAATGTGAGTAAAAATGGTAAAAAACAATGCGAAAAAGCAAAAAAAGCATGTTTATATTCTCTGGTTACAAAAAAAATACATATATGCTTTTTAGATTTTTAACCATTTTTTTTTTTTAACTTTTAAAGTACAAAAATTTTATGAAAAAGCTCAAAAATAAAAAAAGCTAATGTGAGTAAAAATGGTAAAATATGTGGAAAAAGCAAAAAAAAAAGTATATTTTTATTCTCCGGTTACAAAAAAAATACAAATATGCTTTTTTGTTTTTTTTTTTACCCATTTTTTTACTTTTAAAGTATAAAAATCTTAAGAAAAAGCTCAAAAATAAAAAATGTCAATACAGCTAATGTGACCATTGTTTACTTTTAAAGTGTAAAAATCGTAAGAAAAACCTCAAAAATAACACAATAAAAAAATGTCAGAAAAGCTAATGTGGGTAAAAATGGCAAAAAAAATGTGGAAAAATTAAAAAAAAAAAGTTTATTTGTATTCTCTGGCTACAAAAAAAGAATACAAATATGCTTTTTTTTACCCATTTTTGCCATTTTAACTCAAATTAGCCTTTTTTACCTTTTTTGATTTTTAATTTTTGAGCTTATAAACGGCTATTTCTTAAGCTTTTTGAGCTTTAAAATAGCTTTTTTCAGATATTCTTCGCTTTAAATGTGTTTTTCATTACAATTTTATATTGACCCACTGTAGTCTCATTTGATTTTCTTTTTTGGCGCACCACATTTAATACCGTTTGCTTAAGAGACATTAAAATTCCAAGCTGTTATAAATACCAACAAAGTAAAACTTTAGTAAAAGAATTCAAGTGATAAAGTTTTCATTGCTATTTTTTCATTTATAAAATGAAGTTATAAAAAAAAAACACACAAAAAATATAGAAAATAACGAGGGGGGATATATAAAGCAAGTATTTGTTATTTGTAGATTTATCGTGTTATCTTAAGACCAAAAAGAAAACAAAAATAAGAATATTAACAAAATTAACCCAACATTGTTACTGTTAAAAAAGAAAAAAAAAACTTTCAACAAATTTTAGAAAATTCTAAACAATTTAATAACTTTTTTATTTTAGGTGAAGGTTACGAAAACTTTATTGACCTAGCAGACTAAAAGGATATGAACTGTTAATTGTTTAATTGTTTAAACATTCTAAGGTTACCCGTGGCCAAACTTGCACACTTATGGGTTAACTGAAACATTGGGCTAACTGTAACAACAAAAGTAAAGTGAAGTTTTGTGTGTGTGTGCGTGTGTGTGTCCTTTAGAACAATATTTTGCTTTTAGTTTTGAAATTGTGCTGATGAACAAAATTTGTTCGTTTTTAATATAAAGTTTTCAAGCTAAATACACACACAGAGAGTTTTAGATGTGATTAACTTCTACTTTGGAAATTTCTTTTAATGCTGCTTCACTTACTTCAACTGAGATGATAAGATAAGAAAACACAAACATTATAACCTACACATTTACGTTTGTACAGATATCACAGCTTTAGAAATAAAAGGTTATTAAGGTTAACATTTGGCCATAATGGTCGAACAAAAAATGTTATCAAACATTTTTTCAAAACATATATATTTTGTCATTAGTATGAAGTTTTTTTCTTCACAAAAAAAAAAAAAAACAAAAAATACTTTTATGGTCATCGATAATAAAGACTAATTTTCAGTTTTTTTTTTTTATTACCAAAATGACAATTTTGAAATAGGTATGAGTCTTAGAGTGGTCCAAAACATGATGAAAGTTGGAGTTTACAATCTCCGCAATGTTGTCAGAAAAAAAAGTTTGTTGAAAACTTTGTTAAATGTGTATTCAAAATATTAAACTAACTTTCAGCAATTTTTTTGCTGACATGGATAACATTTATAACAAGTAAAAACAGGAGATGAGGATGTCGCACAGTGTGTGTCCAGGTTTGACGATTTATCGTCATTTTGACGATTTTTAGTACCTAAAATAACTAAATGACGATTGGACGATTTTTGCTTCCAAATTGACGATTTTTTGACAAACGTTTAATATGTCAGCAAAACATGTTTATATGATATTCTTAAAAAATCGCCGGATCTATTTTTGGAATTTTATTATTTCGTTAAAATTAAAAACTATTTTTTTATTGAAGTCTAACATATATTTGCTAAAATTATGTGAAATGAAGTTTAGCAAAAAAATTATTTTATGGATTCATCTTAGGATTATTTTTATTTATTATCTACACTTAGAATAATATGTAGGTAACGACCACTGCAAATTCAGTTAAAACATGTGAAAAAAGAACGACATACATTTCAGTAAATTCATTAACATTGTCATTTATTTTTTACTGTTCAAAAAATTAATCACAATTGTAGTATTACTGAACCACAATGCAGTAAAAATAAACAAACATTAATTTGTTTAATTTTTTTAAATAAAAAAAAAACTACTGTATAAAATTTGTGTAAAATAATAACACTGTAATTTAATGTGGTTTGGTTTTTCAAATGAACTACAATTGTAGTCAAAAATTACATAAAATTTAATTAGTGTGAGATTGAGATAAAAAAAAAATATGTTTTAAATTAAAAAAAAATCCAAGTTTTTGCGAAACAAACGTCGAGTTCAAATATTCTGATTTATAAATCCAAAAATAAATCCGGTGCTTAAAAAACAGGCCTAATAATAATATAAATAAAGTGTTCCAAAGTGAAACTACTGATATTCACTATTTATATTGGAAAATGGAAAAACATGCAGTAATAAACTATATTTGAATAAAAATAAATAATAATATAAATAATAATTTAAATCTCTCACATAAACTTATAGATCAACTATAAAATTCACTATTAAACCACTCACCAGGTACAGTGTAAAAATCGTTTAATGTATATGCTCGACATATGTATTAACAAAAAATCTTTAATGTTTGTTGATATGCTTTGCTTATGTAGAAGGATAGTATATGATGACATTAGAGAAAAGAATTGCTATTTAAAGTTTTAACTGAAAGTTAAACTGGCAACTATGATAATGACTAGAGAAAAAACAAACACACTATAAATAGAAATCGTTTGTGGTAAATTTCATTCTAACTCAACACACAGAGTAATGTGGGATTTAACGTTACCCAATTTCTTTAACGTGTGAGTTAAATAGAAGATATTTACGATTAACACTAAATGGCACTAAGAATGTTGATGAAGACCGTAGTGGGTCAGAAAATGCATTCCATTCATGCTAGTGTCTAATAAATTTTTCTGTGTTTTTTTCTAATAGTCAAAGTAAATTATCATATAAAAATTATAATTTTTCTGTTAATTTAGAGAAAAATTTGTCATGATCTCAAACCGAACAAATAAAATCTCTCACACAAACTTATAGATCAACGATAAAATTCACTATTATAAATAATTTTTAGAAATATTAAAAACCAACCCAAAAACAAAAATATGAAATAATCAAAAATTTAATGCACAGAAATATATTTGTTACAATGAAATTGAAAATTATTCAAGTATATTTGTTACATTAGTTTAAACGGCTACCAAAACTGTGCTAAAGTCCAATTTTTCAAATGCAAATATTGCACTTTTCTTAATGTCACTTTGTAACGAATACTCCAAATTAACTAAGTAAGCTTTTTGTTTTTGGTAAATATAAAATTCCGTTTGACTATATGCAGTCAAAGACATTGCATTGTAATCACTTAATAAATTTTGTTGAAAAGCCTGTATTGCTTTCAAAGATTCAATTGCTTATTTAAATAATTTCGCGAGTTATAAAGAAGAAAGTGAAAATGGAGAACTATAAATTAACTAAGTATTAATGTTTTTTTTTTAAAAAAGTGATAAATTTGTTTGACTTGCTTGAAATAAAGCCACTTTTTTAAAATAACCTTAAAAGTGCTGCGATTGTTTTCAAAATAAACTTCGTGGAAGCTTTTAAAATTCGGCGAAGATCGGCGGATTGAATGCTATCACAAATGAATGTATTGAAATGTTATAAAGCAATTTCCATTTACATTCAATGGCCAATTTTAGCCGTTTGCGAATAATACCATATTTTTTAAGTTATTGCGTTTTAAAATAGCGGAGTTGTTTGAAATTTGGCTTAACGAAAATTCAAGGCAAGAAAAGCAGAATAAACTTGTGCATTTTATAGTCGACAAAATTGGTAAAGATGAAATTTCCGATGACTGCAACAAATGTATTACGGAAAAAGTGCACCTTTTGCTGAAAAGTTTTGAAGTGAATATGTCACTTGGCTCAAAGCTGAAATAAGCTTCGAAAATAAAAATAAATCTGGCAAAGTGACTTTTTCGGCTCTTGGACGTCTTCAACTTGTATTTTGCGAAAAGTCTGAGTACGGAAAGAGGAAAGCACTGATTTCAGACCAATAGCAATTTTGCCATACGTCTCTAAAGTTTTGGAAAGACTTTTGCACCAGCAGATGAACAATTACCTAAACAGATATAGCCTTCTCACAGATAAGCAATCTGGATTTCGTCCAAAACACAGTTGTGTTTCTGCCCTATTGAACGTTTCCGAGGACCTGAGACAAAATATTGATAATGATGAAATAACTTTTCTGGTTTTACTTGATCACTCTAAAGCCTTTGACACGGTAGACCACAATATCCTGTGTGACAAGATGAAATCAATGTTTAATTTTTCCGACACTTCAGTAAAATTGCTAAAATCATATCCTTCTGGCCGTACTCAATCTGTATGCATTGATAGCTCTACATCGAAAAAACTTGCTGTGACAAGAGGGGTACCCCAAGGATTTATTTTGGGGCCTCTTCTTTTCTCAATGTATGTGAATGATCTTCCTACCCATTTGGACAACTGCAACGTGCATTTGATTTGATTTGATTTGATTTTTATTTATTTGACTATCCCATACAACAAGATTTACATCTTATGATTACAGTATGGGAATTAAAAAGTTAATTACATAAATTGTAAAAAAAAACATTTAATTAAAAATAAAAATAATAATAATAAATTATATAATAACAATAATCAGCACATAAAAATCATGTAAATCAGCCATATACAAAAGCTCTTAAAAAAGTAACAATATAAAAATTAAAATAAAATAATTGTGCACAGCAAAAAAATAACTAAATAAATTAAATAAGATATAAAATTGACGTAGTATATAAAATAGAAAAAATTGTGTTTGAACTTTTTTTATATAAGCAAATTATTGTTATCGAGAAAAATGTCTTGTAATATCTTTTTTGAAGTTAATTGTGTTGTTGTTTGTTTGGAAATTATTCGGAAGGTAGTTCCAAAGATGGACAGAATGGAGAAAAAAATGTGTTTTTGATGCCTCACTGCGATGTCTAAAAGTTGTAATCTTTTTACCCCTCACAGACCTCGAGAAGGTTAAGCGGTTATGAAGATATGATGGCTCCTTCAGGTATATTATCTTGTGCAGTAAAGTAAGTACCTTGATGTTCAAAAGGTCTTGAAGAGACATACCATACAATTTTCCGGAATAAGTTGATACTCTACTATTTTTTCGTAGGCCAAAAACGTATCTTATCACATTATTAAAAATTTTTCTTAACTTATCCATACTATTTGCATCACAATTTGCTAAAACTTCGCAGCCATATAATAGGCAGGGCATTAAGTAGACCTTGGCGATGAGCATACGTATATTTATAGGAGTGTAAAATTGAGTTTGCCACAGTGTTCGCAACATATAATATAATTTACCAACAATACTGGTAACATGGTTAGACCAACTTAGGTTATTATTAAAAATAATACCTAAGTTTTTAGCAGATGAGACATTTTCAATCCGCTGGTTGTTTAAGATAACATCAAAATTGGTGTTTATCTTCGTGGTTTTTTTATGTATAACTATGCATTTAGATTTTCTCGGATTAAGGCATAAGTTATTTGATGTTGCCCAAAGATAAATATTCTTTAAATCATCATTTAGTTTTCTAACGTTTTCACCGATAGTCTGTATTGAACTACTTATATAGAGTTGCACATCATCAGCATATAGGTGTATTTTAGAATGCTTAACATGTTGCGGTAGGTCATTCACATATAATGAAAATAGCAGTGGGCCTAGAATAGAACCCTGTGGAACTCCCTTGTTGACGGGTAATGCAGGTGAATAAATATTGTTCAAAAAAACCGACTGTGAGCGACCAGACAAATAAGACCCGATTAATCGTGTTGATGTGTTTGAGAAATTAAACAGCCTTCTCAGTTTCATAGTGAGTATGTCATGATCAACTGTGTCGAAGGCTTTCGAATGATCAAGCAGAACTAGTATATTTATTTTACCAACATCCATTTCAGACCGAATATCCTCACTGACATTAATTAGTGCTGTTACACAACTGTGTTTTGAGCGAAACCCTGATTGACAAGCAGTTAGCAAATTTGAATTGTTCAGATATTCATTTATCTGCAGATGCATAAGTTTTTCCATAATTTTAGAAAGGTACGGAATAATTGCGATGGGTCTGAGCTCTGAATTTGATTTGGGAACAGGTATTACTTTTGCATGTTTCCATTGCATAGGAAATACACTGGAAGTAAATATTTTGTTAAAGAATATTGTTATAAACGGCAGCAAACGCGGAAGAAGAATTTTGATGAATCTTGGGTCAATATTGTCATATCCAATAGAGTTTGACTTAACCGATGATATCGCTTTGAGGACTTCAAATTCGTTTACACAGCGAAATTCAAACTGGCTGTCAAGATTTTGATTTGCATAGCTATTGCGATTGATGAGGTTATTTACCGGAGGGTTATTACTACTCGTGGGTATGTTGGTAAAAGAAATATTTAGTTCGTCCGCAGTTATATCACTATTGGTAGAATTCATTGTCTTCCCAATTCCAATATCCCGAATAGTTTGCCAAGTTTTCTTACTATCAATTGCATTTCTAAATCGCTCCGTATAGTGAGCAGATTTAGCATTTCTGATTGCACGATTTACCTGTTTTCTTAACTCACAATATTCATTCTTTAGCAGTGGAATCTTAAATCTTTTCCATCGCGAGTATGCTAAATCCCTCTGATCTATTAAAGACTTAATGGCTGATGAAAACCATGGCCTCATGTTTTCCTTTATTACTTTTGTCTTTAGAGGCACAGCTGAGTTAAACAAGTTTAATATATTATTATTCAAAAAGGACAATTGTTCATCAGTAGACAACATATTGTACATTGAACTCCAATCTATGAGGGAATAATTTTCTTCTAAAATTTGGTAGTTCACATTTCTGAAATCACGATAAGTGAATGATTGGACTTCATGATGTAGCTGAAAATCATATGAAGCAAAAATCAAGTCATGCTTCGAAAAACATGGTGCAGAGAGTTGATCATATAATTGAACTTTTAAGTCATTATTTGCAAAGAAGAGATCAAGTAGTGTGTTTGTTGTGGTTGTATAGTGTGTAGGCATACGACGGTTTATGGGAACAAGACCAACTGCCAGCATATTGTCAACAAGCATAGATTCAGTTAAAAGGTTTGAGTTAAAGTCCCCGGCAATAATTAAATCTGAGTAACCAATAGTTAACTCCGCTAATTCATCCATAAAAGAATCAACTGGAATATAGCGATTCGGTCTGTAGACACATCCCACAAGTAACTTTTTATCGTTTGAAGCAATTTCAACAAACAAATATTCAATTTTATCTCTGTCAAACTGCACATTATAATTTTGGTTCAACACATTTGTATTGATATCTCGAGACTTGTTCTTACATTTAAATTTGCATTTATTTAACAAAAATCGCGACACCACCTGCATGTGTCTTACGGTCAGATCTGAAAATTTTATATCCTCGCAAACTAACCAAACTATCAGGGGTTTTTTCCTTAAACCAGGTCTCAGATACACAAATGATGTCTATTAAAGAATTTTCAAATATTAATCTAAATTCATCTATTTTGCAGTTTAGGCTCTGCGCGTTAATGTGACATATTTTTACTCCTTTCTTCTGCTTGGCTAACACACGGATCATATTTACTGTACCATCATTGGAACTAATATTTGTATTATGTAACATATTTAATTAAATGATATTTTTTTATTAGAACCAAACAAACAACAACGGCGGTTACATTAGAAACAGTTATTAAAAATGTTTGAAACAATGAACAATGAAGCAGCATATGTAGAAATACAATTATAATGAAGTTAATATTTAAAAGTTTACATTTTATTTTATAATTTGGGTAGAATCTTATATATATATTATTATTATATGCATATGATGTCCAGCTCTACCTAAGCACCCCAATAAGTAAACTTGATGAGTCTCTTAGTAAACTAAACATGGATTTAAATCGAATTCACCGATGGGCGACAGCCAACGGCCTTTGCATAAACCCCAATAAACGTTTAATTTCACAAAAGATTTGGATATCACTCTGAATGGCCAAAAAATTGAGATTGTCAAATCTGTCAAAAACTTAGGAATCATTTTTAATGAAACTCTTACCTGGTCAAATCACGTCAACACCATTGTAGGGAAAACATATTTAATGCTACGTAGCCTTTGGGTAACCAGGTCCTTCACATCTCTGGAAACCAGAAAACTTATTGCAAATTCATACCTTATGCCCAGCCTTCTCTATGGCTGTGAAATTTTTGCTAATAGTGACTCAACCAGTAAACGCAAACTGAATGTAGCTTATAACAACATCATTAGATATGTCTTTGGACTAAGTAAATACGCCGCACTATCACCGTATAACTCGAAACTTCACGGAATAACCTTTGATAATCTCATGAATATAAGATGCTTAACATTTTTTCATAAAATTATATATAAACATGAGCCAAATTATTTATATCAACGTCTGAACTTTGCTAAATCTAAAAGAGGAAAGCTGATAAAATCTTTTAAATTTAAATACCTGTCGTCGACCTGGCAATTCTTTGTTGCCGTTACACGTCTTTGGAATAAACTACCACCTAAACTACAGGGTAACAGTAATGCAATTATATTTAAAAAAGATCTGAGCAAATACTTTAACTGCAATGTTTAGTATCTTCTTTCGTAATATTAAATTATATATATATATTTTTTTTTTTTATTTATTCCTTGTATTTTCTTTTCATGATCAACTTCATATCTGTTCTATTGGAATATATATATCTGTTTTTTGTTTTATTTTTAATAATCTTTATAAATTGCCATGAGAATTGATTGTTTTTTCTAAATATTGTTTTTCACAACTGTTTTTAATTTAATTATGTACAAACAAATTATGAGCACATATATTTCTATGCTATAATCATAAGATTTAATCTTATTGTATAGCAAAGGAAATAAATAAATAAAAATAAAAATAAATAAAAAGAGGAAAGCAGCAGCATACCTTTCAAGCGGAACTAATAATGAAACTAAGTTATTAGTTCGTACGGCAGCAACGTCAGCTCAACATAAGGAAATACAGACTTAGCGGTGCTTCTTAAACGATCTCTAGCAAGCCCTACAAGGCCTTCAAAAATAAAAAAATAAAGCAGTGAAGTCCATCAAAAACCTTTTCACAGCACTTTTAAATAGACGCTTACAAAAGCGGAAACGTTCCACACTTCCTCCTGATGTAATTGAACTATTATGTTGCATCGAACCCATAGAACCAAGATTATGAAATTGATGAGAGTAAAGAAATTGATGAAAATGAAGACGTCCTATTTGATTTAAATTTAGAAAATGAATTAGATATAAGTAACTATTAAATGCTTTAATATAATAAAAAGAAATTGAAGAATAAAATGTAGTATATTTGCATTAAAACCCCTTTTTGCTGGGAATTTGCAAATTGTTAATTTTGACTTTTGGTCGTTAAATTCTATTTTTTTTTTATTATATTTAAACTTACTTATAAGTTTCTTACAGTTTTTGGTTTAAATAACATGATTCTTGAGTTGTTATTAATTTTGCACAGAAAAAGACGCCATTTGACCTATAGTGCAGTGGCAGCAATTTCCCAACCTTCGGATTATTATACTACTAGGCCCAAATTTAAGTTAAATCAAACAACCCTAGTTCTACTACAGAAACTCTACTCTACTAGATCTAACTCTAGAAAAAAGATGTAAAAACAATGAACGTGAATAAACAATGAACGAGGTATAAAAATACGCACGATATTGAAAACAATTGTTAATATATTTTGATTGAGGAGAAATAGTTCCCAAAAAAGTGCCAAAAATTATGAAAAACCTGAAGTTTGACTTAGTTGCGACCAAATTGATTTAGCTTAAATTTGGGTCACATCCCAGCAAAAAATTTCCAAAAAGGTAAGCGGGTTTGTAATCAAGCATTTTGGGCAGAACGCATTCCTTACTAGATTACCTACTCGATTCTTTTAACAGGGCGTGATACTAAATTAATTGATTCTTTAGAATTGATTATTTTTTTTTTACCGAAGAACCATTTACTTTATATTTTTAAGAACTACATACATTTTTTAATAAAGAAATAGTTCCATTGTAAAACTACGAAGTACTTACATTTGAAAAAAAGAAGTAGTTCCATAAGTAAATTCAACTTTTACTCACACGTGATTCTCCTAGGTCACTCAAATATAACGATCAAAACTCACACGGAAATAAAATCCTAAAAAGTGAAACATCGAATTGTTATGATAACATGGGTTTGTCATAATTTTGGAGCTATAAACCACGAAAATATAAATTTTTCAAAAAAAAAAAAAAAACAATTCAAAATTGAAAAACCAAAATATGACTCACGCACAATCACATTCGAAAATTTTTTTTACACTCTTTCACGATAACGTCAGTAATTTCAACTTCCACTCACAATTTTCTGCTCACGTGCGCTTCCCTAATTTATACCTAACCACAGTTTAACAAAATTTAGGCAGCATGCAATTTCTGTTTTTAGTATTATTTTCCTGCAAATAAAAATTTGTTTGAAAAAATATATGAGATAAATTCTTTAAAATTGAATAACTCCTTTTTTTTAAATTATGAACTACTTCCAATAACGTCCTTTTATTAAGAAAAAGTATATGATTACTTCTTGAGTACAAAAAGTTATACATATAAGTTAATAACATTGTTATTTTCTTTTAAGTATAAAATTACTTTGTTATTGAGTTCATGCTTTCTGGTTTAAATTTAAAGAATTGATTACAATACTACTTGCTTTTTTGACTCTATCGTTGGAATGAGTTTGGTATTGCAGTTACTAAATTTGGCAATGAGATATGTAAGCAAGTGTGGGCATCACCTTCTTTTTGCAATGTGTAATTTTTTCCTGGGATATGGTTTAGACCTAATAGTATAATAGTATACCCGATATTTTGAAAGCGGGCAAAAAAAAAAAAAGAATTTTTTTTATATAAAGTAATTGTCACTCTAATATTCATATAGTATAAGTTACGGTAAATATATGAAAACTTTTTGATCAAACACGTTTTTGTATGAAAATTCCCAATTTGGAGAAATCCGCCACTCCGATTTGCATTTTGATTTCATATTTGCAATGTACACTCAAAAATATATCAGATTTGCTATTTTAAATCTTTTTTAATTTGTTTCTTACGTTTAAAATCAAATAAAATAATAGAAAAAGCAGGTACACTTAGAATACAACGTTGGTAAAGACCACTGCCAATGTAGATAAAAACAAATGAAATTTCAGTTGAAAAAAGGAGGGTTTACATTTCAGTAAATTCAACTAACATTGTCATTTGTTTTTTACTGTTCAAAAAACTAACCACAATTGCAGTAAAAACGAACCACATATGTAATAAGAAATAAATAAACATTATTCTTTTTTTAGTTTTTTAAATGAAAAAAAAAAACTACTGTATAAAATGAATGTAAAATCATAATACAGTAATTTGATGTGGTTTGTTTTTTTAAATGAACTACAATTGAAGGGCTTAGTGCAAAAACATAATAAGCCACACGTTTTAATAAAATGATTTTATGTATTCATTGCATTACCGAACGTGGTATCAATATCTACTTTAATGATTTAAACTATATTCCAAATACTTTCAGATCTAGAGCAAATGTTACTTTTTAGAATTCGACTATACATATTTCAATATTTTTTTACGCAAGAACATGATATGCCACCCCAATAAGATACACTTCTGAACAAAAAGATTAACTCTGAAGAAAATAAAAGCAAACTTGAATTTTTTTGTAAATATATTGATTAAAGTATAGTGGATAAAGATTATTTTCCAACAGATGATCTAATCATTTAAGAAACCATCGATGTATGATTTATTATAACTTTTGTGGCTTATCAAGTTATTCTAAATTCTAAACAAATTTTCTGTAAAAACTTGTTAAGCCACATTAATTTAATAAAATGTTTTTACTGTCTTCTAGTCTCCCAGCGAGGAACATGTAAAAGAAGCCATATCTTTGCACTTACAACAAGTATATTTATCACGAAAATCTGTCAAATCAGCTATCTTTTTTTTTTGAAATAAAAATATTCTAAATAAAATTTCTGCAACAACTTGATAAGCCACATTAATTTAACAAAATGGGTTTTACTGTCTATTAGTCTCCCAGCGATGGACATGAAATAGAAGACATATCCTTGCACTTAAAGCAAGTATATATATCATGAAAATCCTTCAAAAAAGCTACCTAGTCTTTAAAATGAAATAATTTCAAATAAAATTTGTGCAAAAACATGATAAGCCACATTGACGTTATAAAATGGTTTTTACACTCTTCTAGACTTCCACCGACGGATATTTAATAGAAGACACATACTGTCACTTATTACAAGCATTTATAGCTCGAACATCTTGCTTAACAGCTGCCTAGAAGTCATTGAAACCCATTTCTTTAAAATCAATGTGGCTTATCATGTTTTTGCAGAAATTTTATTTAAGATTTTCTTATTTTTAAGAAAACGTCGCTGTTTTTCTGGACTTTTATATTCTAGATACTTGTTATAAGTGCCCAGAGGTGTCTTCTATTACATGTCCATCGCTTTAAGACTATAAGGCAGTGAAACCAATTTTTTCAAATCCAAGTGGCTTATCAAGTTATTGCAGAAATTCTCTTTAAGATTTTTTTATTTTGAGGAAATATTTGCTATTTTGCAGGATTTTCGAGCAACAGATACTTGTAATAAGTGCTAAAATATCTTGGCATTTATTACAAGTTTCTACAGCACTAAATGCCTGAAGTACAGATATCATTGCTTCAAAATTAAAAAATTCTAAATAAAATTTCTGCAAAAACTTCATTGACTTTTTAAAATGGTGTTAACTGTCTTATAGTCGTCCGAAGAAGGTCATGTAATAGAAGACACATTTTGGCACTTTTTACAAGTATCAAGTATCAAGAAAGACCATCTAATTTGCTACCATTTTTTCAGACTATGAACTTCTTTACTTATCTTTGTGCAATTACTTGATAAGCCACACTTTTTTTTGTAAAAAAGCTGTTTCCGTGGATTTCTATCATCCATGAACGGGTATGTAATGGGAGCCTTCCTTAAGCACCTATTATGTATGCTTACAATCTGGTTTAGTTAAAGCCTTATTTTCTACATTGTTTTTAAACTTTGAAGGCGATTATTTCATTATTTTAATTTTGTGGCTTATCAAGTTTTTGCACTAAGCCCTTCAATTGTAGTCAAAAATTAAATTTCTTTTACAAATGACTATTTTTTCACTTTAAAATAAACATATTGTATTACAACTCAAATAACTACAATTATTTACAGCAGAAGTGCCCTGATTGTACAACTTAGGAACTTTAATTTCGATTTGCGACCTCTAAGCAGAACATTTTTTTTGAGATTTTTTTTTTTTAGCAGACCATATTTGCTTTGATAATGGCATCTTTCTAAGGGTTGTTGAGCTAATGAACTCCAACTTTTTTTTTTTGACCACCTTAATGAGGCTCTTTTGTAAACGGAAAATATATTATTAATGATTAAGTTAATAATATTATTTCATTTCATATATTTTTACTTAACATCCTTATGACCATTATATTAATACTTAGCAAATTGTCATAAATGACTTTTTTTTTGCCTTTATGTTGTTTTTCAATTTTGGGATAATTTATTACAAATTTTTTTGTTTTATTTTTGTATCATATTTCATATATTCCTGAATTTTTTTTTTTTTTTTTTTTGTTACTTCTAAAACATCTACAAAAGTTACATTTAAACATGAGTCTTTTGTGATAAAATTTGTCTTTTACATTACCATCATTATTATTAATATTCTTTTTCCTTCTTGTAGCTTATCTTATGGCATGCCAGTAACATAATTTTGTTATGGTGTGTCCGTGTAGTGTTATTGTCTTTTATTTTATAAAAAAATATATATTTTTTGTATTGTTTTGCATAAATAACTTAAAAATTGTTTTTATAATAATACCCTACATTGAACTAAATATCTTATAATCATATTTTGATTTCTGACTCAAAGAGGCATGAACACTAGTTTACAGCAAAAGTGTTACAAAAATGCTACAATTTTTTACTGTGTATTTAGGCTTCCTAAAATCGAAAATCGCATTAAAATTTTTATGGACTATACTTAATGACGTGAAAAGTTTCACGTTGAAACGTCTTCACACAAAGAATTGATGGACATGTAATAGTCGAAATATTAAAAAAATGAATTGAAACTTCAATTTATTTTTTTGCTCATCGTTTTTAACTTTTAGATCCAAACTAATACAAAATGGACTCACTAGACTCGGGAAATACATTCACGTATCGCTACTTTGTGAAAAGTATGGTGGTTGACAAGTGCACTCAAAATTTTTCGATTTTTTCCGTTTAATGGAATTGAGTTTTGAGAACAGTATTTGAAAAATTTTGTAGTTTTATATAGTTTATGGGATACGAACATCACAAACTTATGTAAGGGCGCCTAATAAGGGAAGTCTTCCGATGGATTCTCCCCGATCTCAATAAAATTTGGATATGTGATAAAGAAATATAAACAAATAAATGTATAAACAAAAATATCACCAGGTAGACTTGGGTAGCGAGGATATTGTGTATTTTGGTAATAATATTAAAGTAATGTTTTTAACTAGGGAGCTAATTCTTGCAGTCGTGAGCTATCGAATTTCTTATCAAACGTTCGAAATTTTCTACTTTTGGGATTCTGTCATTCGATATCGATTAAACTGTATCGAAATTTCTAATGATGGCATTCGATATCGAGTGTGTGTTCGAATGTAATCGTGCGATTTTTCACTCGATAACAAAAAAGCTTTCGAAATTACGTTTCTTGTGTATTCCGTAGTTTCTAAAGTTTGAAGAAAAAAGAAAATGTTAGTAGTTTTTTTTTTTTTTTTTAAGGAAATTACTAATTTTCTTTCATTTTAGGGAAACTATAAGAAAAATAAATTACAGACAAAAACCGATTCTTGCCGAATTCATGGCAGAACACACTGATTTGGCCCAAGGAATTATGCCAAACTCCCTCTCGTGAAAGGCAGGGATTAAACGGGTTTAAATTTCAGACAAAAAATATGACCATAAAGTTCTAATATAAGTCTATGAATACAAAATTCAACTTGAATGCCAGAAATATGTCGAATCTTAAAATATGTTTAAGGGCTTATCTTATTTTTTTAAATTTGACTTAGCATGCGACCCTTACATATAAGGTATAGAATGTATTTATGTAAACTACTACGAGAAACATTTTTTTTTACATTTTAACCCTCTACGCCTTTCGTGAAAAAGGTCGAAAATACCCTTAAAACTGGTATATAACATGTTAAAATGTCCCACAAAAATACTTACCATAAAATTCTACTATGGTCTATGAATACACCAAAGCTTAAAACTCAACTTGTACGTCAGAAAAAAAACAGGCTTGGATCCATTGTTTTAGGTATAATAGACGAATTTAAAAAATATATTTTTTTTGTGTTTTTTTTACAAAATTTTTTTTCTTTGAATAAGCAATCATATTTTTTTTTTACTTTATTAATTAATAATCATATAATTACAAATTATATACTATTACCCTAACAGAGCACTAGCTACTATGGCGTTGTAGCGAAAACAGACCAGTGCCTCTGGTGGGAATCGAACCCACGACCCCCGCACTGATAAGCAAGCGCGCTACCAACTAGCCTACCGGGGCGCACGTAAACAATCATATATTTTTTGTTTACATTATTTTTCTTTAATTTTTTACATTGCGTCAGTGTTGAACAACATTTTTAGTATTTTCTTTTATAACACTGAAAAATAAAATCGATACGATACCTAACGAGTCCCTTCATCAGAAAAGTTCGAACGATCGATTTTAAATTCGATCACGACTGAGAGAATTAGGCCCCAGGTTTGTAAAAGAAAAATAATTTAAATATTTTTTTG
Organism: Delia radicum; assembly: GCA_021234595.1. Taxonomy (NCBI): domain Eukaryota; kingdom Metazoa; phylum Arthropoda; class Insecta; order Diptera; family Anthomyiidae; genus Delia; species Delia radicum. Next base: position 98,545,365 of record CM037851.1, read on the forward strand.
TTCAAATATAAATAAAATCCTGCGGTATCTCCTTTGATCTCAATGCGGCACTACACGGGTTAACGTTGCTTAATTTGGCCAACATTTTTAGCACAGAAGCTTCACACATCTTCTTCTCTTTTATATATATAAAACTCATTTTCTGTTTGTTTGTTCTCTATACAAATTTGCAATTCTCAATAGATTTTCCTCAAATTTGACATGAATAATCCTAGATCGTAGTATATTTTTCATCGACCACGCTCACTTCTACGCCTACTTTTGACAAAAGCTTTTTTCGTTTTTTTCGAATACAAACTTTTAAGAAAGTTTTAATGGATTTCTTTGAAATTACTCACATATATTCTACGTTTCCAGATGAAGACCCAGTAAAAGTTTCATTACCAAAGCCCACTTCAATACCGACTTTTGATCAAAAGCGTCAAAATCAAAAAATTCCACTATTTTTAATAAAGCATATGTTTTTAATTTGAAAGTATTAAATCCAATTAAAACATTTAAGGAAAAAAATTTTCGTTTTTAAGAATTTTTTTCCCCCGTATAATATACCTACTGATTTTTTCTCAATGTCTTTATGATTTAATTTTTTTTAAATTTTATTTTTACTTGCCGTTTTTGGCAATAACATGCACTAAAATCAATATAAGACATCTTTCTTAATAAAGCACATTGATTTATAGTCGTGAGTTGCTACTGAAAGCATCATTTTGTATTCAACATCTTTAAAGATAAAATAATTTTTAATTTTGAAAAACATTTCAAGCGCTATTGCAACTGACAAATAATTTTGCGCTGAAACCAATGAAACCACAAACCACGCCTCAGAAAAAACGATCTCATTTAGGTGGTACCACAGCTCAAGCTGTGGTACTCGACGAACGCCTGAGACATTGGAGCAGACCCAACAATGTTTTGAGTCGCAAAGAGTAAGACAATCTGAAGCCAGGTCTGGCGAATCTCCTCAGCAAAGCCATTTCCTAGCTTAACATTTGTTCTGCATTCAAAACTCACAGTTGACCCGGGAAACACCGGGCACTTCAGCTAGTGTCATATATAATTGTATATTATTCGATTTGTAATAAGACGTAATTATATGTGGCATCGTATGAAAACAATTAGTGGAAAATATTTTTATAAATAAATATACATAACCATATATATTAATATATAATAGCATGATTATATGTAAACGTTTTTACTCGGGTGCTTATAAAAACGACTTCGTCAAACAAAAATAACTAGTGCTGATATTATAATTATAATGTTTTAAGACAGGAGTGCCCAAAAGTTCCTTATGGAAGAGCAAACACCAATACATTTAAAGAAAAACTAATTTTTATTCAACATTTTTTCTTGTAAAAACCAATACATACAAAGAAAAAAGAAAAAAATATTTCAATGTTTCCCAGCAAAGCATACGAAAGTGTTGTTGCTTTGCGCTTGCGTGTATAAAGTGAAGAACGACAAAAAAACTAATAAGACAAAGTTGTTTGTGTATTTCGTATTGCTAGTGCTGAGCGCTCTATATGTATATTAAAACACACAGCCTATAGCTAAGTGTTTTTACAAAAACAAATGAGTACCAAGCGCATAGGCCGTGGGCACCCCTGTTTTAAGATATTTAACACATGAAAGAAAGATTTTGCTGGGATGCTTGTAGAGGTGTTTAATTCAACATCTTGACTAAATAGTAGAAATCTGAAAAAATCTCTTAAACCTTCTGCGTCATAGAGTTCATATTCCGCTTTAAGATTGAGTTCCAAATTATTTTTATTCAAAAGATGTTAGGAGAAAATAAAAAACCAGGGATGTTAAAGTTGGTACAATTGTACTTTTTTTGATACATTTTGACCTTCTAAAGTACCGTGGTACTACCGCGACTCATTTGGTACAATTTAAAAATTTTTAATTTTTCCCCTTTTTGAATTTTTAGTATAGCAAACAAATTGTTATTGTGTCCTTTTTCATTGCATTTATTCGTTTAATGTAATGAGTGCTTAAAATATATGCGACTATATCCGGCAGATTTGACGATTTATCATCATTTTAAGGATTTTGCAGAATAAAATTGGCAATTTTTTTTTTTAATATCGATTAAAGATTCACGATTTTTTACAAAATTTATCTGGCAGCTCTGTATGCGACTGGTATTGTGGTTTATAGAGCTCCTACATATATTGACACTTGTTGCAGCCAACTTCACTTTAATTTTAAATTTAATAAAATTCTGAAGAAGTGAAAATTAAATTATTATTAAAGAAATGAAAGAAAATCCCAAACAATTTTATATATTTTTAATTTATAACGAGCTTCCAACCTCCGTATATTTACAAAAATAAAGCAAATCAAACATATTAGCTAGGTTGATACTAGTATTTCGATCTGGCTAAAGATCTCATCAGAACCCGATCTTTTAGAAAAGTTAGAGCCTCCATAATAGGCAGAACTTTAACAAAAAACCGATTAATCATTAATTTTTCTCCATTCTTGTCCTCTTAGTAAAAATATTACTTGAGCCAGAGTAAAAACTTAAAACAAGAAGTATTGTACCTCTTCTAATAAAAATGTTCCCGAATGAAATTGCAAATTTTGATTCAATAAATAATCAATTTAGAGCTTTAGCTAATGTTGAGCAACTGAAGTCGTTAAAAAATTAAAACATTTGTAGTTTTTGGTCGGTAGTAGCTAATTTTCAAAATGAACTGAATGTCAATATGTTTTCAGACATTTCTAGTTGTTGCTGGAATTTTATCCATTCCACACTCGTCTGCAAATGTGGAAAGAGTTTTTTCTTTTCAAAATATAATAAAAACTAAGGAAAGAAAATACATTAGCCAACATTATCAAGTCTCATACAGACAAAGGATTGGTTAAGATCGACAAACAAATAATTCCATGATTTGGTCTCATATATTCATAAGACTTTTTTATGCCTTATTTTATTAATACATATAATGTATGTTATTGGAAGGTTTTGTTTTTTTTTCTGTGCAAGTGAATTGCTATGTAATTTTTTTGTTGTTTTAATAAATTTTAAAAAAATGGTACCGTGAAGGTCCAAAAAGTACAATTTTTTTTGGAGGTTGGTACAAAATTGAAAAAACCATTTAACATCCCTGGTGCAAACACTGACATGTCCTTTTACTTGATCAGAATATTTGTTGTGTCTTCCCTTTTCATCTTATTCAACTTCCAATCGTTACTCTATTCACTTTCGTCTCTTAACTCCTCTTAATTGAATTCTTATTTAGTTTTTATTTCGTACTCGACTAGATCGGAAGCTTTAACACGCCTCTCGTCCGTAATCATTATAAAAAATAGTGAAAGTATTTTAATTGTTTAAAAAATTGGTTAGAAATGTGAAATTTATAATAAAGTTATTGAAAAAGCAATAAAAATATATTAATTACTAGAAAAAATAAGAATAAGAATATATAATTAAGGTAAAGTGTAAAGTAAAAGTGTTGTTAATTTTAAAGATTTATTTTTCTTTTATTGTTTTCTTTGTTTTGGCTAATGCCAATAAGAAATACGATGAGTTGGTATTTCTCTATTTTTGCATTTAACAAAAACAATCAAAGTGAAAAGAGAATGAGTGACGCTTAAATATGATCTAGTAGTAAAGATTCTTTAAAAATTATTGTTCCATCAAAGTGTTGTTGTTTTGTCAATTTTTGTTTTGTTCTTTGTTTTCATTATTATGCATTTGTAAGAAATATCATTGACAGCGCTGCCAACTTTGACGATTTGTCTCCATTTTGACGATTTTTGAAGTGAAATATGGCAAAATGACGATTGACGATTTTACAAAATTAATTGTATAGAAATTGACGATTTTTAAAATTTGCAATGTTCGTCGAATTTTAGAATTTTTTCTAATAATTTCCTGACAAAATTTTATCAAACTTCTTTTCATTTAAAACATCTTAATAAGTGTAATAAAATGATATCAAATCAATCAACAAATATTCATTTACTATTTTAAAGATCAACTATATATAATTTTCATCATTTATTCTAATATTATTTAAAAAGTACACACAGAGAAATAAAGTGCCAACCGAATGTAGAAGTGTATATTAATGGTAACAACTTATAAATTCAGTTAGTGCAACGACATTTACATTAGATTTCTGAACATTTTGGATATTGCTACAAAAATGTTGTTGAATTAACTGAACTTTGTTGTAAAAACTAATGTTAAGTTGTGCCAACCGTCTGAAATTCGTAATAACTTAATTTGAGTCGCAGTAAACGAATTTCAGTTGGCAAATAACTCAATTTTTCTCTGTGTGTAAAGAATACCAAAGGGCTTTTTTATATATCTTAGGAAGGAAAATCCAAAAATGTAAATTTTTTAATAATTTAAGTAATGTTAGCTCCAAAATCACTGATAGAAAAAATGATTTTCCACCTTTTTTTTATTGAATATATTTTTTGTATGCATAAATTTTGTGAAACCAAATATCAAAAAAAAAAAAATATAAAAATTAATATTTTGTCATGAAATTGTGGAGTTTTTAAAATAGATCGGTAATTTTAAAATTCTATTCCGTATAATGAGTATAGGGAGATGTGTTCTTAAGACTTGTAGGCGTTTGTGAAGGAGCTAAAAATAAAGGGCATCGAAATGGTTAAATAATTGCAAATAATGTGAATAAAACGAAGTTTTGAGTAAATTTTCCCCTTTTTTTATTAAAATATGAATGGTTTTTGGAATGACGATTTTTTGACGATTTCTCATTCTCAAAATGACGATTTTGACGATATTTTCCACTAAAAATGACGATCTTTTAATAAATTGAGTTGGCAGCACTGATCATTGATGTCTTATATTTCTCTTAATGGAAATATTGCTCTATTGAGAACGATTTGTAATTGTAATAAAATAAATATTAAGCAGGTTTCGAAAAAAGTATTGCGAAATCGTATTTAATAATAAATCATTTTGGAATATAATAATATTAATGTATTAATTATTTAATAATCGGTAATCGGTTCGTGCGTTTAAAAATATTAAACTTATATACAAAATCAGCACAATTAAATAAATGAAAAAAATATGTAAAAAGGTGAGTAAATATTACTATTTATCAGGTCTATAAGGTATAAAACTCTTTGGCCAGGCGCGGATCCAAGGGGGATGAAAAAAATTAAATTAAGTGATAAAAAAAATTAAAACGATACAAAATAATTTTAAAATAACAGTATTTGTAATTTGAAATTAAGGCAAAACTAAATAGGTTTGCGCATTAAAATATTTGTGGCTGCCCTAGATTTTTAGGCAAAATTTAAATTGCCAATTTGACACTAGGAATTGCATGCTAATTTCAAAAATTTACAGTTGATTTATAGTTTTTTGGATAATATTTTTTAATATAAACCAGTAATAAATAAAATTTATAAACTTTTATGTGAATTTGTTTATGAACTTACTAGCTTAAACGCCAGTAGTTTTATATATCGGAATATATTATGATGAAAATGAATTCTTTTTAAGGAATTTGTTTCAATAAATAAGTTTATCTGTTTTAAGTGAATATTTTTGTGATTTCGCGTTTCATAAAACATTAAAGTTAAAATTTTTTCTTTTAAGCCCATTTATATCAAGAGATTAGATTAGATCAGAACGCACTATGCACCGCGACCAATGTATTTCTTTTGTGCTGCCTAAAGTTAACTACAGATTCTAGCTTCCTATAAAGCCAATTATCCTATAAGGCAAAATGTTCGCGATGTCGGAAGGCGAAATGAAGCGATCACCTAGAAACCTAAGTCTCATATCACAAAGCCAGGGACATTCGCAGAGAACATGCCCCGAGGTCTCAGACACCATCTCACAAAACCTACACATATCCGTGTCCGATTGACCCTTCCTGTGCAGATGGTATCTGAGATTACAGTGTCCAGCTAAGTATGACGCCAGGGTCCTCAAACCCCCTCTTTCAAGCGATAAGATTAGCCTCGACCCCCTACTGGAAAAAGAGATCAATCTCTTACCCTGGCGCTGACCAGGAGAGTTTTCTCAGTAACCAGAGAATTCAGACTCTCTCCATGCCCTGAGCCTTTCTCTAACATACCCCGCAGGTATTCCACAGAATGGTTCAGGACCAATAAAGGGCCTTCGGGCCCCGCGGTTGGCAAGACAATCTGCCCTCCCGTTGCCCCTCATGACCAGGAACAGACACAGATAGTCCAAATCTCCGCCTGAAAAATGGATGGATATTTTCCTATAGGTAAAGCACGCTAGAAGCCTGGTCAAGATTTTATAAAAAGCACAAAAGATATATACAATAAATTAACCCATAACTACAAAAAAAAAAATATTTTAAGTTTTAGACTTTTTGCTTAATCGTTTGTGCAGGACGTTAAGGGGAACAACTCCTCTATTTGTCCATTCCTGTAAACATTTTTTAAGGGGCTTCTTTTTAATTTGGTTTAGTAACAGTTTTCAGTATTTTTTACGATATATATTATGATATCTCAAAATCCATTAAAGCAACTTGTGTTTCTTTTTATTTTTCGAAATAAATTTAAGCCTCAAACTATGATCGATATGTATCATGTGTTAACGTGGTCCAATTTGACTCAAATTTTCATTTTTATTCTTATTTTAGATATTAAGGTTAAGAAGAAGAATAAAAGTTTTTCTCTAAAAATTATAAACAGTATTAATTTTCAAATCAGACTAGACTAGTTTCTGCGTTTCTATGGACAGGCTCATCAGTGATTTTCCATATAAATTGTATTATTATTTGTGTCTTATAATTGTTAGATTGTCTCTATATAATAAATTTTTCAACAAACTGCGGCTGTAAGAATCAAACCTTCGCTTCATCTTACATTACAAACGCAAAAATACCAAGTCATGCCCGTTTAGCAATCACACCCCAGTATGGCCTCGAATCTAATGCAATTTTCTTTCCTATTAGCTTTTTCTGTTATTGTATATTATACTCAGAAGTGACAACACTAACAACACAAATATTCTATTTTTAGATTTTTGTTTATTTTTCTAATCTCCTCCGCCAATGTTACGAGATTGGCGTATGGTTTTTACGTTCAGGGTTGACAACTTCTGCGTTTAAGTTTTTTTAGACTAAATGTAAACAAATTTCGATCGGAGCGAAAGGTGACATTTTAAAATGAAGCAGCTAAACTAGTCTTTATGTTATAACGATGTTGTTTTTTTCAGAAATTTTAAAGGGTTTTTTTTTAAAAAAATTATTAAAGAAAATTTTAATTTTTAACGAAAAAGTTAAAAATTAAGGGTAAAACACAAAAACGCTACATAATTTAGTTTAAATAAGGCCCCGGCGATGTCGGGTATATTTTTAATTTTCCAATTGTATATTTTTTCTTTATTATTATTTCTTTCAGACTAAAATCATATTTCATCATATTTGTTTTGCTCCTTTATCACCTATCCAAATTTTATTAAGTTCAAAGGAAACCCATCTTAAAATCTTCATTGTAAGTGTCAGGCAATTTAGAGAGAATATTTGCTTTTTAATTTGTCTGCAAAATCTGAAACTTTTCGAACGGTTATAAAGGAATTTCCCGAGTCAAAACGTTTGTATAAAATAATACATTATTTTTTTTCAACAGAATTAAGTCGTCTATTTCCTGGCTTAAAATTTTTTCTGCAGTTGACCCGGGAAACACCGGGCACTTCAGCAAGTTGTGTTATAAAATTTAAAATTACGTTTTTAAAATTCAATAGCTTTTAATAGCTAAGCTTTGATATATTTTGTTAAATTAATTAAATAAGTCGTGGGCCATTTTGGGCCACAGGTCCACATGGGTTAATTATGTCTAAAATGCTTTAATAACCTTAAGTAAAGACAAACAAAAGGTACAAATGCAGCCAATTTAAGGTACTAAATATTTTATGACAATAAATTAGCCTTGTTATTACCAAAAAAACAGCATTTTCTCGAAATCCGCAAAAGTCAAATATTTAACATTTTTTTAACTTGCATTTAACAGTTTCATAAATATCAATTAGCAATTTTTTCGATTTTTTAACAAAACTTTTTTGAAATATATCCCAAAAATATTGCCCGTATTTAATATCACCTTTGAACGACATCAGAAAACAAAACATATTTTGTAATAAATTATTAATAATTATTTTAACATTAATAACATTGTAGCTAATAAATTAGTTATAAGCGATAGATATTCGCCATTTAACATTTAAGGAAATAGGCGAGTTCAATTTGGTTATAGATTTCAATATGTTTTATTCAAGTGAAAGTTACAGGTTTATATAGTAAAATTAAAGTAAAATTATTGTCTACTTAGCATAATATAATAATTAGGTCAATATAATAACGTAACATAAAATACCATACAATACAATAGAATGCTTCACTATTAGTTAAGTTCAATGTCTGTATATCAGTTAGAACAAGGAAACATGATCACCGCTTGATGGTTTGTACATTCATTCAAAACATTTATGAATATGACGGTATATGCGACTGTCATATCCGCTACACCTCCATTTTCTGGAAGAATGTTCATACGCTATTAAGCATATGAATATTCTTTACTCATTGTTACCTTGGTCTAAATTCAATGACAGATTACATATCATCTTGAAAATATTATTTTTTTTTTCAATATTTTTTTTTTTATTATTATTATTTTTTTATTTTAATATATTGGTTATTTTTATTATTTTACTTTTTATATATTGGTTATTTTTATTATTTTACTTTTTATATATTGGTTATTTTTATTATTTTACTTTTTATATATTGGTTATTTTTATTATTTTACTTTTTATATATTGGTGCACCAAACTTATCGTTGTTTAATGATATATGTTTTTAACTCATCTTTTTTTTTTTGTGTATTATGTTGAGAAATAATGATTTTGTGAAAAGATAAAAAAATTACTTGTTTCAATTAAAAAGTTTAATTCTATTCCTGTGAACCTTCTGCTTCTTATTTCCCTTAGTTTCTAATAATATGTTATCGTTATCACCTATTTCTATAATCTTATACGGGCCCTCATATCTATTGTCTAACTTATGTCCTACCTCATTTCTTAATAAAACCAAATCTCCTAAATTTAAATCTAACTGTTCTGAATTTATATCATAAAATTGTTTCTGCTTAACCTTAGCCTTATCTAGTAGTAATCTTGCTCACTTGTATGCAATTTCTAACCTATACTTCACTTCTTTACTATAATCATCTATATTATAAATAGGATCTATTCTATCTATACTATTAAAATAATGAAAACCATGAGGTATCCGTCCAAAAATTAGCTCGTATGGACAGTAACCGTGAACTGCCGATGGGGTGGTGTTAAAACAATATGTAAAGTATCTAAGCCATTCGTCCCAATCGTCTCGTTTAATCGATATATATGAACGTATATATTCGTTGAAAGTTCGGTGACTGCGTTCCACAGTACCTAGAGTCTGATGGTGATATGCAGTAGAGGTAATATTCTTGATTTTCATATATTTACACAAATCCGTTATTATTGAGTTCTTATACTCTGTTCCCATATCCGATATGAACGTCTTCATTGGACCGTAGCATAGTATAAAATACTCAAATATAGCCTTTGCAACTGTGCTTGCACTCTTGTTCGATATTGGTATGGCCACTAAATATTTAGTTAGGTCACATATTAATGTGACAATATACTCATTACCATTTTCCGTCTTTGGTAATGGACCAATGGTATCCACTAATACGATGTCGAATGCAGTTGCTGGGGTTTCTGTCAGTATCATTGGTGTCTTAGTATGTGTTGTTATCTTAGCTTTTTGACATTTTAGGCATGTTTTGATATATTTTTTCACGTGTGAAGGCATACCTCTCCACTTGTAATGTCTTCTAATTTTTGCTAATGTTCTTGATATCCCGCAGTGGCCGCCTTCCGCTGGATTATCATGATATGTAGTTAATATCTCTTTTATTTTATTATCATCTTTAGCATCAATTATGGTCACCTTTGGCAGTAGCGCTACTGTTAATTTTTTCAAATAATCATTGCCCTTTCTTTTGAATTCATTTATAGATACAAATTTAAAAATTTCTTCATCGGGTGCCATTTTTAATTTTTCAAGATTCAGCTTACCGGCTTCTTTTTCAAGCCTTAGGAAAAATCCTCCTAGGTCCAATTTCCCATTAGTACACAGATCTTCAACATTTATTCGCTTCAATATTAATTTTCCATGCTTCAATAAGCATCTTCCTGGAGTTAATATTAACTTTACTAGCTTTTTAACGTCATCATATTGTATGACTTCATATATATTGGGCTTTTCTTTTATATTTTCATGATGCTTTTGTTTAGTTACTTTTTCGTTCTTTCTGGTGTCGGACCTTGTGGTCACTTTATTTATTACTAATACATTTTTGTGTAATTCTTTAAATTCTTCAATGCTTATTCTTGATAAAGCATCAGCAACGTAATTTTCTTTACCAAAAATACTCAAACTCAAATTTAGATGATATATTCTTCCGCTGCCAGACTTTGTATTCTCAAGGGTGTGTATTAGTTTTCCGTTTCCGTTTCATGTTCTTGTTGAGTTATAGCTCGTACATTACTCGTACGGTAGTGATTATTATTATTATAACCACGGTTGTTATTATTAAAATTTCGGTGGCCTCTGCCCCGATTAGCATTGTAGTTCCGATTACTAGTGTTATTGCCGTTACTATTTTGATTATTATTACGCCAACGGTTATTGTTATGACCACGTCCTCTAAAAGAACGTCCTCTCCGATTTCTGAAGTGCATTACCGAAGAATCTTTTGTTTCCGTGCAAGTATCTACATATTTCATAATAAGCTCGTCCATTGTCTGGAACTGTCCCGCACGCATGATAATTTTGACTTGCTCATTTTGAGTGTTTTTCGCCATAGATTTTACAGCAACTTGGGTTGCATATTTGCCAGCTGTTTCAAGTGTTAAACCGTCTGATATGTATGCACTTTCCAATGCTTTTGTAAGCTCTTCTATTTCCTTGACGTAAGCCGTTGTGTTTTTATTTTGTTGTTTTATATTCATCAGTTTTGCCGAGAGAACACCGACTGTTTCTCCCTTCACAGTGCTTCTTAACTTACTTATAATTTGTTGTATAGTTGTTTCTGAAGAAATTAAATTCCTGGCTGTACCTTTTAGTTTGGTTTTTATTACATTTACCGCCAATGTTTCATGGGTTTCCTTTATAGTTTCTAAAATGCTCAAGGCATCTATAAAACTTTGTAAGTTTTCGTGTTTCCCGTCGAAATCAGGTAAGATCCTGGTGACGGTTTGCAAAAACTCTATACTAGTTTGCGGCATATCTGCGCTGTTCTCGTTTTCAACAGATTCCAATTCCTTATTAATTTCAGTATCGTCTTCGGACAAATCTTCGCTCTCTGAACTGCATTCGTATTTTGCGCCCTCTGTGAGTGAGTGTGAAATTTTCACATGCAAGCTATGTTTTGCGGAAACTTTCAGAATTCTATCCCTACAATTATTGTAGATAGCAATTGCTTCTTTATTGTGATCTGATTTTAATTTATTCTCATACCCAATTAAAAATTTTCGTAATGATTCAAAATTATCTAATAAGACTTTCTTATGTTTCTCTATAGTTTCATTTCTAATTCCTCTATTCTTATTCAAACACTTATATGATCTTCTAATCTGCCCTTCATATGACTTTAATTTATTCAAAACTTCGGACCAAGTGTCCATTATATTCTCTCTACTTCGTTAATTTGACCAATATATCTCTTTTTTATTCTCTTATTATGCATTTTATATAATTTCAAAACTAATTCTATCCCTAATATAACAGTGATAATAAGCAAGTAAATTTTTATTTGTTCCCAACCATTATCTTTTTGTTCAACAATTACTTCATTTACAACATTAGCCTTAGGGTTTGTTAGCTTTGCCTCTTGATTACCCATTTCAATTTTAATTTATGAGTTTTAATGCAAAATGATTTTTAAGAGCGAAAATGTATAAAAAAGCTGATTTGAATTTATGCTTTTAATTCAAGACAGGTGCACCAATTAAAGAAAGTTTTGAGTATTTTTTTTAACTCTTAAATAATTTTTATTAATTTTCATTTATTTAATATAAAATATTTTTTATTTTTTTTTGAAAATTTTTAAATTTTAAATAGTTTTTATTTTTAATTTTTACTTGTAGTAATTTTTATTAACTTAACATAATTGTTACTTGTATTTACTATTCATTTATTTAGTATAATTATCATCATGACCGTTGCCATTACACAAGAAGAAAAGAAAAAAAAAATTGTGTCGGACACGGGCGAAATCGCCTCCGTCCCTACCGGTGCATAACCAGGTTAGCACTCTGTTAAAATTACTTTATATTTTACCTCTATTATAAGGTTTTCATTAAGTTTTTGGAAAATTTATATATTTTTATCTCCTTCTCCAGTTCTTCTATTTTGTTCCATAACCTGGTGGATACGTCCCATGAAGGTGGTGGGTTGCTTCTGATTAGTCTCTTCAGCTGGGCTATTTTTCTTCTTTTCCCCACAAGATATCCTCCTCTTCTCTTTGGCTTGTTGGTGGCTGGAATTTTTGGGGTGTCCTCTTTTGGTCTTCCTTGAGTCCGTCTCCGGTACTCCTCGATAGATAACGGTTTCGGACCCTGGTTATTATTACGTGACTGTTCTGATGTGAACACTGTCACGGTCGCCATGTAGCTAATAAATTAGTTATAAGCGATAGATATTCGCCATTTAACATTTAAGGAAATAGGCGAGTTCAATTTGGTTATAGATTTCAATATGTTTTATTCAAGTGAAAGTTACAGGTTTATATAGTAAAATTAAAGTAAAATTATTGTCTACTTAGCATAATATAATAATTAGGTCAATATAATAACGTAACATAAAATACCATACAATACAATAGAATGCTTCACTATTAGTTAAGTTCAATGTCTGTATATCAGTTAGAACAAGGAAACATGATCACCGCTTGATGGTTTGTACATTCATTCAAAACATTTATGAATATGACGGTATATGCGACTGTCATATCCGCTACAACATCAATACACCAATTTTAACTTTATGTAATAATTATCTATTTTGTAAATTTTTTTTGAAAATTCAGTTTTATTTTGTAAGGGAACCCCCCGAAGGGTTGCCTACGGAGTGTAAGTTTGTTCTAGAGTAATATTGGGAATACAAAATAATGGGGTTTACTCGTACATTTTACTTCCCAAGGGGTGACTCCTTAGTAGTTAGGAGCGTTTTTTCTTTAAATTTTGTCCCAATTTCGTTCTCACGAATTTCAATTTCATGTGCGTCATGGCAAATTTAAATCGATCAAGCTCATAATTTTGTATTTTTTTTTTTTTTACCCTAACATCACACGCTACGATTTTAAAACAGGTGAGTTTTCCACTTTTCCATACATTTAGGACCTTAATGCGTTTGGACAACTGACAAAAATATACACACAAAAAAAAAAAATAACTATTTGCCAACTGAAATTCGGTTACTACGATTCAAATTCGGTTATTAAGAATTTCAGACATTTGGCACAACTTTATATTAGTTTTCTCAACAAAGTTCGGTTAATTCAACAGAACTTTAGTTGCAACACCCAACATTTTTAGAAATCGATTGTAAATCTTGTTGTACTAACTGAATTTATAAGTTGTTACTATTAATATACAATTTTCAATTCGGTTGGCACTTTATTTCTCTGTGTGTATGTCCTTTAAATTTGTCTCCCTTACAACTTATCCAAAGTTCATTTATATTTCTTGGTCCGGGTCCGGGTAAGTAAGTTCCTAAAAAATTAATAAATTTTGAAAATTGTGATTTGTGCGACACATACCCTTTTACCCTTTAACGGTCAAACATTTTCGACTTAAGTTATTTATGTGTATAATTTTTTTATCAGTCTACATAGTAAACTTCCTTACTCATCAATCACTGTTATTTTTGGCCCTAGAAATAAGAATACTTTTTGACCAACTTTGAGGACTTGTAATGCGTAAGTGGGATCAGACAGAGACTTACCTTAAGATACCGGTAATGTGATAGTTCGTGCAAATTCCGTGTAGGGCTAATATGATGTTCATACCTACTTGTTGGTATTCGCCAATGACTTATTTATCTTTTTCTTAATGTTTTGTGTCTCCGCTCTTTTCCTGTGCGGTTTTGTCAACTTATTAAGGATGCGGTTATATTAATGGGTGTATTTGTCTATATTATTTATATAACTTACAACGAAAGTATTTCAAGTTTAATAAAAAAATAAACGCAAACAATTGCCTCATTAGTTCGGCCAGAAGGGGTATTAACTAATGGAATATAACACGCCACGCCGGAAGAGGATTTAACCCAAAAGTTCAAACACCAAACAATTTTTCTGGATTATGTATTTGGGTTGTCTCAAAACAATTTTACGACCCAGTACTTTTTGCAAAAATTTGTTCTGAATTTGCAAAAATTCAAAATTTCCAATTTTTTCTCGAGATACGAAACAACAACGTATAGATAAAATCAACCACTAGATTTGCTTCACCACTTTTGATTTCAACCAAACTTGGTAAAGAAGATGTACTTCATATAACTGCAATAACCTCGTCCAAATGTAGGACAGCTAAACCAGGCGGATCTTGAAATATCACTTTTCAAAATATGAAAAATTTTCGAAAATTTTAAAAAACTTCACTCAACGAAGCCGCTACACTGCCTATCACATAGGAGAAACCCCCTAAGTCCAGCCGTACATAATATTCCAAATCATTTTATCGGCTTAAGCTACGGGAGTCATTAATATCCCATTTTAAAGCTAGTTAAATTGTATGTGCACACAAAAGTTTTGCACAAAATTAGCAAAACTTTTGTTGAATCTAATGTTTTGCTGACTTTACTAACTATGCTTTTTGTGTGTACATAAATTTTCGATATAAGGTAATTTTTGCTATTTGACATTTTTCCGTAATTTTACACGTGGATTATTATCAGTGTAAATGTAAAACCGGGAAAAAAGGTTTTTTGTAAATATTTTTGGTGTAGAATCAAAAGGAGAATTCAAATTTAATATAACTATACTCATAATAATCCATGTACAAAAATACGAAATTAATGTCAAATCTACAAAGACTTTCGAAAAATGTACAAAATTTCGTTTATTTTACGAAAGTTTTTGTTATTTTGACGGATTATTATGAATGTACAGCGATTTTTACTGTTTACTTTGTTGGAAAAGGGAAGGAGTTGGAATTTTAAAAATATAATAAAATATTTATTGATGCAAAAACATTTTAAAAGTGATGATATCCCAAAAACAAAGAAATTTCCTACTTTCCTAAAGAAATCTAATAATTATATTTGCAAGAAAACATGTTACATTACAAACATTTCGAACGGACACAAAAGTATATAAATACCATTTATATATCCAGTTGACGTTTTTTTCAGTGCGTATATCTAAATAATCATAATTTCAGATCTGTCAGATTATTAAAAAAAAAAACTCTTCTTAATCTTATAACGTTTGAAAATAAGTACCACCCTTAGTGTGCAAATTTTATATTCACCACCACCCCATAGTGTGCAAATTGTATGTTCCACATTTTTTGCACATCATTATTTATATACATGCCTTTTGAAGTGTCTCATTAAATGTTGGTCTTTTTTTTTGTCCTTCTCAACATCATGTTGCCATTCTTTGCTTTATTGTGTCCTTGTAACATATTTTTGTTTAATAATAAATTCGAAATAAAAATACAATTTTTCTTTGCAGTTTTTTGTTTAAAGTTGCATGAGAGATTTTATTGTTATTTGTTTCGTTTTTTGCATAATTCTTTAATTTATCTGTTTTTTATATAGTAACAGATAAATATTTTACAATTTTTTTTTTTTAGTTTAGCTATAAATAGAAGTGTATAATACTACTTATATACTAAAAACACACAGAGAAAGAATATAATTTAAAAGCATCATAATATGATTAGAAATTAGTAGGGGAATGTTTCCAATTGTGGCCTGTATCCTAAAGTGGACGTTTGGTTTTTTTTTCGTGTTGTTTCATGAATATGTCAAAACTTTCAACTGTCATTGAGTTTAATATCCGGTATCACTATTTTAAAAAAGTTTGGAAGTGAATGCATACGTTTTTCTTTGTGTTATTGTGTTCTTGCAAAAAAAAAAAAAGAAAAAGAAACGCAATATAAAGTGTTAACATAAAATCTTAACAAAAAAGTGTAAAATAATTTTCCAAATCGACCTTTTCTAAACGCCCAGATAAAAATTCTCATGTATGTTTGTACATGTCCATAAACATGCATGCATATCCATACAGGGATGCATAAATCTTCATATATGTTTCCATATACGATACCTGCATACATGTGCAGTAACGAAATTTGAGGTAAAATCTACATATATGGTCATTAGTGTTCATGCATGTTCATGTGTGATCATACATGTGGATATTACCTCAAATTTTGTTAATGCACATGCATGAAGATATATGGAAGCATGTGTGGAGATTTATGTATCCATGTAACGACAATTATGCATGTCTATGAGCTGTACAAACATACATTGAAAATATATGGAAATATATAGTTCCATATATTAGCCGGACGGTAAGAATTTTATTTACAATTTTAATAAAACAATTTGATTTCATAATAGTACGTTCATATTGAAAGCCAAATTGTGCATGTTCGTTTTCATCAAGTTTCTAAAAAAATTGTTCAATGGAATTTCATATAAAAATTACGGACGAATTTATCTGCAAGAACTGTGACTCTGATTGAAAATAACAATAATAATAATTAGGGCAAGTAATTTCATGCAAATATCTAAAATGGGTATAGACTAGACATGTCACGAATATTCGGCATGTTTTTACTATTCGGTTGAATACCGAATAGTAGCGCTATTTGACAGAATTATTCGGTTGAAATAAAATAGCTTAAAAACCTGTATTTTTATCTAAAAAATTTAGAAAATCCAATTTTCACATATTTTTCTATATAAAATCAAATACGGCTGTTTTGCATTGATATTATCAAAGTTTTATTATTTTATTTAATTTTGTCTATATCTAAAGTACAGTGTACTTTGCATAAAAATGTATACAGGTTAATAATGTCGATTTGGACAACATCTGTCATTATAATTCAGTATTCGATAGACGCCAAAGTGTAAACACATATTTTTTCAATCTCTATAATAATGTCGAATTGTGTGCCTAAAACAGATGTTTTGCGGTTAAGTCTGATAACCTTCTTTCATTCAAAAGCAAGGAAATTGGGTCCCATATGAATTGAAGCCGAGAGACATAGAAAGGCAATATTGCATGTCGAAAATGCTGCTTAAACGCTAAAAAAAGAAGTAATTTTTACATCGTATTGTTACTGGTGATGAAAAATGGATACATTACGATAACCTCAAGCGCAAAAAGTCATATGTAAAGCCCGTCGAACCAGCCAAATCAACGCCGAAGCCGAATATCCATTTCGCCAATGTAATGCTCTGTATTTGGTGGGATCAGAAGGGTGTTTTGTATTATGAGCTGTTGAAATCGGGTCAGACGATCACAGGGGAGCGGTACCGAACACAATTGATTCGTTTGAAGAGAGCAATCAACGAAAAACGACCAGAATATTCGATTAGACACGAGGCCATAATCTTCCATCATGACAACGATCGGCCACATGTTGCAAGACCAGTCAAAAATTATTTGGAAAACAGTGGATGGGAAGTTTTGGCTTACCCGCCTTATAAAGGGTCCGCCAAATAACTTTTTTTTTTGAACTCCTGAACCAATTGGACTTTGTATGGCGTCATACCAAGGTCTTTATGCAAATTTCGTCTCAATGATGTCTCCGAAATGTTCAATTGTTGAGAACGACGGTGAATTGATGTTGATGGCGCTTCAGGCACACTTTCTACCACAGCAGCAATATTCTCGGGTGTACGCACTGTTTTTGGCTTTTCACGCTTTGGTTTATCGATGAGGATGGCAGTTTTTTTTACTTTTTTCACAAGATAACGAACATACGGACCATATTCGTTCAGCGGAAGGATAAAACTAATTATCTGTCAAATCAGACATGAGCTAAGTGTTACCATTCACGAAATAAGCACTAGTTGAAAAAAAAAACTTTAGATGGCGGACCCTTTAGCTCAGACCTTGCCCCTTCTGACTACCATTTGTGTCGATTGATGCAGAACGCTCTTATTGGAATACGCTTCACTTCAGAACAGGGTATCAGAAATTGGCTTGATTCATTCTTTACCTCAAAACCGGTGCAGTTCTTTTGACGCGGAATCCATATGTTACCAGAAAGATTGAAAAAAGTAGTGGCTTACGATGGACAATACTTTGAATAATGTATCAATTCATTTTGTAATTATAATAAATGAATTTTTCAAGCAAAAAATCAACATTATTAATTTGTATACCCAATATGAAAGGGGTATTCGACAATACCCGGTATTCGGTTTAAACATAATATTCGGATTTCAGTAAAGTACCGAATACACTATTCGTGACATCTCTAATAATGACTAAATATTTTCCGAATCATCAAGTTAAGAACAAAGTGGCATTGGCTTGGTGTTGCATATTTTGGGTTTTTAATGCATATTTTGCACTTTTCAATGAAAATTTGCGCATATTTTATATTTATTTTGAGTATTTTTTTAATTTGTCAAACAAAAAAAAAAAAAAAAAATTGGATGCTTTTCAAATTTTCAATTATGCAATATAATTTTTACATTTTACAATCTTGCTTAACCTAAGAAAAGCGTAAGATTGTGTTCCAGTTTATGTTCTTAAGCTTTGATTTTTGCAAAAAGTGTTCTTTTAAGAGCATATTTTTCAGGTTTTTAATGTATATTTTTAGCTGCATTTTATAGGCGCCTGTTTCCCTTTTTTAGTTGCATGCAATTCGTTACCCAAATAATAATATAGTTTTAGTTTGTATCATTTTAAATTTGCGTACAAAATGAAAATAATAAGTTAAAGTTAACCCTTTGACGGCAAAACCTAAACTGCTGGAAAATTTGCATTTTTTTCGGACTCGAGTTTATCAACTCCTTGGTCATTAGCGGTCAAAATTAGTGAACCTTACCCAAGTATTGGCGCATGAAGTGCCGAATATGTGAACATTTTATAAAAGAGCTTTAGTCGTACATCGAGTTTTGACTGTAGTCCTAAAACATAAAATTACGAATGAATAAAATAAATTTGCAAACACGACTCTGGAGTTAAAAATCTATAATTATTACTTTACAAATTAAATCTAACAAAAATTGCAAAAAATTTCAATACGAAAAAAAAAAAAATTATCTTTGACGACCAATTGAATATATGTATTTGTCAAAGTGTAAATGCAATGAATGAATTCCAGATATCTCAATGTTTCTTGAAACGTGAAGGATTGAACTATGTGCTTCTAAAATTTGTATCACCTATGTTCAATAGCATTCGAGCAAATATGTACGCAAATTCTGCAAAAAATATTCATATGTTTTTAACTTTGGGATCACCTTATTCGTCTCTGAGAAAATATTGGTTCATGTGGTTGGTATGACATAAATGCTACATATATTCTTTGTCCGATACACGTTACACTCGGGAAAGTCGGTTAAAAATTACTTTTGAGTTGTTTTGACATCATTTTTTTTTATCTATTTTAGAAAGTTTTAAAATGTGGAAATTTTGAGTTGTTTTGAAAATTGTTATATTTATTACTTTTTTATATTAGTTGCCACAAGAAAATGATCTATGGATGAAAAATACCCAAGCGGTTGGTCTATAAGCTGATGTATTTGAATTTGGAATATTGCACTTAGTTTATTGTATATAGCCCAAATACCAGATGTAGGGCCACATTAGGATACATTCCCTTAATTATTATAGTATGATCCTAATGACCATAACATAATACTTGCTTATTATATTCGTCGCAGTGATCATAATATGATCAGTAACGATCATATTAATTATCATATAAATATCTTACTTTAATAAAATCGAAATACCAATCATTTCATGACGGTATTTTTTCTGTGTGTAGAAGGAGGATGGTATATAATTAACATATTAAACATGCATTTAAAGAGTTGTATATTTGTCACATTTTTTAGTTGATTATAATAATTAATTATAATGGTAATTATAATACAATACGGGAAATTTATACAAACTATTACACAATCGGTCTCTTCATGTGAATGGCGTTGTTATATACAGTAAATACTAAAACCGAGTTTAATTAATATATTAGTTGATTCAATTAAAGGCTTAATTGAAATTTCAGTTTTGACTACATTTGTAGTTCATTTAAAAAAACAAATCCAATCAAATGACTGTTCTATGAATTTACATTCATTTTATCAGTTTCTATGTTTTTATTTAAATAAAAATTACACAAATATTTATTTTCTTTACTACATTTGTGGTTCGTTTTATCAACAGTAAAAAACAAATGATAATGTTAGTTGAATCTAAGGTAAGTCGTACTTTTTTCCAACGAAATTTCAATTTTTTATTTGCAGAGGGATTTACTAAAAAACGCTGAAATAAAAATAAAAAAATATCTAAAATTGGAAAAAAATTGCTAAATTTAAAAAATGCAAAAATTTATTAAAATCATCAAAATGTAAAGCAAACACCAAATTAAAAAAAAAAATACGCCAAAATTAGAAAAAATTTTAAAATAGCTAAACTTGAGAGAGATATTTAAAAATATCTTCTATTGAAAAAAAGTCCATATTTTGAAAATATTTTTAATTTTTTGCCATTTTTTAATTTCCGTGATTTGTTTTTAATTTTGGCTATTATTTTAAATTTTCCAATTTTTTTTTTTTTTAATTTTATCTTTTTTTTTCTTTGTTTTTTTTTTAATTTTGACATTTTAATTTTGGAGTTATTTTTATTGTTAATTTAAGCAATTTTTTTCTCAAACTTTAATTTTTTTTTGCGTTTTTTTCAATTTAATCGATTTTTTTGAAATTTTTGAAATTTTTATTTTTTTAAGTTTGGTTTTTTTTTATATTTTTTTAAAATTATTTTAAAGTTTTTTGTGAATTTGGTTTATAAAAATTACAAATTTTGTGTGCATACCCAGAAAACAGACTCGGTAGTAGCAACCATATTTGTAGCCACTCGAATGAATCGGTTGTAGGTATCGAATTTTTTGGTAGGTATTACCGAATTTCTGTTGAGGCAATTGAATTTCTATTGTTCGTGACAGAATATTTGGTGTTTCAATGGAACCGACGCAACAACCGAAGCATTCGATTGGCAACAAATGATTTTGCTATTACCGAGTCTGTTTTCTGGGTGCACCAAATTGATTTTCTGTTGAATATTTAATAGATATTATTAAACTTTTAATAAAAAAGTAAGTTTGTAATTAAACAAAAGTTCAAAGTTCAAAGTTGAAAACTGGGGGGTTATTACGTAATTCGATTCGAAAAGTAAAACCTTTCGAAACGAATTTCCGTTTCGAAAGTAAAATTGTATTATCTAATTCGTTCGAATGTTTCACAGAGTTGTATTTGTGTAAAAAAGGGTAAATACAAGTGATGCCAAATTTTTATCGGTTAATACATAACTTGGCAGCATGTCTTATAATGTCAAAGTTGTCAGCATTGTGCTTAAATGTCAAAATTTGAAAACAAATATTTAAAGAAAACTTTATTAAAGAAAATATTTATTTAAAAATTCGAAGCTTAAATGGATTGTGTTTTATTGTGGACAGAAGATAGTGATGAAAAAAATGATTCTATTCCGGAAAGAGTTCAAAACTTAATGAGACAAAGTAAGGAAAATTTAAAATTTTACCTTTAAGATTAAATATATTCCTAACAATATCTTTTTAATTTCATAAAAAACTTTAGGCTTAGTAAAAATGCTTTTACCTATGTCTTGAGTTGTGTTAAAGATTAATTTAAACCAGCAGAAAGGTCAACTGCCATCTCACCTATATTAAAAGTAGCTGCCACACTTAAATTGTTGGCGCAAGGTGGATATCAGCATCAAATTGGCCAAGACCGCCTATTAGGATTTTCTCAAGCATCAATTTCTGCGTGTTTGTCTGAGGTTTGCGATGTTATTGAAAGAGTTCTTTGTCCCAAACATATTGTATTTGAAATGACATAGGATAGGAAGAGAGAAGCTAAGAGATACTTTTTTGAAAAATGTGGAATACCTGGAGTAATTGGAGCAGTAGGTGGTACGCATATTCAATTAATCAGACCTATAAGGGATGAGCAATTATATTTCAAAGGGAACAAAATTTACTCGGCCCACCTCCAGTTCCTGAAATACTATTTCGGTTTTCCCGGCATTTTACCTTTATGTGGTGTTTATAATCTGGCCACACCTATGAACATATGTAAATTTGAATAATACCAATCTATAAACCGACAATTGATAAATTGAAAACGTACTTTTTCCATTTAATATCATGAGTCGGACGGCCAGCTGCATCCAAATCCAAAGACAATCTTGTCCACAAGTCCTTGGACTTGCTTCTAGCATTCGCTACATTTAGGTGACCTTTAGCAAAATCGGGATGTTTAATCATAAAGTCCACCATAATCTCTTATTGTCATTGCTTAGTATTGCTTTTTTTATGTGATCCACTCCTTCAAAGATTCAACATCGTGAAAAAAACAATGTTTAGTGTAAAAACATAATTATTTTTACTTATTTATTTAACCCTTTTTCTTATATTTTGTATAACAATACTTACATTTTAAATTTTTTTTCTTTTTTCGACAACAAATTAGCTCTCGAATAAAATACGAATGTATTAACGTTTGTGAAGTTCGCTTTCGTATTACATAATTGCATTTACGAAAGGGTAATTTTAGTTTTTCGAAAGGGGGATAAAAAACGGCCGGTTCGAAAAAAAGTTTCCGTACGTTCGTAAATACATTTTCGAAAATCGTACTACAAAATACAATTCATACGAATTTACACATTTTTTCTTTTGAATCGAATTACATAATAACCCCCCTGAAATATTATAGACAATAATTGTTTCTGTATAGTGGTGGGAAATAGGCCAACGGGGACATATTACAGAACCAACCTCGAACAGGTCACCAAACTCCCTAAAAAGTATAGTTTGATGACATTGGTAAAGTTAGTTCTTTACACTCATAATACTCCATAAAATAACGAAATAAATGGCAAACCAACGAAAACTTTCGTAATATAAACAATATTTTTTTTTTATATTACGAAAGTTTATGTTGTTTTAAAATTCTTTTGTTTTTAGTGCTTGTATTATTATCAGTATAAAATATCACAAACGATAAAATTTTTATTTTCTTTTAAAACGTGAAAAATTTCTTTCCAATATAGAGACTAATGTTGTAATTGTCCACACAAATTTCCCGTAAGGTACTTACATAAATTATAGTAAGACAAACTTATTATTGATTTAAAAGAATTCATTTCTGACCGTTCTGGGAAACGAATTTATATACCACAACACATAATTTTTTATAAAAGTTAATAATTTTATATAAATTAGTTTTTCAAAACACTTTCGAATAATTGTACATAAAATCGTTGTTATTCTAGCTTTTGCTACACTTTATTAGATAAAATAAACTCTTGATATAAATAGCGAAATTCTTTAGGTTTTTAGAATATTAAATTTGGCAACTTTTAAAACAATTATACACTGATAGAAAAAAACTAGTAAACATTTTTGCTTAAACTACTAACAATTAGTTAAAAATGACACTGCATATTTAGTTTAACAGACTTTTTTTTGCCAAATATTAGTATGATAAAAATAGCAAAAATAAATCTGTTGAATCTACAAATATTTAATTATATTTTGGTTAATTAAAAATAATAAATTAATTTGCTAAAAACAGCAAAAAATTTGCTATTAGTAGACAAAAAAAAATCATAAAAAATGTGAAATTTTTAAAGTTTTTTTAGATCGTTTTTTAAATCGAATAAAAATCTGCACTTCTGAAATCCACAATATACAGTTTTTAAGCAAAAATTTCTGTTGATTTTAGCAAAATATAATTAGCAATATGCCAAAAAAACAACTTTTTCATTTTCAAGCTATTAATCCCGAATGATTTTATATGTTTCGGGGGTAGAGTCAGGTACCCTACTTGCTTATTAGAATGCCCCTCACTTGTCCTAAAACGGATATTTAGGGTGGCCCTTAAAACTTGGATTTTTTGACTTTTTATGAATTTAACGCATTATTTATGTTAATAGCTACAAAATCAATGTTTTTACTGTGTTGAATAGTTAGTTTGGGTAGTAATCTTCCATTTTTGGTTTTTGTTGGAATAGTACACTGAAAAAAAAAACAAAGTGGCAACAACAAAACTTGGAAGTAAGAAAATACTACTTCTAACATTTAGCGCGGCACAAATTGGGCTGAATATTATGGCTTGCCATGCAACACAGTTGTTAATGACATTAAAATCTAAAATTCTGCCGTGGTGCTTGGCGATCGCATTTTTCGTTTACAAGAATATTAGGAAAATGTAAAAAAAGGCGAAAAAAATGAAAAAATGGGGTTTTTTGACCTTCATTCACTTATAACTTTTGAAGTAGGAATGTTATCTTCAAGCACCACGGCAGAATTTTAGATATTTTAGTCACCAACAACTATGTTGTCTCCCAAGGCATAATATTCAGCCGAATTTGTGCCGTATTACAAACAGTACAGCCTATTTTCGACAAATTTTATTAATTGATTAAAAAAACAGGGTGAATTTTTAAAAAAACGTAAATTTATGCTACTGAAATTAGTTATACATTAGTTATTAAGAACATAGACACTGTTTTCACTTTGGGAAACAAAATTCCTTTCCATGTGATAAGTAAATATACTTATATTTCATTTACTATTGCGATAAAGCGGCAGTAGATATTTTAGCCGAAACCTTTGCGTGCTTATGAATTACACAGCCTCACAAAAATATAAAAAGGTTCTGACCCAGAAACCAGACCCACCAATCCTTATGTATTATGACCTCCTGAATGCGATGCCGCCATAAGAATTGAATTATATCGTTGGGTTTTCATGTTATTTACAAGCAAAGAAAAGCTAAAGAATTTGCACTCTTATGTAGATCTCTAAAAATTTAAATAATAAAATAACTTGATGTTTTTAAAAGTATAAATAATAAAGATTTCTGTTAAATACAATTCTAGTAAAATAACTAAAATTTTTTTCGCAAAACTAAAAATGTAAACTTTAATGATCAATTTAATGAAATTTACATACATATTTTAATATAAATTTGGTACTATCTCATTATCTTATAGATCTTTTCTTTCTCATTCGGTTATTTTTCATCCGATTTTCAAGTTTTTTTTTTTTGTTGGAAAGGTATTCAATTACCTTTCTAATTGTTGAATTTTGTTAGTGCAAATTATTGCCGCTAGATGGCGTAAAATTCATTTCTTTTAAAAAATGCATCTAAACACCCTGTATTTGCAAATATTTTGAGTTCATATGTTCTGCAAAAGTACTCGCCATATGATTTTGTACAGAGTTGCCAAACAACATTTGGTCGAATTCTGGAAATTTAACGGTCAAAATTTTGATTTTCTTCAAGAACCTAAAAATAACGGTAATTTTGTAAATAACGGAATTATAAAAAAGTCGCGGAACAAAAGTTGCTTCTGATACCCTAAAGAACCATTCTCAACAATAAAAAAGTTCTTTTTCGCAAAAAGTCGATTTTGGCATATTGCTAAATATAATGTTGTTTGGTTTGCATTTTACTAAATTTTACTAAATTTAAATTTAAATATAAGTAAAATATGGTTTGTTTTAAAGTTTTTGTTTATTTTTGCTATTTTTAGCAGATTAAATTGCTATTTTCAATCAACTAAAATTCAACTCGAATTTAACTAAAATTTTATAAAGTTGTTAGTTTTATTTTTGCTCTTCTTATTTTATTAATATTTAGCAAAAAAATCTGATTAGTTCAGCAGTTTTTTCTGCAACGTAAGTTTTAACTAATTTTTAGTACACTCATAGAAAAAAGTTAGTACAAAAATTAGTAAAGCCGTAATTAAACTTAGCAAGTTTTAAATTAATTTTTAGTTCAATTTGAGATTTTAGTTAAAAATTTTGACTTTTGGACTTGATGAAATACTAAATTTTTAACAAATTTTTTTTGATGAATTTACTAAAGTCTAAAAATATTATTTTAATAATCAAAACCAGCAAAAGTCGTTGTAATGCGATGTTTGCGTTTCAGTATTTATGTATTTTTATATGTATATTGTGTCAGTATAAAATATACAATAAAATACATATAAAGTGTCAGTCATGTTCTTCACCAATTAATTCAACATCGCCACTTTTCAGCTTTTTGCCATTAAAAACTATGTAAAAAAACGTGGTAAAGAGCGAGGTAAATTTTTCGTGAGAGCGACTGTTACTCTATAAGTATTTTATTTACTCTATGAGTGAAGTGAACACGTCATATAAGAAATCTATTTTTAAACATTTATTCAAATGGTTGTATTATAAACTAATAAAAACTAAAACTATAAAAAAATTTTAGAGTCAAAAAAAATGTAAAAGATTTTTTTCTGAATTGAAGCGTTTTTTGTGTTTATAAAATAATTTATAATGCTTAAAAAATTAATAAAATAATTAAAAAAATGTGTTTCTTTTAACAATGAATGGATATTGAAAGAGTTGAAAAAATCGGTGATTATTAAATCAAATGTTCACTTCATTTTCTATTATTTTCATTTTTTAGATTACGCTTCAGTCTTTGACATATGTCATCCCCATGTACATGCAAAAGGAACACAGGAAATAATAAAAACAAATAAAGAAACAGATACAACTCTGTATTTTATTTATCTTATAAATGCAGAGCTGTATTTTAGTTATCTTATTATTTATAATAAACATTTTCACGAAAAGATGGCACTTAGTTTTCATGCAAACAACTAAAAATTTAACTAAAAGTCAGAATATTTTACCGTTTTTTTTTTACTTTTATTTTACTAAAATTTAGAAAAAATATTTTGCTAATTGTACTGCTTTTTCCTACAACGCAATTTTTAACTAATTTTTAGTCCAGCTATTTTACAGGCATACTTATGTGAGAGCAGATTTTTCTGCTATTTTTATAGGCTTATTTCTGTGAGTGTATAAAGTGAGTGTTATACAAAACATAAATGTTATAAATTAGAAATATTATATTTTAATACAGCGAGACCTCGATTATCCGCATTTCGCTTAACCGGCAACATCAAAAAAAAAAATTTTTTTGGGTTTATTTCAATTTTTTTTTGCATCAATTAACCGTGATTGTGATTACCTCCATAGTTTGGGATTACAAGCATACTTTTTTTCGGCTAATTTTGAACAATCAAACATAATGTGAATAAAATGAAAAAAGGAAATTCCATAGTTTGCATACGATGATTCAGAGGCATATAATACACGTGTCTAATTTAGTTCAATTTTGAAATTTGAGAAGTGTGGATTGCTTTTGTCGAGTGTTAGTACAATAGTATTAATGTATTAATTAAAAAATATATTGCAATTACTACTCAAAGTTTTTCTCAATTAACCGCGAAAATCGGTTATCCAGAATGCTTCCGGTCCCGACCATAACGGATAATCCGAGGTTTCACTGTATTAACAAATTGGCATTTAAAGAGAAGAGAATATAAAAAATAAGAAAGAAAGTTTTTTTATACACAAAAATAAATTATAATATTATACAAGATTATCTGAATAAACAATATTTATTATTTAAAACACCATTTTACACTTATTTACAGACATCTTTAGTTATTGAAAACTTTTGTAATTTTAGTTAATAAATTTGTATGGTTATAAAAAAGCACAACTCTGAGAGAAAACTTTATTTATAATATTTTAATGGAAGTTTATTTTCAAGAATATTTTTTTTTTTAATTTCAAATCTTAAGCAGAAATTCGGTTTAATCATAGTATTTATTTCATACAGAACTATAAGGGATCAATCGAAATATTTTTTTTGAAACTCAACCTTTCCTCTAACA
Source organism: Delia radicum (assembly GCA_021234595.1). Classification (NCBI taxonomy): domain Eukaryota; kingdom Metazoa; phylum Arthropoda; class Insecta; order Diptera; family Anthomyiidae; genus Delia; species Delia radicum. The sequence goes on from CM037851.1 coordinate 98,573,418, forward strand.
ATGAGAGTTTTCAGATAGGTTCTATCCGACAGAGAGAAAAAAAAATAAAAAAAAGATTTAATTTTTTAAAAAAAAAATTCATGATTTTGTAATAAAATTTTGAAAAATCAACAAAAAAAAAAAAAAGGGGGTGATATTTTAAAAACTGCTAAAGAGAAACAAAATTTGTTGCCAGATTCGGCTTCAGCGTGAACTCAAGGAAAAAAGTTTCATCATATTAATGATATTCTTTCATAAATCGTTTGTCATCTATTATTCATCATATTTATTGAGTTTTCATAAATATGATGAAAAGTTTCATACAAATGTGTGACAAATGTTTCATAGACCTTCATCATTTCATAGAAAAGTTACATAAACTTTGTGTAAATAAATTTTTTTTTAATATTATTAAAAATTTAAATTTAAAAATTTAATATTAAAATTTTAATATTATTTAAAATTTAATTTTTTATTTGAAATTTATAAAATAGCATTTTGAGGGTTTGCCTGCAAGAAGTGCTATGTGTTTTTTTACATGTTTTCAGAAGAGCGAAAAAACTGATTTACCCAGGAAAACTTGCTATTACCATAGAATGGGAAATGGAAGAAGAAAACAAGAATCAGAAGTACTTATAGTTGAGGCCAAGAACACCTGATTTTAACATGGGGGTGTCATAGGAGGCAAGGCCTTGCCTTGTGCTTACATATAGGGACAAAAATAAGACGTTACAAAATATGTAGTGAAATCACCAGTTACACATAAGTACTTATTTCATTTCTTATTTGTAGCATCAAAAGTAATGCTTAAAGCCATTATATGATGTATTACTTGTAAGGATGTTAATAAGTAGTTATTTATAGGTGCAAAAATAAGTACGTATTAACATGTACCTAAATAAGAAGGTATTAATAGGCAATAAAATAACTAGTTATTAATAAGGACAATTATAACTAGTTATTAATAGGTCCTAAAATAACTACTGATTTTAGTCATTACAAGGAAGGACTATAATAACTGTACGACCATTTTCTTTTAATTCATTGTTCATACAGAATTCTTTTGTCTTCTCCAACCAAACAAGATATTATTAAGGCACATGCAATGATTCAAATTTTTGTTGAAATGTTTCCAGCGCTATATGGTCGAAATAGTGTAACATATAATGTGCACAATCTTCTACACATATGTGAATGTGTCAAAAAATTTAAAGATCTAAATAGCATATCTGCGTATAAATTTGAAAACTATATGCAAAAAATTAAACAAAATCTAAAAAGCCCAAACACCTTTGCCAACAAATTTTTAATAAATTTTCAAATGATAAAGTTGTACTTAAAAATCCAGTTTACGGACTGCGGTATAGAAAAGGAGTTCCAAAGTCAATTTTGTTACCAAAAGGCTATTTTAGTACAAATATTTCAGACAACATTTGTCTTATGAAGGATAAAACTTTTTTACAAATCACTAAAATCCTAAGTGAGGAAGAATTTCTAGCAAAAAGATTTTCAAACTTACGAAGTTTTTTCAACGATCCCATGGATTCATTGGATTTAAATATTGCTTTGGTTGACGAACATGATGGCTCAGAAGAACAATTATTTAATATAGAAAACATTCTGGCTAAAGTGCTTAAAATGTCGTACAATAATGAATATATATTGATTCCGGAAATTCATTCCATTCATGAAAAATTAAACGTACATATTTTCAAAAGCCAATTTCTTTTTTAATAAAAGTTTTTTTTTCATATTTTAGACAACAAATTTTTAAATCTTCAAATGAAAATACTCGGTTATTCTTCGAAAATAAGAAAATTATTACCAAAAACTCTTAATGTATTAATAAATAAAATTTAATAATTTCTACTTAATATCAATTATCTTAATTTTGTTATTTACTAAATAAGCTTTTGTTTTGTGAGAGTCGTTTATGTATAACTATATATTTGTTTGCTTAAATAAATTGCATTTAAATTATTAATTATGATATATTATGAATCTTTATAAATATACCTTACAAAAAAGTAGTTACTTATTACCTTACAAGTACCTTATTTCTTTGGCCCTTCCTAATAAGCAGGTATATAACACAATCTTAGTAAGACATAATTGTTTAGCTTCCAAAATAAGTAGTGATGTATGTTCATATCAGTAAGGTATTATTTCAGACCTTCAAAATAACAACAAATAACTTAGATCAGTTGGTTAGAGCCTCTGTCTAAGTGTAGTGCGAAGTGCATGTGGCAAAGAAAGCAGGTTCAAGCAACGGTCAGGATTGCATTTAATAAAAATAAACATTTCATATAGATGCAATCAAACAATAAAAACCATAACAAATAATTACAGTATTGTCAAAAAGGATTACTGATGAAGGTTGTGTTACCAGAAACTGCGCAGTCTAATTCAATAAAAATTTACAATGTAGTTATGATTTTTAGAAAAGTATGCTTAATCTTCTCTACCACGCCTATCTCAAGTAATGGATAGTCATTACTACGAAAGGTCTGAAATAAGTGAGAATAAGTAACTTATTATTTTTGCTATTCCAAATAAGATATTTAACACAATATTAGTAAGACGTTGTTTTTTGTCTTACAAATAAGCAGTTACATATATTCATATTAGTAAGGTATTATTTCGGACCTTCAAAATAACAAAACTGCAATGGATAGTCATTACTTTGGAGAGTCTGAAATAAGTCCTACCCATTACCAAAGTTTTGCTGGGTATATTACCATTTTAATGGTAACCACACCACATGCCTTATTGATTCACTGCCTCATTTACTAAAATACAGTATTAAAACAAATCAGGATTTAATCTGTGTTACAGAGCGGTGCGGGGTTTTAAGAAAAACTACACATAACACCCTTTGAAGGATCCTTGTTTCAAAATATGTTCCAGTTTGTACACATAACACTTTTTGTTGATAGAAAAATTTTTAGTTTAATTTTTTATATTATTACACATATCACTTTTTATTATCTTCTAAACCCATTAATACATAGCAAAACCGCTTAGTATGTTTAATTATAGTTTAATAAAACATTTGACAGCAAGAACTAGTATTTTTGGTTTTTGTTGAATAAAATTTTCAAAAATGTAAAAAAGTAACTTTTAGGTACACCCCAAATATATGTGCATTTTTTTGACTCCAAGTTAGAATAAGTTAGCGATTTTCTAGGAAAGTAATATTTTTTATCTCAGTAGTTGTTATTGAACCCAACACAAAAATAATATTACATTTTTAAATTTAGACAAACATTTCTTTGTTTCGCAAAAATATAAAGCTTCTATTTCATATTGGTAAAAAAAAACAATATTGACGGAGAATTTTGTGGATGGTATTGGCAAAACACAAGCTTTGCAATTAAAATTGTGCCTTTTTAGTACAATGGTGTACCAAAGGTATTTTGTACAACAGGGAGTTTTACAAAAATAGCAGTGGTTTGCCAGTACTATTATTTTTGTACGGTTGGCAATTTCTACCTGGGTAGGTTTATTAAAAAAACGCGTCTCAAAATGATGTTTTTTGGCTGCCGAGTAGTGTTATTTTATGAAAACAACAATCTACAAATTAATATTAAAAAAAAATCTTTAAAGTTGGAGTCATTTCAGTAGGCTTATTTACGAAAATAAGATTTTTTTTTATTTCACCCCTTCCGATTTGCATGAAACTTTGTATATGTATTCTCCTAATTAGTATGACGAAACACTAGTTTTTTTTTAGAAATGTTGACGTTAAGAAGAAGAATAAACATTATTCTCTAAAAATTATAAACACAATTAATTTTAAAATCAGACTAGACTAGTTTCTGCCTTTTTATGGACAGCCGTCATTAGTGATTTTTCCATTTAAATTGTAATATTATTTGTGTCTTATAATTGTTTGATTGTTTCTATATGATAAATGTTTTCAACAACCTGCGGCTGTAAGAATCAAACCTGCGCTTCTTCTTACATTACAAACGTAACAATACAAAGTCATGACCGTTTAACGATCACACCCCCGTAAGTCCTCGAATGTAATGCAGCTAAATTGCAGTTTTCTTTTCTATTAGCTTTTCTGTTATTGTATATTAATACTCAGAAGTGACAACACACGAACAACACAAATATTCTATTTTTAGATTTTTGTTTATTGTATATTCTAATCTCCTCCGTCTCTATTTCACAACGTTACCAGATTGACGTATGGTTTTTACGTTCAGTGTTGACAACTTTTTTTAATTTTTTTAAATTTGTTGTTCTTTGCGTTGTCCTTCGCGTTTTATTGCTGCTTAAATTTGATATTTTTATTTATTTAATTTTAATTTATAAAATTACGAGTACATACTGTTCAAATGATCATAATTATTGAACGCGTAATAGGATTTTAAAAATTAATACTGAACAAAAATCGACAATTTGTTTTGTAAGAGACATCGTTTTTGCTAAAACGTTTTTGCTAAAACTAGATAAGCGGTCTGCTGGCCTAAAAAATAGTTAGTTTTCTGTAAAATTACACATTTTTCTACAACTTTTACAGACATTTTATTTGAGCGTAGAAAAAAATATGTATAAAGCATGATTATATTGATACAATTGCCAAACTGCCTGCGGTAAAAATCTAAAAAATAAATACCATAAAACAACCAGCAGACATTTTTTAAGCATATATTCTGGTTCACTTCTATATTGCAAAATATGTAAAGTATCATATTCCGGCTTTATGTAGTTCAAATGCAAACGTAGAGTAAATACTTATCGTTTTATAAAAAATGTTCTTGAAAATTAACTTTCCATATTCCTAAATGTAGTTAAAATGTAAATTAGCATAATAAATATAATCTCTACAATGACTTTGGAAAATAAGGAATCAAATTTAGATCAGTCTGAGCAGATAAGAATACATTTTTAAATTTTTTATTAAAGGATTTTTTTTAACATATTTGTATACATTATTTTTAAATTAAGTTAGTTTATTCACAATATAAAATGATTAAGATAATCCATAAGAGGAAATACAAAAAAAAAGGATAGTATGGTAAAAAAAAGGATGTAAATTCAATACCATCTCATATTGTGAATCCTGCATTACACGAAATTAAAAATAAGTAATATTCTTAAAAAGAGTTCTATAGGATTATTGTCTTAAAATAAAATGAAGTAAAAAAAAACGATATTAGTGTGGCTTTTTGTACTTCTTAAACATCGAATAGAATACGGTTAAACGAAAATGTAAATTTTTTGTCTTAAATTTGGAAAAATATAACATGTGCTAAAAACATACCTGCCCAATTGATTTTTTATGATGTAAAATTGTTAGAAGTTTGAGATTTGTATGAAAATTTTTGGTTGAGAATTTTTTAATATTTGTTTGGCTCTATTAGAATATATTTTTCTAACTATAGTGAAAAAAACTCAAAACAGAAAACGTAAATTTGGTCACTTTTGACCCCACGCACAGTGCGACATTTAGCCAATCTAGGTGGACAAAAATCGAAAAATAAAAGTTGGCGGATTGTTATAATTTAAATGAATGTGACAGCAAACAATCCATATACTATGGAAATAATCATAATATGACGAAAAAGTGGCGTTTCATTTGATACAGGAGTTTAAAGTCACATCTTGTAACAGACTTTTGAGAAATAAAATATATTTTTGAGCACCATCCCAACTTCAAACACTTATAACTTTTTTGTTGTTGGAGTTATAAGTCCATTTTTTTTAAAATACATCATTTTTAATCTAGTTTTTAAATCCGAGCTCATTTTTCAATTTAATCGAAAACTTATTGTTGTAATTTATTAAAAACAAAAATTAAAAATTTAAAAAATAAAACTATAGTTTCCTCACACGACCTATACATGTGGCAGGTGTTGGAATGTCTCTAGTAAGAGATTAAGCCATGTTTGCTGGCGATTTTTTGCGATTTATAGAGAATTTTAAAGTTTAGTGAACGTCTAAAATGGACTTTTTGCTTGATAGAATTTGCAATGGAATTAAAATAATGAAAACCAAATAACTTTAATTTTTTGGTTGGTTAAAGTATAGAGTTAATTTTACAATGTACATAAGTCAATAAATGAAATCTAGCCCAAGGTTGTCCAGCACAGCTTAAATATCTGTTATAAAAAAGGGGGCGTACACCGCCCATCAATAATTATCTTCGAGGTTATTGTTTACAATTGTTTTTTACAAAATGGTAGACAAATAATAATTTTTTTACAAAATTTCATAAAAATTCTTCAAATTATTTAAGCAATTTCTTAAATAATAGTTAATTTCCCAAAAATGGGCGTGGCAATTGTTCGAGTGCTCCAAATTTTGTTGTCAATATTAGTTATGTCCTCCATTATTATTAAACCAAATTTCAAGGCTGGATCTTTTAAATTAGATTTTTGTCCACCTAGATTGGCCAAATGTCGCACTGTGCCACGTCTTAAGCATTCAATTAGGGATTGGTCAGCTTATAAAATTTAGGCGTTATTTAGCTGCGGGAAATAGACCAGTCACTTTTATGGTCACGTGACAAGAACTTTGTGTGTATGAACCAGTACTAGTTGCGCTTCTGCATTATGAAAGTGACCGGTACTTTTAACATGGGCTTGTCATATAAGGTGACAATTACTACCTGTGAAGCACTGTGTAACCTATCACCGTACCGACTTAAATGAATATGCTACAGGAGATGTTAGAAGTGGGTAGTGTCAAAGTATGACCCTTTTAGGATTTATGTGATATGCAACTGAACCAGTGGGAAAAAAATGATCATGTGACTGGTGTATGTGTATGTATCGTAGAACTGGAGAAAAATTGTTGAAGGAAAACTGGTCATATATTAAGCGCAATGTGTTCTGTTATGGGGGTAGCTTGCGTGGAATAGTTTTGTAAAGTAAAACTGCACTGGTGTAAGGGGTACATGTCGCCGGGCATGCGAAAAGTAATTAGCAAGTAACCTGTCACTTTTTATTCAGCGTGTGTCATGTTATGTACGGGTTGATAAATAGCCCGTCCGGAACCAGTCACTGCACTTATTCAAAACAGCGTGTCATACCACCTGTTCAAAAAACCTTCAAAAAGGCACAACAAAAATAAATTTTAAAATTAGTTTATTTTGTCTATACCCAACAAAAAACTATAACATTAAATTCATTATAACAATTTAAATTTTGAAAAGTACATAAACTAGACAAGAAGTCCGGATGATCAAAATATAGATTTTTGAAAGTTTTTTCTTTATTTGCTAACATTGGTATTATCAAACAATTTCTACTCATTTTTATGTTCCAACACTTCTAAAAAGCACTTCATGTACATTTTGATTTTGTATGCTGCATTATAATTCTAGTTCACAATACTATCATTATAAAAAGAAGGAGCTGCACCAATTCAGCACAACTTTAATGTATAACTTAAAAATCGCCAATTACTTACACATATAAAATCGTTGCCAAAAATCTTATAAAATATCTAAACAAGATATTTCGAAACTAATATGCAGAAATTTTGAAATTTTAATTTTTATTCTTGTAAGGCGTTTCAAGTTTTTGAATAAGTTGTGTCTAAATAGTTCTGTATTCAGTTAGTTCTGTATACAGTATTCAGTCAGTTTCACCAGTCGCGTGACGTGCTCCCCAATCACATATCACCTAATTACCATTTTCGATCAGTCGACCCTTCATATCCCGCAGGGTTATTTGCCCCTTTACAATATACACATATTTTATTGCGATCTAGTAAGGGTCTGCTGTTAGACTTTCAGAATATTATATTTGGAGTCACCCTGTTCAAGTACAGTATACGTTACAGAATGATATTTATAGTGCTTATAGAGATAGAATTAAGCCTTTGGGCAATTGCATTTAATAACACCCTGTTTCAATATAAAGTGAACTATATATTGACAAAATGAAAAGTGATTTCTATTGATTGCTGATAAATCTATATATTTTTGAAACCAATTTGGTACATGCACAAATTTTAAAAATCAATAAGCACCAAAAAAAAAAATGTTAAAAAATTAATATTTTGTCATAGAATTCAGCAGATTTCAAAATAGTTTGAAAATATTACAATTTCTATTCCGCGTAATGTGTATTAGAAGTTATTAACTTAATAACTGTCAACAAAATGGTGATATACGAGGTCGGATCAACAAGTCCGTGACTTTTTGGATGAAAAACTGGTTTTTTACAAAAAAAAAAAATTGTTTTTCAACATAATCTCCTTTTAGCTCAATACACTTAGTTCAACGTTACTCCAGTTTTTGTATCCCTTCCAAAAAATAGGATTTTTTGAGGTCCATAAAATAGGCATTTGAGAATATGGTGGATGAGGTACCAATTCGTAGCTCAATTCATGGAATTTTGCTATTGAGACTGCACACGTGTGCACCCGTACATTACCTTGATGAAAAAGAACTTTTTCTTGGCCATATGGGGTCGGGTTTTTTTTTAAATCCTCGTTAAATTGGTGCAATAAGTTAGCATAATATTCGCCGTTTATTGTTTTTCAATTTTGAAGGTAATCGATGTGGATTATCCCGCGTGCATCCCAAAAAATTGTTGCCATTACCTTATTGGCCACGATTAAGTTTATGGTTAATTGAGAGTAAACGCGGCACCCATCTTGCAGAAAGCTTTCTTAAAGCCAACTGATCATTTAAAATCGAAACCAAACTGCCATATGAAATGCCTATGACATCAACAATCTCACGCACTTTTACTCTTCGATCGGCCAACACCATATCGTGGATTTTTTCGACATTTTCGGGTGTATTCCCCTCAATTGGCGGTCCAGAACGTTCAGCGTCATTTGTACTTGTGCTACCACAACGAAAGTCAGTAAACCAATTTGTATCATTGAAATCGATGGTGCAGAGTCCCCATAGTATTTACCAAGATTTTCCTTGGTTTGATTGACGGTTTTTTTCCGCAAAAAATAATGTTTGATGAGCACTCGAAATTCACTTCTTTCCATTTTTAAAAAACCCACGAGGTTGTTTGTTTTGAACAGCTGTTAAACGCAAAGTAAATGACTTAACTTGCTCAAAATTTGACAGTAGTCTATTAACAGGCGGCACTTGATGGAAGCAGTGTTGCATTTCATATAACTACGAGGGAAATTCGAAAAGTCATGGACTTATTGATCCGCCCTCGTAGTTACAAATAAAGTCATTGAAACGAAGTTTTGAGTGAACTTTCCCATATTTTTTTTAATGAAATATAAGCACCAGATTAAAAAAAAATTATATAGAACTTTATGTAGTCATATCAATTTGTATGTGCAGATATATGTAATCTTATTAAATTTCATCCAAAATATGTTCTATATATTTGTATGGGTTTAGATCTACTCTGATGCAATAATATAAACGTCTAGTACAATTTTATCTGAATTATGGCCCAATAGAATTGGGTTAGACTGTATCAGTTTTGCATTTTATTGTTTAAGTTTATATCTAAACTGATACATATAGTTATAATTATTTAAAATCCTGACCTGATATAATTGTAACTGATACATTTAAATGTAATTTGATCCGAGTTTAAGTCTGGTAAAATTGCACTCAATATTACGATTGTATGAAAACATACATAATTTCATACAAATGTTTGCTCATACTATCATAACCGTTAAGTCCATAAAAAATATTAAGAAACATATTAGTTGTTTGCGGTTTTCAAAAAAGTTCCCTGATAAAACATTTTAAGTTTAAATACACATTAGGGTGTACCGAAAGTGGCCAATTTTACGTTAAAGTGCTCAAACAATGCGTAATTTCCAGTTGATTATGAGAAAAATAAAAATTTTTAGAAGTTCTTATAGTTCGCTACCAGAATTTTTTGTTTGAAGTTTTGCACAAAATCAGGCTCAAAAGTTTGGGAATGCGGAGCATATTTTTTGAAATACATATATTTATAAAAATGCCGTAAAGTAATTTTGGTCCACTATAACATTTAATTTAAAACAAGTAATAATTAAAATTACTTGTTTCAAACTAGATGATGCTGTGGTGGGCCAAAATTAATCTATGGAAATTTTATTAATGTTTTCCCCGTATTGCCAAACTTTAAAACTACACTTTGTCCAAACATTTTAAAAATACGCTTCGAAGGACGCGGGTATCAACTATAAGTATGCAACCTCAATAGAGATGCCAACGCGCCAAAGGGTACAACAACACAAAAAGCGCTAACGTATTATTTAAAAAAGTGTTATTTATTCATTAGAAACAGTGAACAAATACAATTGTGTGAATAAAAAACAGTATGTCACATTGTTATTGCTTTGCAAATATTAAATTTTAGAATATATTTAAAGCTTTTAGTCCAACTTTATAAAAAAAAATCACATTTGATAAAAATTCTAAAGTATTTTGTAAGGTATTTATAACTAAACATTATTAAAAAAAAAATACAAAATTTATGAAAATGTAGTATTTTTCGACCTTAAAGCGCTAAATTGGCATCGCTGACCCTCAAATTTTTTTTTGGTTTTTATTCATAAAAAGCTGATTAATACCTATCTTTTGAGTACGTGACGGGACAGTCTAATATACAGCCATCTGACTTTAAATGCGGCAAATATATAGTTTTATCCAAAAGAAGATCTATATTTTTCTGGTATGAAACGATATATAACTATAAATAGGTCATGATATGAAAAATTGAATATTACATTATTATATATAATTTTGGTTTGTGTTATATCTAAGTATACATGTGTTGGTACATACTTAGATTAATAACATATAATTGTATATGTCATATACGATTATATATTGGTCGATATATAATAAGATGTAAGTATATGTGATATCGTATTTAAAAATTTAGAGGAAAAAATTTGTATATATGAACATACATAAACATACTTGGTTACTTATAATAGCATGCAACAACATATATGTTTATATAAAATAATGCATGATTATATGTAAACGTTTTTACTCCGGTAAGGCTTTCGCACAGAATAACTAACCGAATAAAAAAATGTATATAAAATAATATATGATGAGATTATTTCCGCAAATATAAGAGGATATAATTTCACCCGCAAAATGATTCTATTAAGTAGTATCACTTTGATATTATTTAAATAGATACAATATAATAAATAACTATCCAATTCTATCTGAGTTTTGCCCCGATATAATTACATCTAATTGTAATATATTATGATACAATTAGATACATAATAATCCAAATATATTTAAATTAAGATATTAAGTAACAATTATTTGACCTCCATAAAACGGTTTCAAAACACAAAATGTATGACTGAAATTTGTAAATAAACGAAAGGTCGTGTACAATTATTAGCAATTTTCTACAAGGATCCTCCCAGCAAAAATGTTGCTGACTTTGCAGACATTTTTTTTTTGAGTGTAACTTGATGAAGGCATTTTAAGCACAGATCTGTTTTTCGTTGATCGTCAGTTTTGAAGATAAATTTTTAACATATTTTGCCATTATCGCCGAAGCTAAGCGATAAAACGAAATTAAATACCAGCCATTTTTGTTAGTTTTTCATTTCAAATATATATTTTGAGTTTATTGCAAACCGAAATAAGATCATTGGGGTGTCAATACTCATTTAACAATATTCCACACAAAAAATTTAAAAATTACAGCCACCCTAATATAAATTCTAAAATACAAAATATGTTTGTGATGACTAGATTTAATAAAATGAGGTTTCATGTTTTTTTTTTTTTTTTTTGTGTATATAGACACTTAAATTCATATTCACATGTAAACTTTACACTTACAAACTCTCTTAACTTATAGATACTCCTCCAGGGGTGCAAAACGCGTTGAGCGATATAATATTACACTGGAACAACGCGCACAATGCTGCTGCTATCATACCTCAGACATGGCATTATGATTATGGCTAATGGAATTACTTTTAGGCCTTTCACATATTATTACCCGAGTGGCTCCCTTATTCGAACGTCGTGATACGGTAAGGGAAGTGGTTAAAGTACGCATAGAATCACAGCTATTGTGTAGACGACGTCCCACGGTATTACAACGATTTTGGGTGGAATTATGACGATAGGATTTACAGCAACAGGTAAACCATTTAAAAGGAGGAAAGCGACTAAAAGCAAAAGAAGAAAATGCGATTGTAATTTAAAGATAATGTTTTGTTAAACTCTTACACGGCTCGTCTGAAGCAGCTTTAGGTTAAACAAAATGAATAGACATTTTGAGCATACTTGGTTTCGTATGCTCAAAAATATATTTTTTAAGTATTCTGTGGACAGCCTAAAAAATATTCTACTTCCAAGTGCACTTCACATATAACACTGCGGAACACTGGCTTTGGAGCCTGAGATTTGATTACTGATCTTGATTTATTTGAGTGTGGGAAGTACAGTTTTTGAGTTATCGCATAAAGAAAATTAGTTTTTTTTTTTGAAAGTCCACTATTTTCTATGAGGATATGTGAAGTCGCTAGTCTACGCCGATAAGCCCAAAACGATTGACCACTTGGAGGACAACATTTGCCGTGTTATTGCCAATATACGGCCACAAATGTTGGAAAAAGTCATCGAAAGTTGGACCTCCAGATTAGACTATATCCGAGCCAGCCGTGGCGGTCATATGCCAGAAGTCGTACTTACATTATAATGAAAGAAGATTATCTTTCAAATAAAGTAAATTTCATGTCAATTTAAAAAAGTCATCTTTGTTTTATTCTATTTCAAAGTTCTATACCTCTATAAAAACACCCTTTATGTTTGATTTAAGGAATCGAAACGAGTGTTGATTAGAGTTCGTTTTAAAAAGACTTCAAATATTAAGAAATTTAAAAACTCTATATTTCGTAAACGTAGACAGATAAACACAACATAAAAGTCGTTTTGCCTTGCTAAAACCTTGCTATATTTTTTATAATTTTGGTCTCAGTTTAATCGTGAAAATCTACTTTTCAGACTGTGGACCAAAAAAACTAAACGTATATAGAAAGTGTAGATTTCGTTTGGCGATAACTCAAAAACTATATCTGATTCACTAAAACCAATAGCATTTTCGAACTCCCCATACCCAAGTTAAGTAAGATCTGATATCGAATCCTAGGCACCAAAGAAAGTGTTCCGCTGTGTTATTTGTACACTTGAAATGTGTTTGGAAGAATATATACTTTTGTTTTCAATATCCACAGCATTTTTAGGGTCACACTAAAACTCAGTTTACTCGAACATTTTGTTAATTGTTTTTAATCTAAAGCCCCTTCAGACGAACTATGCTTAAAATTCTTGTTTCATAATCACCTTAATGTTCTAAATACGGTGGAGGAAAATAGACAATAGATTAAAGGATTTGCTGCTGAATTAAGTGGCGCCAGACTTTGTATTAATGTAGCTATTGCTATATTTGTTTGTGTTTGGGGTATATGACCGTAAACTTGCAATAAATCGAATATTATATAGGGAGACCAACAAACTATAAAAACAATAACTATGACAAATGTCATTTTAACAGTTTTCACTTTAGCCCGCGGTATTATGCCACGTGAACTTGCTCTCCGAGTGGCATTACTACCAAATCCTGCTCTCTCAGCTGGTACAAATATGGATCCTTTAGCCCATATTGTTTTAACAATTATCGCATAACAGGCGGATATTATCAGGGCCGGAAAGGCAAATAGTGTAGCAGCGACTAGACTCATATAAACTTGCCAAGCCCAGGGTGATCCTAGTTCTATCCAACATTGTGTTTGTCCCTGTATTAGTTTTTCTTCATATAACATTAGAATGGGCAGCGAAAATATTGCCGAGACTATCCAAGCTCCTGCTACCAGATGTCGTGCTCTTTTCCCTGAAAATATAGGATAATATATACAAAAAATTTAGAATTTTTGAAGTTTTTTTTTTTAGATTTTGTTTATTCGAATAAAAATCTACCCTCCTAAATTCCTACAACTTTTTAGCAAATATTTTTGTTAATTTCAGTACGACGCGCTGTTATTTGCATTTAACTTAATTTAATGTAACTATAACGACATTTTTGTAGATATAACAGTTTTTGTTTGCTACTTATTAATATTAGTAAAAATAAATCTGCTATTTTCAGCAGTTTTTATAATTATAATAATTTTTTTTTGATAAAATCGCAAAATGGAAAAACTTTACCGCTAAACTGCCTATCACATAGAATAAAACCCATAAGCCCAGGCGAAGGCCGGTCACGCAGAGAACATTGCTTAATATAAGATCAACTACAAAAATATTTTTATATAAACATATACAGTAGTGATCAAAACATTTGGAACTGAGATCGCATTTGTTGTTTTCATTGATTTATTTTCTTCAAATCACACTTTGTTACTAAAATTTATTTTTTTACATATTCTTCATACATTGTTTTATGTTAAACAAATAAAAAAAAAATTAATTCCGTTAAACTAAAACAACAAAAAAATCAATAATAATAGATGTGTTCAAAATGCAGGTGTTCAAAACATTTGCAACTCTCATTATTCTTACTCTTAACGAAACAATTTATACTAACAAATGCTAGGATATAGCGGTAATCGCATTCCTTTTTAATATAAGCTTCAGGCCGTTACATTTTTTAAACAAATGTATTATAATTATTGTTCTTTAATAGTTGTAATAAGATGATGGAAGCATAAACATCGCAGGAATAATTTTTGTAAAAAATGGTAGGAAATAAATACAATTCTGATTTTAAATCAAAAGTTTTAAATGATTTTCAAAATGGACTTTCCTAAATAGAAATTTCTATAAAGTACTCCGTTCTAAAATCAACGATTTGCAGGATTGTTAATATTGGTACTCATAAAGGTGGAAGACCCCGTATCACAACTGTAAGAGAAGATCGGAAAATCAAGAATTTTTTTACGAAATATCCCCAAGGAGTTCCCAGAGAAGCTAAAACTGAACTTTTATTAGATGCCAGTCTTCCCACCATTAAAAGAAGAGCCCGAGAATACGGTCTTGGAAGTTATAGATGTACAAAAAACCGTTTGTGTCGGAAAAAAAACCGAAAAGCTAGGCTTGATTTTGCACGCACCCATTTGAACTGGACTCAACAGCAATGGAAAAGTGTATTGTGGTCAGATGAGTCTAAATTCAACCTCCGGGGATCAGATGGAAGAGCCAATGCTCGAAGACCACGAGGCGAAAAGTTTAATCCCAGATACACAACCGACACAGTGAAGCATGGAGGTGGAAACATTATGGTGTGGGGGTGTTTTTCAGGAAATGGGATTGGCCCAATTCACCGCATTACTAGCACAATGACGGCCACAATCTATAGAGATTTTCTGAGTTCAGTTATGCTTCCGTATGCTGAATGGGAAATGCCACTCTCATGGACCTTCCAGCACGACATCGACCCAAAACACACGGCAGGGGTAGTAAAAGTTTGGCTGCAGGAAAATTAAATTAATATCATGTCGTGGCCGGCTCAATCTCCCGATCTCAACCCGATTAAGAACATGTGAATGATTGTAAAACGGAATATCGGCTATAAAGTATTCCGAAATGGTGATGAACTTTTCGTCGAGTTGGAGAAGGAGTGGAATGAAATTTCTGACGATTATATTAAAAAGCTCATTGCTCAGTGCCTAAGAGGTGTTCAGAAGTTATAAAAAATAATGGCTACGCTAAAAAACCATTGTTTGTCTTTCCTGTTAATTAACATGTTTTGAACACTGCACTACCAAAAACTTATACCACAAATCTTGTTGATCAAAAAAATGTATAATTACCTAAACCATGATTTCAGTTGCAAATGTTTTGAACACCACTGCATATATATATATATATATATATTAGAGCACCCATATGTGCATATTTGTTTTTTTTATCGCTCCCCGCTCATTTTAAGTTAAGTCGGGAGTAAAAAATAATGTTTAGCGAAAAATTTTAGTTTTAGGTTTTAAACAGGCGAAGCAGTTTGAACTTTTGACCTCAAAAAGGGGTGAAAAATCTTAATAGATAAATATGCTTGTAACTCTTAAAGTACAATTTTTACGAGATTAACCTTCATAACAAAATTGTTGAAGAATGAAAATGCGAAGATTTTTCCCTCACATTGTTTTGACCGAAAAATGACAGATCGTGGGGTATGCGTGGTTAAAGTTAAAATTTGAGTAAGACCTTTTTTTAAGAAATGCTCGTAAATATTCGAATGGGGAAAAACTTCAGCTCTTTGCGTAATTTAATAGGGTATTTAATGTTGTTTTACTAAAAAATAATTTTGGAAAAAATATGTCGACCATTCCATGAAATCAACCCAAATCCTACTTTGGAGCAAATTTTTTTATACCCTCCATCCCATAGTGCAGGAGGGTATATTCACTTTGTCAAATGTTTGTAATTCTTTTAAAAAAATTCTGGGACCCCATAAACTATATATATTCTTGATCAGCATGGATAGAGAAGTCGATATAGCCATGTCCGTCTGTCCGTCTGTCCGTCCGTCTGTCTGTGGAAACACAAAATACTCCTCCAATACAGAAGAGGTACTGCTAATTTTCAGTCAAATTGTTTGTTGATGTCATGAGCAGTTTTCTAGTGAAAATGATCAAAATCGGTTAACGCGTTCAAAAGTTATGAGTGAAAATGTGGGAAGACCTCTAAAATTTTTTTTTTTTTATTTCATCATACATACATACATACGTACATTCAATGCTTATACACAAGAATATACGCAAGCAGGGATGGCTGTCAATATCGCTGAATTGCCGTCCACGATTCTAACACCTTTCAACTGACTATCGTTATCGCTTAAATACCGTTACCGATATTCTTGAAATACCGTTATCCGTAAAATACCGTTACCTTAAAATACCGTTACCGAAATAATCTAACAAGATCTGAACAAAAAAACTTCTGTAAATAGATATATTTTCCCAAAGTGTGATCATAAACTAGACAGTCATTTAAACTCGGGCATAATGCGGTTAAAAATTGTGGTGTGCATTAACATTACCTGAATAATTAAAATAACGTTATCCTTAAAATGCCGTTAGCAAAATAATTGAAAAATCTTTTTCCCTAAAATAAAGTTACCGAAATATCTAAAATATCGTTACCGCTAAAATACCGTTAGCGAAATAAATAAAATACCGTTAACGCTAAAATACCATTAACGCTAAAATCCCGTTACCGAAATAACTGAAGTATAGTTTCCCCTAAAATACCGTTACCGAAATAAAAGAAAATAGCGTTACTACGACCAATATAGACCACATAGAATCGGTTACCATCCACGGTCATGATCAACACTTAAAAACAAAAAAAAACCCACAAAATATTGTTGTTGTTTTTTTGTTTTGTTTTGTAATACAGTATGTATGTACGGCCCTATGCTCCTTATAGGAACGACGGGAATATATATATATATGTATGTTCGTATGAATTAGTAGCAATCGCATGCAGAGTTGCCAGGTTTGACGATTTGTCGTCATTTTGATGATATTTAATACCCAAAATAACTAAATGACTATTTGACGACTTTTGCTTCCAAAATGACGATTTTTTGACAATAATTTAATATGTCAGCAAGATCTACTTATTTATCATTCTCATAAAATCGCCGGCTCGATTATTAAATTTATATTATTTCGTTAAAAATTGAAAGCAAAAACATTGTTTTTTGATCGATAGCTAGCTTTTATATGCTAATATGATGTGAAATACAATTTTGCAAAAATGCAAATCCTAGAATTGAATAAAACTTAATCCAAACCGCATTTATTTTTTTATAAATTCATTACGGGTTTAGCTTAATTTAGTTTCTGTGTTTATATGTTTAGAACATTTCTTTAAATTTTTATAAAATTTAATTGGAGTTAGATTTAAATAAAAATAAAAAAATTTTCATGTTAAAACACAAGGCATGGACTTTTTTTGCGAAACAAACAGATCTCTAGCCCGAATATATTTCATGTTGAAAGATGATGACAACTTTAAATGAAACAAAATAAATCCAAAAATAAATCCGGTGCTTAAAAAACAGGCCTAATAATATAAATAAAGTGCCAAAATTTAATAATTAAAAATATAACATTAAGTTTGTTCGATAACACAAAAATTTGTACAAGTTTTTACTGGAAGGTATTCGTTTAGACAAATACGCAGTAAAAACTGGTAAAAAGAGAGAGTAAAGTGACAGTTTGATGCCAAAGAACTTACAAGTTTTTACTGGATACATTTTTGCCAGAAAGAATTTGTAAGATGAAAAAAACATATGACTAAAAAATAAAAAAATATGCTTGTATTTTTAGTAAACAAAAATTAAATTAAATTTTAATTGTTTATGGATTGAAAGTGAAAATGATTAAATAATTAACTATGGAAGAAGTTAAAAAACATTTAAATTATTTTTGGTCGATAATTTCAATTAACTTTTTCCTTTTCCATAATGACCAGTTGATTTTTTTTTAATATTTAAAACAAGCTATTTTATCTAATTTAATAATTCCTACAAATTTTCTGTTACTTTTTTGTAAATTTGTCTTACTATTTGTAATTTTGTTACTGAGTAGTTTTTACTGAACTTTACAGGAAAAGTAATCGAACAGACTTATTGTTAAAGAATTTCCAAATTTTGTAAAAGAATTTAATATTTAAAAAGTTGTGCCACTGAAATGTTGTTCACAGAATTATGCAGATATAAGTGTTTAACAGTTCAAGTGGTAAAATTAGTTTAATTTAAAGTTGTATTTATTTGATCTTTCAACATTATATTTTTGTTATTTTATTAATTAATAATCATATAATTACAAGTTATATACTATTACCCTAACCGAGCACTAGCTACTATGGCCTTCGGCGCGTTATAGGGAAAACAGATCAGTGCCTCTGGTGGGAATCGAACCCACGACCCCCGCACTGATAAGCCAGCACGCTACCAACTAGCCTACTGGGGCACACTGTTTCAACATTTTATAAATATGAATATCGTTGTAAAATATAATGATTTTCGAAGTTTAAAACAAAGAGAAGTGTCAAAAATCGTGTTATATTACAACGATAACACGTTAACATTTGAAATGTGAGTAACATTATTGTATTTTATTTTTTATTAAAACTTTATCCCTCTTCTAACAAATATATTTTATTTTGACGATTTTTTCAAAATATGATGACGATTTTGACGATTTTTTCTAGAAAGTTTGTCGTTTTTATGCTTTGCAAACCTGGCAACACTGGTTATAAGTGCAAATGCGAGAAGCCCTCGAAAAATTGTTAAGCTAATTTATAAAGTATGCTTTTGTTTTCCATATACCAGGCTTGCCATATACCTTTTTTTGTTAACCCCAACAAATCAAAAAATCACCAATAAGAAAAAGGTAGAACAAAATAGTTTAGTTAAAATTCTTTATTTATTTGACTGCATTAACCGGAGTTGCCAGACACATTAATCGTTATCAGATCAAAAAAATATCCAGGAACAAAATCCCCGAATCCAACAATGTAAATTCATAACTTTTTTTCGTACACTATTTTTTACTTATTTTCATTCTCAACCTTTAATAAATTTGCAAGGAAACTCTTACATTCTAATTACATTTATTAAAAACCCCATTCAATTTAAAGGACATTCACTTTCAGAACTTTTTTATTTAAGACATATAAGGTGCATACTTCATCTTAAAACCTTTTGATTATATTCATTTGTTTTCCTTAAAAGCCCTAATTTTTATTTGATACATACAAAAATAATCTAAATTAAAGTATTGATGTGTAAAAACCAATCGAATTTTGGGAAAATTTCTTAGGGTTCTTATTCTAGGAGTCGTAAACGAGAATTGCACAAGCAACTGATCTGAAAAACAATAATTTGAAATACCAGTTTCTTTAATTTTTTGTATCTCGAAAACACTCGAAAGATTTTCTTTTATAATTTTTGACAAACGTAGTTTCATCACACTTTCCGTTTTACTTATGTGATGTATAGTATAAACACATGTGTTGTAATGTAAACTGGCATTTCATAATTATTTCATTATGTATGTCTCCGCAAGTGTATTTTTGTTCCCTTAAATTTATCTAAAATTCTGATTATTCGAAACTGTTTTTATGCGTTTGTATTCATTGCATCTCTTCTAACGATCCAAAAATATATTTTAGTAACTTTCTTTCATTATTATATAGGCAAAGAGACAAACAACAGGCGAATTTTACAGTTTTTTTAACATCATAAGGAACTATACAAATATATATATTTTTCACTACACGTTCTTCTTTAGGTAATCAAAATAACCTTTGAATACCCACTGCAGAATTTCAGATTCATTTTAGTAAACTTTAATTAAACATTTTTTTCTTCTGAAACATCCCAAAGACATTAATCAATCAGTCATATTTTGTTTTACTTATAAAAACAACATTATTTTTGTTATTTTTACAAAGAATATAGATATTAATATTGTTTGCACTTTCCCTGGTTTATGAAAACACCGAGATGGAGGGTATCCAAAAATTCGTCACAGCCGAATTTAATCTTTTTTAATACCAAATTCGGCACATCGGACTTTAATGCTTCCACTTGTTTTTTTTACGATTTTAACTTAATTGATAATTTTTTATAAATTTAATGCATTTAATACTACTTCTTAAAAACTAATTTATTATAAAATCAGAAAATAAATAACGGCTTCCTTTAAGAACACTTAAATTACAAAAAAAAAAAATGTTTAAAATTAAATTCAGTATAAGTTTTATTGTTTTACATTAATTAGTTGATTTCATATTTTAATAGTTAATACAATTTATAAATAATACAGCAATATACCAAACTAAAGCATAAATAATAAACTAAACCATTAAAATCAATAAGATTCTCCCCTTAATTCATTTTAAAGTATTTCTCAAACATGATAATAATTATTTTGGGTCTTTGGATTTTTTTAAATATTCTAAAAATTTATTTTTAGAAAAATTCTTTGTTGACAGATCGTTGTAGTTCTGCTCCATAGCATGCAGAATGAATTGCTTCTGGTCTTCCTGATGCGTTAGAACAGCATTAAATCGTGTAATTAAAGCACATCCTCTTTCCGCAATATCATTTACAACTAATAATTGTTTGACTATTGCTTTTGCTGAATTGTAGCTCTCATTTTCTTCCCAAGTTATCGGATCAGCCAACAAAAACTTTTAACTAATTCCTGTTATTTCCTCATTTAACAAATTATTAAAAAATAAATAGGTGTTATTGGTTACAAAATCACATAACTCAATTGACATGAGATCCATTGCAGCTATATTTGTTCGTTTCGGTTGATCCGGATGTCCAGATTTTTTTTAATTTTAAGCCATTTTTCTTTTCATTTCAACGTCTACATCACCGTCGAAGAAGGCCAATGCAATATTTGCTTCATTTAAGTACCAAAGGTGCTTAAGTAGTTTATTTTGTACTGCATCTGCAACGTCTTTGTCAACAAGTTTATATTCTTCTAATTCTTTTAAAAGACTCAAGTCGTTGGATGGTGCTTTTGGCGCCAATTGACACAAAACCCAATGCTTTAAATGAATTCGAACCCGCTTATTTTTTCCTACAAAAAAAAAAAACATTTTGGAGACCTTCAGAAACTCAAATAATCTTAAAAACTTACCAACTAAATTGGAATGTTTCAATAAAGCATTTCTATCCATATTTTACAAATATTTTCACGGAATAATATTCAATATTATTTTAGCAATATAATAAAAAAAATATTTAATTTTTATTTTATATAACTTGTTATATTAATACATTAAATTTATAGTACTAAGGCAAAGAGTACTGTTTCCTACAAATTAGGTGAGCGTAAGTATTTGGACAATTTCTGGATAGTGGATGGAAAAGAATCTCTGAGCCAAAAAAAACAAATCACAATCTGATTTATTCTCCGTATAAGTTACTCCAAATTAGTACCAAAAGAAAAAGAAAAGACAAAGTAGAAATTACTATTTGGAATACTTTATTTTGACAAATTTATGGAAGGCGATCTTACCAGTATGGATGTTGGATTAATAAGAACTGGTCATACGACTTATTTTACGGAAATAAGTATCTATCACATTTTGAGACGCTTTGACATTTGATTTAGGCCTTAATGCGGATAAAAAGATAGAATGTTATTTCGATAACTTTTTACCTCTCATAACATTCAGCACTTGTACATAAATCATCTAGGAATTCTGGGGATAATTAAGATCATATTTAATGCAATGTCGACAGGGGTTTTGGCATTAACATTACCGCCCGCCTTGCAGTATATATGCAATAAAGCTAAATCAAAATGTCATAGATACTAATTTTCTGGTAATTTACAAATTATAAAATAGAACAATTTTTGTTATTAATTCATCTCAAATAATTCATTTTAAGTAATTCATTTTAAGTAATTCATTTAAAGGAATTCATTTTTAGGAAGTACGTGTTTGAATTCATTATAGTGGTATTAGAATAAAGTGTGATTTATATACATAACTTAAAATAAGTATTAGTAAGTAATATTGATAAAAATATATATTAGCTAAGGAAAATAAACAAATGCGTTTGGTTTTGCTTTTGGATTTGATAGTGTAAGAGATACATAGCGCCTAAGTGGAACATGTGCCGTATATAGTCCAGCCGAATATAGTGCTTTGGGCTGTTGGCAGCCCAGTTTTAGAAATCACACCTTCACAGATTATTTTCGGGTACAAATCAACCCCTATAACAACATCGATTCCCGCAGACTCATAGAATTTCGAGTCAGACAGAAATAGGTCTCTAAAATTCCTCTTGAAAGATTCCGGCAATGATTGCGTTGGAGTTTTAATTGTGAGACGATTATCGACACGAAATGTTCCGTCGATTCTGGAGTTAGAATCAAACCTTGACCTTAGAGTAAGTGGACAAATAGTTTCGTCCTGGAGTGTCAAAGTCGTAAGGTCGAGCTTCTCGACTAATTTCTTTGAAATTCGGCTGATAGGAGAGGCCGAATCTAAGATGCAACGTGCATGGACATTTTTTAAATCAATTTTAACGAGCAATGTCGGAAGAAGGATCACAGTATTTTGGCGTAAAATGGCTGTGAGAGAAGACGGTGTTGATGCCGGTAAAGGAGTCCGTGAATTATCTCTGGAACGAGCACTCTTCGATGTTGAAGGTGGAGAACAAGAACGTGATCGCGAGGAGGACTCGGAAAGAGTTGTTAGTAATCGCGGATTTATGTGAAGAAGAGTGTGATGAAACTTCTTGCACGTTTTACACCCATGTTTTGTAAAACATGTTCCCTGAGAGTGATCATGAGCCAGGCAGTTGGAACAATAGTTGTGAGTTCGAACGACACGAATACGTTCGGCAACATTCATTGCCAGAAATTTCCTGCAAGTGCGTAGCGGGTGTGGTCGTTCACAAATTCGACACAGGAAGGAATTGTATTTACTAGGTAATTTAGATGGTGTATTGTGGCGACGGCGACGAGATTGTTGGCTTTTCTGTACAGTGGATGATTTCCGGGGCATTATGATCTATAAAAAGTTTGCAGAAGAAAAAAAAATTAAAATTCTAATGGTAAGGCCACTAATTTTGTAATTGGTCTTCTAAAAGTCCCTCTCTGAGTAAATACATCGGCGACTCTAACGCGTTTATCAGACCCTAAATGAATTTTGTCCACTCTGCCAAGACGCCAAGAGTTTGGGGGAAGGTTTTCGTCCTTAATGACCACGAGTGAACCTTCCTTCATATTCTCCTCTGGCCTTTGCCATTTTATTCGTTTTTGGAGTTCTTTCAGATACTCATTTTTCCAACGAGAACTAAAATGTTGATGGACTGCCTTGAGTCTTTGCCAACGATTTCGCAACGACACAAGGGGTTCATCTATTCGTGGATCGATTGGAGTAAGAATTGGTGAACCAATAAGAAAATGTCCAGGAGTTAGAGCGGAAAAATCTGACGGATCCTGCGACATAGGAGATAAAGGACGAGAATTAAGACATGATTCAATTCTAGATAACAGCGTTGAAAATTCTTCGAAAGTGTATTTAAAGTTGCCAGAGATCTTACGAAAATGTGATTTGAAACTCTTCACACCTGCCTCCCAGAGCCCTCCCATATGAGGTGCGCCTGGAGGTATAAAATGCCAAGTAAGATTTTGAGGGGAGTAATGATCTGTAATGGCTTTGTGTGAGACTTGAATAAATTCGCGAGCAAGAACTTTAGAAGCACCCACAAATGTTGTACCGTTATCTGAATGCAAATGAAGAGGACAACCTCGACGAGACACGAAACGACAAAAGGCTGCAAGAAATGCTGGTGTAGACAAATCCGAAGTGGCTTCAAGGTGTATGGCTTTAGTAGAAAAACACACAAATACACATACATAACCTTTAGAAATACGGCACGCTCTACCAGAGTAGCTTTTAATATCAAAAGGACCAGCGAAGTCTAGTCCCGTATTAGTAAATGGACGGGATATTTGGGCCCTTTCTGGGGGTAAAGCAGCCATAAGCTGTTTTTGGCATTTCTTTTTATAAATAACACAAACTTTGCATTTATTAATTGTTGCTTTTATAAGATTTTTAATCTTAGGAATCCAGTATTGTGATCTGATTAATCGGAGAACCAGTTGATTACCGCCATGGACACTGATATCATGGACAAATTGAACTAAAAGTCGGGAATATTGGCAACTATACGGAAGTAAAATTGGATGTCTTTCATTAAACGAAAGCCCTGGTGAAGATTCAAGCCTGCCACAAGAGCGAATAATACCCTCTTGATCCAAAAATGGGTTAAGATTTAAGAGAGAGCTGGACGCAGATATCATTTGTTTTGCTAAGAGCGCTTTGTACTCATTTGGGTACCAAGCCTTTTGATACATGATAATAAGTCTGTCCCGGACAGCCAAAATCTCAGAACTTGTAATCGATGTGGATTCTTTTGAAAAATTAGAACGATATCTTGGGTGCGTGCGATAGTAAAACCTATAAACGTAGGACATAACCCGCATTGCCCTTGAATAAGAGGAAAATCGTTCTAACACGTCATCAAAGTGATTAAAATAGGTAAAGTGGACCTTAATAGATTTCTTTTCTAAATCTGTTCCATTTTCACTCAAAACTTTAGAACTAGGATACGAAATATTTGGACTCTGAAGCCATTTTGGACCATACCACCAAAGTTTATTACCCTTGAACTCTTGTGGGTAAACCCCACGGCTTGCTATATCCGCCGGATTATCCTCGGAATTGACGTGGTACCAGTGCTGGGGATCAACCACCTCTATTATTTTCGAAACTCTGTTTGCGACGAAGGTTAACCAAGAACCAGGTGGTTTAGCCAGCCAAGAAAGTACTATAGTAGAATCGGTCCAGCAAGACACTGAATAGTTTTTAACGTTTAGTCTAGGAATTAGACTATCTATCATTTCAGCGAGAAGAACAGCACCACAAAGCTCTAATCGAGGAATCGATAAGGTCTTAACAGGTGCTACTTTAGTTTTCGAAGACACCAAGTGAGTGGATACGAAATTCTGGTTAACTATTCGGATGTATAATGCTGCTGCGTATGCTTTTTCAGATGCATCGCAGAAACCATGGAACTGGACTTCAGCATTCGGAGTAAAGTCAATCCAGCGGGGAATACGAATGTCATTAATAAATGAGTAATTCGATTGGAAAGTTTTCCACTGAGAAAGGGAGTCGGGAGAGAGGATATCATCCCAACCTGTGCCTTCTACCCATATTTTCTGCATGATCATCTTTGCTAAAACCACGCACGGAGACAGCCAGCCTGCAGGATCAAACAACTTGGCGATTTGGGATAGAACTTCTCGTTTTGTAAATTTTGTAGATTCCGGAAACGGTTTTGCTCCAAAGTAAAACGAATCTGAAAGAGCGTTCCAACGGATGCCCAATGTCTTTGCTGTACTGCTATCTTCAAAGTCCAGAAAGTCTTCGTTTAACAGATGATCGGAGGGTAATTCTATCAGGACGTCCTTGGAATTTGCTGTCCACTTTCTCAATGAAAATCCAGCTGATTTTAGAGCAAGGATTAGCTCGTTTCTAGCTTTTAGGGCTTCTGGAATAGAATGAGCTCCAGCTAAAACGTCATCAACGTACATAGAATTACGAAGGATATCACTGGCCAGAGGATACGTGGATTGAACATCATCCGCCAATTGGATAATTGTGCGAATTGCCAGATAGGGAGCACAATTAACTCCAAACGTGACCGTTTTGAGTTCATAATCCTGGACAATTTCACTCGGGTCTTTTCTAAACAGGATTCTTTGAAAGGCAGTGTGGTCTGGATTGACCAATATTTGCCTATACATCTTTTGGATATCAGCGTTGAATACATATCGGAAAAAACGCCATTTAAGAATCAAAAGAGTTAAATCATTTTGAAGAACTGGGCCTACATGAAGAATATCATTAAGACTTAACCCATTGGAAGAGCGCGAAGACGCGTTGAAAACCACCCGAACCTTCGTGGTTAAGCTCTCTGGCTTTATAACCGCGTGATGTGGCAAGTAATAATGGATAGGAGATGCAGAAGGGTCTGGAGGAACAACTTTATGCATATGTTCCAATTGAACATATTCTTCAACCACCTTATCATATTCTTCTTTAAGTGTGGGAGTGTTGAGCAACCTGGCTTCATTCTTAAAAAACTGTGCCATGGAACTAGTTCTCGACTGTCCTAGCCCCCACTTTTGAGGATACCCTTCTTTAAATGGCAGTGAAACAATATATCTGCCATTTTCATCTCTTTCCGTGGTTTTCACATATAAATTTTCACAAAATTTATCGGATGGGGTGGCAAAGTTCTTCCTTGGAAGATCCTCCACCTCCCAAAAGCGTGAAATTTCTTTTTCTAAAGAGATTTTGCTCATAAATGATGAAACGGACAAGTCAGAATTTGAAGATTCAAGAGGAACAGGGCCCGTGAGGATCCACCCAAAGATAGTTTCCTGAGCAATAAGCGATTTACAAACTTCTAGCATGGTATCTGATCGCATGATAGATGGAAACACTTCCCCACCTATTAGTAAGTCTACTTGGGAACCTTCATAGAAATGAGGATCGGCTAGACGAATTTGTGGCAAATCCGCAAAGTACGAAGCCGGCATAGGTTGAGAAGGGAGTTTGTCTGTTACCTGGTGAACAATTAAAGCATCTACTGGAATTTCAACACTTTCGTCAGATGGAGAACCAAGAATAAAGGAGCATTCCTGACAAGTAGAAGCCGAGACAAAATCGCCAAGACCTGAAACGTCCCACGGTTTTGTTCGCCTCTTCGGAAGCTTTAGGAATTTGGAAAATTTCTCCGAAATAAATGACCCTTCCGAAGCAGGATCAATAAGAGCTCGGGCCTGATATCTCCTGCCTAAATGGCACACATCAACCAAGGCAGTACCTAGCAAAACACCCCTAGAATTCCGAGTGAAAAAACTTTGAACAACGCCGCCTCCCGAGTTTTTTGTGGACCGTATATTTGAAGAGCTAGGAGCAGTAGAAAATGGAGGGGAATTTGGATTCAAAGAAGAATTGGTGTTAGATTTAGTAGGTTGGAGAGAATTAGAATTTAAATCACAGGAGTCTTTATGTAACAAGGAGTTGTGACGTTTTTGACACGTAAAACAGCTGTGTTTGCTGCTGCAATTTTTCACTGTATGTGCCTTGGAGAAGCAGTTAATGCACAGATTTTGCTTTTTTATTTCACTAAGCCTTTGAGGTTGATCCATCTTTAAAAATCGATTACACTTACGAATAGTGTGAAACTCTTTTGGACAGAGAGGGCATTTAGGATCTTTGACTGATGTTTGAAAAGTTTTCACATTTTTCGCAAAACTCTGAGTTCGAGGAGTATTTTTCGGCTTAGAATGCAAATGATTACCCTTATATGAATTTCGGGACTCAGCTACAGACTCTAAAGTTCTGCAACGATCCGTTAAAAAGGCGTCCATGGCAGACCATTTCTGCAGTTTTGTCTTATCATCCAGACTTTGTTCCCACAGCTGCAAAGTGGCTTCTGGCAGCCGATCATTACAAATGAGGACGAACAAAGCTTCCCAACTATCAACGTCTATTCCATATAACCGGAGAGCGGCAATGACCGCATTTATATCGCGTTGAAGGTGCCGGAGTTTTGTTCCCGATTCAGAATCTATGGATGGAAGGTTCAAAAGAGTTCTAATCTGCTGATGAACTAAGACCCTTTCATTATCAAAGCGGACACAAAGGCTTCTCCAAGCTTCATCAAAACCCTTATTGGTCAAAGGGGCTTTCGCGACAATTTCGCGGGCTTCCCCCGAAGTTTTGTTCGTTAAATGGAGAAGCTTTTCTATTGGACTAAGCCTGGAATTCCTAATATACACAGCTTCAAAGAGGTCCCGGAATGTGGGCCAAGCCGAATAGTCCCCAGTAAATTGCTTAATGTCGCAAGGGGGCAGGTGCAAATTATTTAAATTGGAATCTTTGGAAGGCAATTCTCTTGAACTAGTTGTATCAGAATTATTTGGAGGATCATCATTAGAAACCGTATCCTTTTTCAGAGATTCCGCTAACTCCGACAATTTGCCCATACAATTGCAATATGTAATATATATGCCCCGATATTTTACTTTAAGGGACTCCAGGTCTAACATTAACCCCTC
Source organism: Delia radicum (assembly GCA_021234595.1). NCBI lineage: Eukaryota > Metazoa > Arthropoda > Insecta > Diptera > Anthomyiidae > Delia > Delia radicum. The sequence goes on from CM037851.1 coordinate 98,602,014, forward strand.
CGATTCCTTCCCAGCCTTTTTCGAGCTGCCCTTTGCTGTATTTTGTTCAGCTTCAATCTCACAAAGAGATTTTTCATAAGCGGACTTTATGCGACACCAAGTGGACTTCACTTCGTCCTTATGCAGATCAATAGCGCTGAGGGAACCAACCGGATACTTATTGTCGTTCAATTCCACGTCGAATTCTACTAGACGATCCGTTAAACGAATGAACTGCTCTAAGGACATTTTGAAAATTTTACAAAAGGTATAATAGGAAAATGAACTCGTTAAGGCTTGTGAAGAACAAACCTCAAATACGATGGATTTGAACAGAATATCTACAAACTCTGATTATTTTCGAATCGAATAAACAAAAAATTTCCAAAATCTCGAACTCTGATCTTAACCTCGTAGTGTCCGTATTAGTTTAGAAATATTCAAAGCGAAACAAATTTACTAAATATATATTTACTTTATTTTAGCCCAAACTAATCAATAATGGTTAAAATATATGATAGTATTGTATACAGTTAAGGAAAATGCATGCAAAATTTTGAAGGATACCAAATATGCACGATTACTTTGAAAGTTTCAATATATTCAAGGTGGGTAGAACAAAATAACTGCCTTTGTTTAAAATAACAACCAACTAAAAAGTTCTCTAAATGATTCAGGATTAGAATCACCAAAAGGAATTTCAAAGTATTTTTCCACTTCAAGCGAACAGAAAAAGGTGAGGTACACCCTTTACCGCATAAAAATACAAAACGATGAAAGTTATTTAATGGTTAATAGAAAATTATATACACACCAAAAAAAATAAACCAATTTCAATTACGAAACTACGTAATCAATTATTTAAATTTTTGAAATTGTCCCCACGACGGTAATTTTAATTACGAGCGGCTTATTATCTACTTGAATATTTTCTCAACCAAATATTGCTTCATTTAACTACGACTTTGCTTAAATTGGCATAAATTCTTGGCTACTATTTATAAAGAGTATTCGATTACGGAAAAGTTTTTTTTTTTTTTGTATTTTTGATCAAAATTTAATTATTCAATTAAAGTAATTGAAAGAGTCTTTTAGTTGCAAAAAATCGATTTATTAGAATTTTTGTCGGTAAATATTTTCCTGTGTATGCATCAATATAATCTGAATGACTTGAACAAATCTTTTTGAAAAAAGGACAAAAATTTAAGATAATACAAAATTCATTTAAACATTTTTAGCAGCCAAGGTTAAAACCAAACAGAACCGTAAAGTAACATTAATCAAAAGTGTACACCAAAAAATCACGATGCGTTTTGGTTATTTTCAGCCAACGTATATTTAGTTTGTTAATGTAAAAGTCGTAGAAAAATTTGAGAATGTTCCCAAGTTTAAATTGAAAACCGCAATAGAAATCGCAATGTTTAAACAACTGCTTTCAGCAAACCAACTTTTGTCAATCTCGGTAATTTGGATTAAATCAGTAAATCTTTTCCAAAAAGTCGGCAACAAAATCCAGTCAACAATCCGTAATTTGTAAACAGGGGATATGACAAATTCCCACTAAAAAGATCAATTAGCACCAAAAAAATTAGAATTGCACTGACATTTTCGCTCGAGTGTACAGGTTCTCCTTCTTGCCCTTAGATATATTAAGACCTTTTACCCAAAAAACCACAAGATCTTTCGCAAAAGGTTCAATGACGCCACCTTACAATATTCTCGTAATTCAAAAAATCTAAGGCAAAATATTCGATCAGCTGTTGTATAAATATATGTGCAGATACTTTTGTTAAAAAGTATCTGTAAATAAAATCAGTACACAACGTTCAATGAACTTGGAAATAAATTGGAATTTTCCAAATATTGGAAGAAATCCTCTATATTTTCTCAGAGATCAGTATATAGGAATACCATAAAAAAATGCAATCAGCTGATTTTACAGCAAAATTTTACACTCACAATATTTTGTCAAGCCAAAAAATACGCGTGATTATATTCGGTAAAATTCAGGAAAACTCGGACTAGATAAATTTTCACCACAAATTTAACTGCATAACAAATTAGATTTAAATGATAAATTAAGTTCAAATGATAGCGTAATTAACACGGTAAAGCAGCCAAGAGAGATTTATGCAAATGGAAAATATAATATATTTTATATATAATAAATATAATTGTGAACCTTCGCGCTTTTGTTAATTAATTTCACCGCAAATATTTGGTTGGCTAACCAATAATATTTAGGAATCCGACCGACGAAACTTTCTCGAGTGTATTTAAAAACACTAGCAGGTTACTGTGTAATTGCCAAGCAACCCAGCACACAATTTAAATTGTTGTAGAAATCTGGTGCAGGTGAATAAATGTAATCACGTAAACACAGTTTTACATTGACAATAATTTTAGTTCAGAATATTTTGTATGGTTTCATATAGTTTTTCGAATAAACACTCATAAAGCACTCTTGAAAAAAAAATTCATAGAAAAAACTCAGGTGTTGCTTAGTTACTGCAAATATGAATTTGCACGAAATTGCAGAATTTTTCACTAATCATCCAAAGTTTCAAATGTTAAAAAATAAAATAATTGCAGCATGTAACGATTCTCATCTAAAATGCCTGTTGGTATGTCCTCCACTAATCACAAACAAATGTGATTTTTTCAAAGTAGCAAATTTCAATAAATAAAAAAAAAACCTCAATGGAAAACACCAGTTGGTATTATTCTTTTTTCTTTTACAAGAGCACTAATTCTCTTTATCTCATCAAAAAACATAGACATGGAAAGTAAAGAGTGTGTTCCCTGTATGCGGATCTTTCTCTTAATCAATCTTCCGTAATAAATAAGGGGAAATAAAGAGTTATTATGCTCCAAGAGCAGCTTTTTGTGGGATCTATATATATTTTTTTTTCCTTTTTTAACGGAAGAGAGGAATAAAAGAGATTTAAGAAGTTAATGCGCATGTACTATTATTACAGTTTTATTGAAGGGAAATATGCAGTAGAAAGGGCAACAGGAGAAAGGAGGGAAAATATGTAAAGGTAGAACAAAGAAATAAATTAAAACTGGAGCTAGAATTTTAAGTAAAGCAAAAAAGCTGAAATAAGAGGCAAGGGGACGTGGTAAACATTTGGTCATGCAGATTTGCATGAACGAAATAATTGCCGAGTTATGTAACCACCGCATGAACTGTCTAAAACTTAAACCAATAATGGCATATTCAACACAGTTTTTCCGTTTTCATAAATTTCATTTAGGATTATTCCGCACAAAAATATTTATGAACTCACCGAAAAGTAAAACTATCAAAAGTTCTTTAAATATGCAAATGCTGGTATTTTCTAGGCCGAAGCTTATCCCCTTCGGCAAATCACTCGGCAATAAATTTTGGCAGCGGAATTCAATTTCCTCGTAATCTTCTAAAATTTCTGGGTACTTTTCCTTTAAATATTTTATAATTTCTATCCTTTCAGGACTTTCTCACAAATGTTTTCACTGATTATGTCGAATAACTTTTTCGTTAAAAATTTTCTTCGATCAAATTTACCGCGTGTATAATCAAAAAATAATTTCTGTGCGCTTATTCCTGATCTCACTAGCTGTGCACTATCAAAACCACTAAAATAAAATAAGGAAGCAAAATCAAACGAACCTGTTTTTCTCCTTTGATGATGCGAATGTTGTTGTTGTTATTGTTGTGGTTATACAGAGTGGTTGTTGTAAAGAGTTGGTATTTTGTAAGACCTCCTATTTGAACAGAACTCTCAGAGCGTTTCCAGATCCGGCTCGAAGGACCAAAATGTTTCCTACAAATTAGGTGAGCGTAAGTATTTGGACAATTTCTGGATAGTGGATGGAAAAGAATCTCTGAGCCAAAAAAAACAAATCACAATCTGATTTATTCTCCGTATAAGTTACTCCAAATTAGTACCAAAAGAAAAAGAAAAGACAAAGTAGAAATTACTATTTGGAATACTTTATTTTGACAAATTTATGGAAGGCGATCTTACCAGTATGGATGTTGGATTAATAAGAACTGGTCATACGACTTATTTTACGGAAATAAGTATCTATCACATTTTGAGACGCTTTGACATTTGATTTAGGCCTTAATGCGGATAAAAAGATAGAATGTTATTTCGATAACTTTTTACCTCTCATAACATTCAGCACTTGTACATAAATCATCTAGGAATTCTGGGGATAATTAAGATCATATTTAATGCAATGTCGACAGGGGTTTTGGCATTAACAAGTACTAAAGCAAAAAAAAACAATAATTTTGAAAGCAAATAAGTTGAAATTAAAAAAAAAAAAAAATGTTGCTTCATAGTAGGATTTGTGTTTTCTCATGGAATGGTCGATATATTTTATAAAAAATTACATTTAACACCCTGTTAAACTATGCAAAGAGTTCAAGTTTTCCCCCATTCGAATATTTACGAGAATTTTATAAAGAAAAGTTCTTACTTACATTTTAACTTTAACCACGCATAACACCACGACCGGTAAGACTTAGGTCAAAACAATGTTAGAGAAAAATCTTCGCTTTTTAATTCTTTAAGCTATGAAGGTTAATCCCGTAAAAATTTTATTTTAGGAGTTATAAGCAAAAATAGCTACAAAGGTTTTTTGTCCTATTTTTGAGGTCAAAAGTTCAAACTGCTTGGCCTGTTTAAAACTTAAAACTACACTTTTTGTCTAAAATTCTTTTTTTACTCTCGTCTTAAATGAACATGTGCGGGGAGCGATAAAAAAACAATTATGCACATCCCATATACTTTATGGGTGCTCTAATGTATATGTATGCACAGCGCATACTCTAGCGACATTTATTCGTTCCCCCGCATAGTTTAGGGACATTTGCTTACTTTGGGTATATACAGCGCATACTCTAGAGACATTTATTCGTTCCCCCGCATAGTTTAGGGACATTTGCTTACTTTGGGGACTGTCCCCAAAGTTTTCGCGCCTTTTCATACATCTAGCTTATAAGATGAGGACAATTGGTTCTATACACCGCATATTTCAGGGACAATTTTAGGCGTGTCCCTAAAGTATGCACAGCGCATACTTAAAGGACACGGCCAAAATTGTCCCCGAAATATGCGGTGTATCGAACCAACTGTCTTCATCTAATACGCTAGATGTATGAAAAGGCGCGAAAACTTTGCGGACCGTACCCAAAGTAAGCAAATGTCCCTAAACTATGCGGGGGAACGAATAAATGTCTCTAGAGTATGCGCTGTACATACATATATCCCTATGTATCCATTAGGATGTCCCTTAAAACGATACCGCAAGACTTCCGAAAATGGTCCAATTCGGAAAAAAAAAATTATTATAACAATTCTCAAAATTCGAAATTTCAAAACATTTACTTTTTATTTCAATTGTTTATTTGATATACTCAGAATTATTCAGATATGGAATTCTGACTTCATCCGATTTTATTAACCCACTTTAGCCAGGAATTCAAAATGACCCACAAGTTTGAAAAAAATGCAGAAACGTCTCTTTTTAACTTTATTTTTTTTTTCATGTTTGATATAATTTTTATTAAAAATAAAAATTATGATTTCTCTACCCTTACTTGTGCAATGAAAATGAAATTTTTTCTATGCCATACTCTATATTTCTTTATTAGGATATTGTCCTAACAAATAATCTATAGAGTTTTTGTTTTCAAATTTATTAATTGACCACTTTCAGGAATGTGTTGATTGATCTATTTCGGGAATTTTCTAGGCTCCCATCATCAGAACACGCTTTGAAAGAAGTGACAATCCCAAACATCAAACAGTCATATAACCAAGTTATCCCACTAAATGAGAACTAATATATGAGCTCGAACTTAACGATTATCACCATTGATCAAAAATAAATTGAAAACTTGTTCGTTATTGACCTGAAAATGGTTAATTAATAAATTTGAAAACAAAAACTCTATACATTATTTGTTAGGACAATATCCTACCTCCTTCTTAGGAAATGATATGAAAATAGTTTATTTTGTCAAAAAAAATCTTTAACCCTTACTGGCCTGGGTACAAAAAATACCCATGCAAAGTAATTTTAATTATGATTACAAAATTGTAAAGCTTTTAAATTGATAACAAAAATCTCAACTTGAAAAAAAATTATTATTTTTTGTAACTTGATCCATATATGGATAATTTTTACACCTTTTCTATAATATAATATTCTACATATATATCACTATAATTATAATTTTTATCAAGTGAAAAAAAATTGTTGGCCCATTCAAAGGTTTTATAATCTTGAAATCATAATTTAAACCAAGTTTCATGTGTTCTATTTGTCCCCCGGGCAATAAGGGTTAAATATTTTTGGAATAAAAGTAGATATAATTATAATCTTATCAAATGCAAGTGATATTTTTCCAAAAATTATAAAAGGTGTTATTCTGTAAATTTCATAGTAGGTCTTTTTTTTGGCCAAGACTGTAAAAATTAACCCTATATGGAGCAAGTTCCATAAGATAATTGTTTGTTGAGATTTTTTTTATCAATTTAAAAGCTTTACAATCTTGCAGTCATAATAAAAATCAAGTTACATCTGTCTTTTTTGTCCTCAGATCATTAAGGGTTAACTAGTTTTTAAATAACAGTAAAGATAATTGTAGTCTTAATAAATTTAAGTGATATTTTTCGTGAAACTATTTTCATAAAATATTCTGGAAGGGAGTGACTAACTTCCGAGTAATTTTTTTCTAAGAGTGTGTCCTATCCAACCATGTATTGTTCTCTTACTTATATCATTTCTGTTTTATTGGTTGGATAAATTCCAGATATCTTGGTTTGTTATACGACGTGTCCGGAATATATTTAGTATCCTCCTTTTGAAATGCCTATAATTCAGCTAGTTCACTCCCCTTCAGTCGATGATCATCCAATAATATTTTCAGGATTTTCTTAGCCGTTTCTGAGGTGGACACCTTGTTTCATAGTCATAAACTAAGGCGTAGACTCCCTCAGAGTAGAATTTAGCTTGGCTTTAGAGACCTTTCAAATGAAAGTATTGAGTTACATAATGGCAACCCGTTTTTTTACGTTTTTTGAGATCATTTATTTTGAATGGCTATAAAAAAAAAATACTAAACAACGTGGCGCTTTGAAACTTAAATCATATGTTTTATAAGATTTCCACTTTTCACCAAAGTAATTTTTTTGAAACTACTGCCGCCATCTCTACGTCAGGTCGGCTAATTTTGGGACCACCCTCGTATTCTGAAAATAAAATAAAATTTTTGATCGAGCTGAAATGTACTTTGACCAAAATATTCATTGCATTACGGCAATAAACTAGTATTTTTTTTAAATTGTTTTTCGAAGTAAGTCCGGTCTTTTAAAATGCATGTCAGTTTCTCGGTTGTGAGTGATAATGTGCATAAATATTTTAGAGGTGTGTGTCCCTCACATTTAAAGTTACAACTTTTCAATTCGATTTTTATAATGCCTTGTTCCTCTCCCAGGATTCGCAAATAACAACAGACAGATATTTCAAGAGACCATAACATAAAAGCTTCGTACGATTTGTTTGTGTAATGGTCTACTTTCGTTTTACATTTGAATCATTAAGGCTAAAAATGTTTGTTGCACTGTGTAATTCAATATTTATTCAATTGACTAAAAACTTCTAATGCAAATTAGTTGATATTTATACTTACATGATTTTGAAAAATTCATTGGATGTGTTATGGCATCATATCTGTCTATGCTCATGGCTACCAATACATATGTGGAGGAATAGGTAACACAAACTTGTGAAAATCGTATAAATTTACATGCGATATTACCTGCTCTCCAGGATATCGTTATGCGCCAGATAATGTCAGTTAAAACATTTAATAAGCCAACGCTAAGATCTATGGAAAAACAAAATAAAAATAAAAATATTTATTAAATTACACCTCAAATATTATTAAATTTATACGAACATAATTGAAAAATACATATTCAGTTGTTTTGGAAAATTTGTAGAAAGTTGTTTTGTACCTGCCGCAAATAATAATTTGAGGCTTATGATATCCTCTACACGTGCCTGTCTACACGATTGAAAGAAATTTTCAACACAAAGGAGACTTTAAATTTATAGACAAAAGATACAGAAAGTATGCTTACACAGTAAAAAACAAACGAATTTTAGTTACAAAATTACATTGTTTATTTTTACCCTTTACTGCATTAAACTACAGATCATAATAAAAGTTATATATTTTGATAGTAAATTTAAAATAAGTGAACATTTTTGTTTTATTAGCGAAAACCCAAAAAGGGTAAACATTTCGGATCAACCAAATGTGTGTGTAGGAAAGCATATGCTTTCGGGAAATGGGACCGGTCCTGCGTGTGCCACAGGATCGGTCTATTCGTGCCAGAGACCGGTCCTCTGCTAAACCCTACCCTATGTGAACAACTGGCAACTTTAACATGGGCTTGTCAAAGGAGGGTGTCATTTGTCCTGCTTTAAACCACATAGTGGCATGCCACAGGACTAACCAAAGAAGGGCATACCACAAGACTGTCGCAAAAGGGGCATGTCGGAGGACTAACCAAAACGGACTAACCACATGACTATCCTGAAAGGGACATGTAGTACAATTTAATAATGTGTAATGTAAAAAATTGTAGAAAATAAACAATACATTTCTAACTCATTGGCTTTTTCTAGTCAATAGGTATACCAGTTAGGTGATATCAGTCACGAAACTAGTTCTTTTATATCAATTTACACTACATAACTCACATCAATTGTAAATAATACTACTCCTGTGATAAGTCCTTTTCCAGCAGTCCAGGTTCTTTTAGGTCAATTTTCGTATGCCAATAATAAACCCAAATAAAAAACATAAATATCGACAAAAAAAAACAAAATTAATAATATTTAGTTTAAAAAATAAACGAAAACTAAACAGTTTCCAATGGGTAAAATTGTGGCCAACTGGCTTTTTTTTGTCAATAAGCATTCTGGTTAAGTGGTATGTCTCCCTTTATCAGTCACAGTATTGGTAATTTTAGGACAATTGACTCTGCTTAACCTACTTCAGTATTAAATTATACCTGTCCTGTGATAGGTAAATCTTTAAACAGTCACTTTTAGGTCAATTGACTACTCATTCTCCATAGGGATATAATTTTATCTTAATACTGAAGTAGTTTGTTGTATAAATTCTTTTTAAAATTATAAATGAAACTTTTTTTGGAATCACCGTTTTTTTTTTTTTAAATAAATTTTTGTAATCTCCTTGCCGAAAAAGTCTCTATCTCCAAATATACCATTATTTTAAAAATATAAACTATGTGATATTCAAATACAGATGTGGCGGTATCGTATTCAATATAAAAAAGTTACTTTTATCATGCGCTGCATTCAGTTAAATTTGTAGTTATATATGTATATGTAACGCCATGCAGTTAAGGGTCAAATCTATCAAAAAAAAATGGCAAGATGCTTGATCAAAAGATAGTGTACTAGAAAAACAATATTTTTTGTATTTCAATTGTAAGGGATTGTTCGCTAGTGTGTACTGTTTGCTAAAGTGAACCTTTAGTTTTATCCGTGTTGTTGGATACAAATGTCAAAACTGTCAACTCCCGATTAAAAAAAAAAACAACTGAGGTGTAGATTTAAATAGTTTCGTCTAATTTAATATGACCACACACTTAACTAAACAAAATTTCATCCGAAAAATGGCGTTATTAATTGTATCAAATTATATCTAATTGTATTATATTATATTAAATTAGATACAATTATAAGTGATTTGATATAGTTTTGTCCGAATTTTGTCCTTTTGCAATTTAACCAAATGATATGTATGATTATATCTAATTTAATATAATCGGATATAATATGGTCTATATATTACTTAAAATATAAATATCGTATGGTTAATTCCAATTTTCAAACCATTAATAAAAGGTCTTACCATATAACTTGAATACAACTTGTAAATATGGTAAAAATATGTTTAACATAAAATTTATTATAGTATTCAAGCTACAAACAAGTTCAGTTCAAGAAAATATCAAATCAAATTATAAAGCGTTCTATTTGAATTACATTGAAAATTTTCTTTTTTGATTTATAACGAACTTTTAGCCTCCGTATATTTACAGAAATAAAGCAAATCAAATATATTTCCTAGGTTGATACTAGTATTTTGATCTGGCTAAAGATCTCTGCAGAACCCGAAGTTTTAGAAAAGCTAGAGCATTCAGAATAGGCTGAGGTTTAACAAAAAACCTTTTATTCATCAATTTTTCTCCATTCTTGTCTTCTTAGTAATCAAACACGTGGCTAAGGTCTTTTCCTAACAAGCAACATGACGTTACTAAACTTTGAAGACCAAAAAAAATTTTTTTGCCAAAATTAAAAAGAAAAATTAATATGTTTCCGAAAAATTTACGTTTCAAATTTCATTTAGGTAACTTTTCAATTTTAACCATTTTTTTTTTAAATTTTTGGGTTTTTTTTTAAATTCTGCAGAAATGAAAGCAATTTTTTTTTTAATTTTTGACAAGCGTTTTTTTTCTTAATTTTAGAGATGTTAAAATTCTTTATTCTAATTTTGGATATTTTTAATTTTAGCGTTTTTTTTTTCAATTTAAGAAATTTTGAAGATTTCACTATTTTTAAATTTTGACGGTTTCTTTAAAAAAATTGTGATTATTTTTCTCCAATTTTGGAGATTTTTTATTTTTAAAGCTTTTTTTTCCAATTTTTGGTGTTTTTTTTTTTTTTTTTTTTAATTTGCATTATTTTATTAAGTTTTGGCGATTTTTATTTAAATTTAGGTAATATTTTTATATATTGACATTATTTTTTAATTTAGCCGAGTATTTAAATTTTAGCGTTTTTTAAATTTTTCTCAACTTTTAGCACCTTTTTTGAAGTTTTAATAGTGTCTACCAATAATTTTTTTTTGTAATTTTAAAGTAATATTGAATTAATGTTTTAATAGACATGATTAAAATCAATTAAATAGGTACAAATTATTTTAACTGATACAACAATTTCCTTAATGGGAGCAAACTCAATTAACTCATTCCGACCTATTGGCTATTTAAATTCCCAAAAAGGAGGCATCTTTAAAAAAATATAGAAATGATTATCGCATGCAGGTAGAGAAAGAATAAAGTTACTTTAAAAAAATATTGGGACAAAACTTTACACCATTCCAGGGGGGGTAATTATTGGTTCAGAAGTCGGCAAATATACATAGTCAGAAAAATTTCATGAAAATATCTCTGAAAAATTGAGCAATTGAGAAATCGGAAAAGAATGGAGGATAGTTGATGATTAATAGGTTAGTTCAGCCTATTATGGAGGCTCTAGCTTTTTCTAAAACTTCGGGTTCTGCAGAGATCTTTAGCCAGATCGAAATACTAGTATGAACCTAGCTAATATGTTTAATTTGCTTTATTTTTGTAAATATACGGATTTTTGAAGCTCGTTATAAATTGAAAATAACATACAAATAATCTCGATGAATATAAAAACAAAAAACTGACAAAACTGTAAATAAATATAACTTGAGCCGGAACAAAAACTAAATTTTTTTTATATAAATAGAACATTTTTGGTCTTCACAGTTTAGTAATGTCATGATGCTTGTTAGAAAAAGACCCTAACCACGTGTTTGATCACTAAGAAGACAAGAATGGAGCAAAATTAATGATTAATATGTTTTTTGTTAAAGTTCTGCCTATTATGGAGGCTCTAAATTTTCTTAAACTTCGCGTTCTGACGAGATCTTTAGCCAGATCGAAATACAAGTATCAGCCGTGCTAATATGTTTGATTTGCTTTATTTTTGTAAATATACGGAGGTTTGAAGCTCGTTATAAATTAAAAATATATTTTACAGTTTTTTTTTTGTTTTTACATCGAGATTAATTTTATGTTATTGATCATTTATAACGACCCAGGTAGAAAAATACAATCTTTAAAACGTTTTAAAAGCATTTTTCATGATGGTACAAGCGTTTTCAGAACATACCAAATTACAAATTTAAAGCGTTTTGAGAATGTGCAAAATGATAACCCAAATTTACGGTCTGAGGATGGTATTTTATAATGTTCTCAAAACATTGCAAAACAAAATTTTTGAAATGCTTTTTCAATCGTTAAATAAGTATTTGCAGAACATTTTGGCTTACAGTTATTAAGCGTTATGAAAACGACCCAAATGATAACCGCTTTGAGGGTTGTAATTTTGAACATTGTCAAAACGCTCGAAAGACAAATTATAAAGATCTTTATGAATTGTTCATAAATACCACAAATAATGAAACATGTAAAATATGATTAAAATAATATAAATAAAGTAACAAAACATTGTAATTTTAAATAGTTTAACTAGCGTTTTATTAAGTTTTGAAAAAGTCCTCTAAAATATTGCTTTATCTGTCCTCAAAATATAGTGCTTTATAAAAGATATACAAGGACTATACACTTTATAGAGTCGCTACATTATGGGCTGGCCATATTGTGTGATTTATTGAACTCGGTTCATGAAGAGAAAAGCATATAAAAAAATTGCATAAGAAACCGAGTTCGCATATAGATAGACCTCTTATGACAGTGTTGTTTTTTAATCAGTAAAATATTTTGTAAAAAAAAAAAGTATTTCTAAAGTACTATTGGCAAATGTTAGAAAAACGCTTTAACGCAATGGTTTTACATTGGTTTTATTTTATAAACCGTTGTAAATTTTGTACGATAAGAACTTCTAAAGTACTTTTTACAAACGTTGGAAAAACGCTTTGAACCAATGTTTTTACAGTGTTTTTATTTCACAAATATTTGTAAGTTTTGTATAAAAAGTATTCCTAAAATACTTTGTCCGAACGTTCGAATAGCAATCCAAAATAATGTTTTTTAAATGCTTTTTTTTTCGTATTATTTGCAATTATCGCTTTGGAAACGCTTTTATTTTAGTGCCATCAAAAACAAACGTTTTGAAAACTCTTCGTTTTTTGTACCATCCCAAATTTCTACCTGGGGAGCTTTCAATATTTACAAAAATAAAGCAAACATTTAAGCTAGGTTGATACTAGTATTTCGATCTGGCTAAAGATCTCATCAGAACCCGAAGTTTTAGAAAAGCTAGAGCCTCTAGAATAGGCGGAGCTTTAACAAAAAACCTATTAATCATTAATTTTGTTCGATTCTGAAAATTTTTATTGGCAATTACAGAAGTTATAAATTGATTAAGGATTTCATTTAAATTTTTCAATGTTAGCGCAGATATTCTAATTAAAACTAAGATTTTTGCATTATTAAACATTTTACTTAGAGTTTTTTCAATTTAAAAAAAAATAGTTAGTTACAATTTAATCAATAGTTTTTGCAAGTTCTAATGCAAAATTCGAATTATGTTTGCAATTTTATAAAATTTCAGATTAATATGTTAAGCCTTCTGTTAGAATTAATTTTTAAATTTTGTTTAACTCAATTACATTAAAAATTTTCTAAATTTATTTTTTTCTAAATTTGTAATGTTCAATATGTCCAAAGAGAAATTTAATTTTCAATTTAAAATTGTCATTAAGCACTTTATATCAGACTCTTGAATTTAAACATTTTAAAATGAACGTTTTTCGTTGCTCCCTAAAAAAAACAAAAAAAAAAAAAACGTTTTCGTGCAAATAATTTTTTTGTTTTGTTTTAGAAAGTTATTTATATTTAAGAAAAGTTGAAAAAATAAATAACAAAGTTGAAAATGAAAAGTTGAACAAAGTTGAAAAATGTACAAAATAAGGTTCTTATCCTTTTTTTAACTTTTTTTAAGCTTAAACAATTTACAATATTTCTACAAATAAAGGTGGAAAGAATTTCGCGAGTGTTAATGAAAAAACTTGCACAAAACATTAATACACAGAGCGGTAAATCCTTTCACGGTGCACAGTACATTGCGGCAAACCATAATTGTAAATTGTGGTACAAAATATACATACCACAGAAAAGGAGCCAGTCCCTAGATGTTGAATATTTGAAAACTGTATTTTTGAAAGTGCGAAATAATGGCGCAATGCGAAAAAACGCGTTATGATATAACAAATTTGCTATAAAACTTATCCGCGGTTGACATTCCGTATTTTTTTTTTATACATTTTTTTGCGAATTAAAATTACACAGGGCAATTAATGTGGTACTATTTTAGTACAAATTGGGTTCAAAAACCTTAAAATTTTCCCGCTAATTCGCGCGTTATATTTTGTGGTTTTTGCAAACTTTATAGCTAAATTAACTACATACTTAAACAAATGTATATCCAAGGCAAAGGGTAAAATAAAAAATTTTTAAATATTTGACAAATCGTGAAATTTTGAATAACATTTGAATTGGTTTTGACATTGGTAATTTTAAGTCTATGTAAAAAATTAGCAAATTAAAAAATAAGCAAAAAAATTATTTATAGTTTAATATATTTATGTATATCTGCAGATGCGCTTAATAATTAATTTGTTACACCATAAAGCACTTTTTGGCAAACCGAAATAAATTTTTTAAATACTGTTTTTAAACGATTATAATCTGTGTCGTATTTTACAGGGACCGAAAATAACAGTTATTTTCAAATTTTTAAACAAAAAAAGCAATTAGAACTAAATGTCGGAAAACTGTTTCAAGTATACCATTTTGATCCTAATGAACTAGTCTATAATAAAATGCATTGCTTTTTAAAATTTTGATTTTTATTTTTTTTATCAAAAATAAAAGTTTTTTTTTGATTTTTATTTTTTTGAGCAAAAATAAAAAATATTTTTTGATTTTTATTTTTTCGAGCAAAAATAAAAGTTATTTTTTGATTTTTATTTTTTCGGGCAAAAATAAAAGTTATTTTTTGATTTTTATTTTTTCGGGCAAAAATAAAAGTTATATTTTGATTTTTATTTTTTGATTTTTATTTTTTCGAGCAAAAATAAAAGTTATTTTTTGGTTTTTATTTTTTCGGGCAAAAGTAAAAGTTATTTTTTGATTTTTATTTTTTCGCGCAAAAATAAAAGTTATTTTTTGATTTTTATGTTTTCGAGCAAAAATAAAAGTTATTTTTGATATTTATTTCAATTTCTTGAGTTGAAATTCCATAAGTTATAAATTTTTATTTTTTTAACGAATAAATAACAAAGAACGCAGTTATATTATTTATATATAATATATAAATATATACATATAATATATAAATTTTATGGTTGCCTCTTGTAATATTTTCGAGTTTTATAATCAGTAAAACTTATTTTTAATATGACGATTTTTTTGAAGAATTCTTGTTTTAAAAATGACGATTTTAGTTTCCAAAAATTGGCGCACTGCTCGTACAAATAGAGATGTTTGTCTTGTAGTTAGATACTTAAAAAATGTATAATAATATATATTAATACAGTTATCACAAAAAATAACATTGCAAAATATTTGCTGTATATCTATCATCACTAAAAAATCATAATAACAAAGCTAATAACTTTTATTTTTGGTAAAAAAAAAAAATTAAAACCAAAAAATGACTTTTATACTAGCTCGAAAAAATAAAAATCAAAAAATAACTTTTATTTTTGCTCGAAAAAATAAAAATCAAATAATAACTTTTATTTTAGCTCGAAAAAATAAAAACCAAAAAATAACTTTTATTTTTGCTCGAAAAAATAAAAATCAAAAAATAACTTTTATTTTTGATCGAAAAAATAAAAATAAAAAAAAAACTTTTATTTTTGCTGGAAAAAATAAAAATCAAAAAATAACTTTTATTTTTGCTCGAAAAAATAAAAATCAAAAAATAATTTAAACTTTTGCTCGAAAAAATAAAAATCAAATAATAACTTTTATTTTTGCTCGAAAAAATAAAAATCAAAAAATAACTTTTATTTTTGCTCGAAAAAATAAAAATCAAAAAATAACTTTTATCATCTGACTTTTATGAAAAAAGGAATAACTTTTACGGTCCCTGGTATTTTATCATTCTTTGTTTTGCAGCACAACTTAGCGGTTTTGTTGATACCACAAATCACGCAAATTTATTAACACCAAAAAAATCTTTCGATTTTATTTATAGAAATTTTTTAAATTTGTTGGGCTTAATACTAAAGTTGAAAAAAGGTTATTACTTTTTTAAACTTTTTATTTTTAACTTTTTTCTTTAAAAATCATTTTTTGGTTA
Organism: Delia radicum; assembly: GCA_021234595.1. Taxonomy (NCBI): domain Eukaryota; kingdom Metazoa; phylum Arthropoda; class Insecta; order Diptera; family Anthomyiidae; genus Delia; species Delia radicum. Next base: position 98,618,178 of record CM037851.1, read on the forward strand.
GTTTTTTTTTTATTAAAGTTATTTATGATTGAAAATAGTTTTGTTTTTTTGTACAGTTGAAAAAAGCATTTTAAATTTCAAATATATTTATTTTTGTTAAAAACCAATAATAATTATAGAATTATGAATGAAATCTTGCTAATTAATATAAACCTTATGTAGTTATATCAATCGATACCAAATCCTAGATAAAGTTATATATGATCATTTGCGCCATTACATATATCTATATTAAGCTTTATAAAACTTAATGTTTTTATTTAATGTTATAGTAAATAAGATATGATTATATATGAACGTTTTTGCTTGGCCTGTCGAAAAAAGTTTCGACATGAATGCCCACTTTTTTCCTGGTTTTATTGTGTCCTTGCAATTTATTTTTCAATAACATAAAAATTGAATAACAAACGAGTTTTAAAGAATTTTCCAAATCGGATTTTTGCAAACGGTAAGAATTCTATTCAAAATTTTAATAAAACTAATTGATTCGATAAAAGCAAAATAATAAACAAGAAAAATATTTCAAAATTGTCATAATGTTCATTAACGTGGTACCTTGTTTTTTTGCATAAAGTACACTCAAATAAAAAAGTTAGTAAAGTCAGCAAAAAATTTTGCTGGGTCAGCAAAGTTTTAGTCAGGAGGGTGCTTGCAAAAAAATTGCTAATGTTAGCAAAATCTCGCTGATTTTCATTAACAAAATTAGTAGATTCAGCAAAAGTTTTGCTAACACTTAATAGATTAGAAATTAAAAAACCCTTGCTAAAAATTAATAAAATATTTGCTGTATATTAATAGACTGAAAAAAAAAACTCAAAAAATTTGCAGAAAAATTATACTTTAGTTAATGTATTTGCTGAAAATCATAAAACATAAAACATTCTCTTTAAAATAATTTACAATACGTTTTAAAATATAAAAATGTTCATACGCCCAAATTGACGATATGAATTAATGTAATATCTAAAACAATAGAAATAATTTTATATAACATAAACGAAATTATCTTTGAACTACTTACATCAATTATTGTCTAAATGATGCTATCTTTTAAAGGAACGCAAATGCCGCAGAAAATTATAGAAACGAAACGAAAAAATAACAAAATATAACATATACAACCCTTTTTTGCAATAAGAAAAAGGAAACAGAAAAATCTATCTAAGATGTATATCTTTGTCTTTCGCTTCAGTCTGTCTACTTGTTGCATATTTGTTTGCAATTTGACCACACAAGATTATTAATATATATATAAGCATTTAGTTAATAAATACACATTTAATCTTTATTAAATTGAAAAGTTTTATTTTGTCTTTTATTTAATTAATAGACAATTACTTTCAGACGCCGGTTCCAACGAAAATTTTAAGTTGTTTTATGTATGAAAAACAGATACAAAAATTTTCCATGGTAGATTTTTTTAAATAGAGTTGTACTTTTTAGTATAATTTTCCTCGTCACTACTACATCGTGACATGCAATTCATTCTGCGTATATATTTCAGTCTGGTTGTTGTTCACACTATTGATGTGCTAATCAACACAATTTTTTTAGCAAAATAAATTAGTAAAACATTAGTAAAATATTAGTAAGACATTAGTTCTAAACAGTTAAGTGCTGAATAAGTATAACTAAAATTTTAGTTTAAAACACAATTTTAGCAAAAAATTTGCTGAAAAAAAGTATACCTGATTTACAAGATGTTTTACTAACTTTTCTACTAACTTATTTTCTTGAGTGTAAGCCATTGAAATATTTTTCTATGGAAAATTGCAAATATAACTTTTTTATATTAGTTGCCACAAAAAATTAAGCTATAGCCAAAAAAAAGAGATAATCAGCTATTTTGAATATTCCACTTATTTTTTATATAACCAAAAAAAAAAACCAAGCGTAGATGCGCATTAGCGAAAATTCCCCTACACTAATAACATTTGTTAAAAATGAGTTTATCATTCATATTTTAAAATATTTCATGCAAATTAAAATATTTGATTGATAGAAAATTTATACAAAACTTTTCTGTCAGAGTTTGTTATGATGTCCTTAAAACACGCTTTTTCGATTTCGTTTAGTTTTCCCCAGTTTTGTTGCAAATGATTCCAAATGGAAGAATTCCGTTTTTTTTTTATTGAAGTTGTATTTTTATTAAAAATTCCAAAATTGAAATTTTTTAAAAATTGAACTTTATATTTCATTTATTCATTTAAGCCTGAATAAATTGAAAATTTATATGAGAAACAACAACAAATGTGTCAGCCAAAGTCCAAGTTAGTAGCTATGAGCATTAATGTACTTTTGAAATGGAATTCTGACCTCGTCGGATATCTTTAACCCTATTTAGATTGGGATCAAATATCACCCACTGTTTTGATAAAAATGCTAAAACGTCTTTATTTTAATTAGTATCAAACATTTTTTAAAATGCATAATTTGGAAATGTCGATTGATATTTTAATAGTTGCAATTAAAGAAAAAATAAATTAATAAATGACAATTGACGTTTGTGTATGGATCGACCTTTTTCTAGACCATTTTAAGTTAAACAAAATTTGAATCTTTTTATCACTATTGCACTATTAAAAAAAAAAAATTTACTTTACTTATATTTAAAAAATATTTAACCGTTAGTGGCTTGGATCACGAAAACCCCATACAACTAAATTTAAGTTACGACTACAATATTTTAAAATTGATAAAAAAAATTCAACATGATAAAAATTATTATATTATGTATTATTATGTAAGTAAATCGTTGTATAGATCTTTAAAATACCTCTATATTAATACCCATTTTTATATAGTTTCTGAGGAAAAAATGTGAAAAAAGCGTAAAAATTATAATTGGGGCCATTTTTGACCACACCTTTTTAACATTTAAAATAAGAGGGGAGCTAAAGAGAATTGCACTTGTTCTTTAGTTTAGTACCATTCATCGGATAACCAAATTTAAATAAAACGTGAAAGAAATTATTCTGCAAACTTTCTAATGGGTATGTTTTGGTTAAAAGTGGAAACATTAACTCTATATTAACCCTATTGGTCAAATTACATCAAATAATATTGTGTATCAAGTAAAAATTTGTATTTTTTATTAATTTAAAAGCATTACAAGTTTGTAGTCATAATTTTAATTAAGTTTCATGTGTCGTTTTTGTCTCCATTCCACTAAGGGTTAAAATGTGTTTAAATAAAATTAAAGATTTCTATAGTCTTATCAAACTTAAGTGATATTTTTCCGAAAATTATGCAAACTTTGATGAAAACATTCAAATTATGTTCGACTTTTGACAAAATAATGAATTTTCATGAAATGTCCTTGAGAGGAATTATAAAACGCGAATTATAATTTTTATATTTATTATTTTTCTATAATAACTATTATATTATAAAAATATTCATTGACATATCCCAAGTAGGCATTTTAAATTAATTTAAAAAAGACGTTTTTCTTTGCATCCATTTAATTTATGAACCTGCATCTATGATAAAAATTGGCACAAGGCTAAATAAAACACTATCTAGAAGATAATTTTTTCCAAATGCGGGAAACATACGCAAAAACTGAAACGTTTCAAGGTACAGCCGCTTCAAGGTACACCACTTTCCCCTACAATAAATTCAATAAAAAGTTAAATTTTTAGTAACACACTTTTTTTCAAAACTGAGCCATTGACGTTTTCAAAAAACAAAATTCATTCGTCCATTTGGAACCAATTGTAATAAAACTTGGAGGTATAGATAATGATCGAAAATCGACAAAACTTTTTTAAGGGACATTTTAATGCAATTTTTAAATTCTAGAATTCTTAATCGGATTTTAAAATGTCCATGTTATTATAGTCTTTGATCTATATATCCCTAAATTTGAAATCATTTATTCCTAAAGTATTTATTAGGGTGGTCTTTCGTTGTATGGGCGAAAAATAAAAACGACTGTACACCCTCTTAAAATATTTGTTTGGGTACAAAAATTCACCATGCAAAAAATTAGAGTTCTAGCATAACGGGAAGATGTCCCGCATCGCCCTTGAAAATCGAGCCCCTTGGAAAAATGGGCATAATTTAAAAAAAAATTACAAATTTTTTTTCTTCAAAATTTAAAAAATATAAAATAATTTTTGTGTTGGGTTTAATCATAACTACTCAGATAAAAAATATTACTTTCCCAGAAAATCGCTAACTTACCCTAACTTTGTGTCAAAAAATTAATAAACATTTTGGGGGTACCTCAAAGTGACTTTTTTGCATTTTTGAAAATTTTATTCAACAAAAATCAAAAACCTAGTGTTTGCTGTCAAGTATTTTATTAAACACATCTCAAGTATTAAACAAGCCAAGTATTACGGATATCCGTTGTCAAATTTTTTTTTAGGGCATTTTGATTCTCGGGGGGATTTCAAGGTTTTTTTTTATTTTTATACATTTTTACTTTAAAACAAGGTTTTAATAATATTTCATCAATATTTTTGTATATGCCTTTTTATATGATTGTAATAACTTTATTTTAAAATACTATATTTTCTGTTGATAGTTAACCCATGTTAACCTGGTGTCAAATATGACCCACGTAAGAAAAATGCAGCTTTGTGGCAAAATTTATAAATAAAAAAAAGAAAGGAATAATTCAATTTATATTTATTCTAAAAAAATTTCGTTAACCGTTCCTATTATTCGAGTAGGTCAATTAAGTAAAAATTAGAACTTAAAACTTTTCCATAATAATAATTTTGAGGGAAAAAAATTTACACTATTAAATTAAAAATACTTTTTTCGAAAATACTCCTGAATATGTACAAAAAAATCAATTTTAATATGAATACAATTATGAATTTATACCAAATAATTAATTTTAATTAATTTTAAAATGTAAATAAATTGCAATTAGAAACATAAACACAAATTTTTTTTTGTCATCTTTGTGATTTTTGACTCTTTAAAATACGAGGGTCAATTGTGACCCCATTAAAACACAGGTTAACTATGAACACGAAAAATTATACTTTATAATAAAGTTATTACAATTATATAAAATAGCATACACAATACAATAACATTGATGAAATATTACAAAAATCTTGTTAAAAAAAAGTCTATACAAATTTAAAAAAACGTTGAAATCCGCTAGAATCAAAATGCTCTAACAAAAATTTTTGCCAACGGATATCCGTAATACTTGACTTATTTAATACTTGAGATGTGTTTAATAAAATACTTGACAGCAAACACCAGGTTTTTGATTTTTGTTGAATAAAATTTTCAAAAGTGCAAAAAAGTTAATTTGAGGTACCCCTAAAATATTTATTCATTTTTTTGAAACAAAGTTAGGGTAAGTTAGCGATTTTCTGGGAAAGTAATATTTTTTGTCTGAGTAGTTATGATTAAACCCAACACAAAAATTATTTTATATTTTTAAAATTTTGAAGAAAAAAAATTTGTAATTTCCAAGGGGCTCGATTTTCAAGGGCGATGCGGGACATCTTCCCGTTATGCTAGAACTCTAATTTTTTGCATGGTGAATTTTTGTACCCAAACAAATATCAAATCGCAAGTTGAAAAATAAGGACGACCCTAGTATTTATATTTAAATATACATAATAAGGGGCACCCTAATAATAATATGCGTACACATTCAAAGCATGCCATACAAGTATTTGAAATATTAATACAAATTTCGAAATTATTTCTCATTCTTGTTATATTTGCAAAACGATTTATTTTGTATGTGTTTTGATAGCGCACACACATAAACGTACAATTACGAAATCATGTACAGTAGGGTTATAACTTTTGATTTTTTATTTTATTTTTTTTTTAATTTTACCTATTCTATATAGTCCCCAGCAAAACTTTAGTAATGGGTGCGATAAAGTAATGCATTACCTTGTAATGCATTACATGTATCATTATTTTCCAAGAAGAAGTAATGAGTTGGCGATAATTGAACACTCATGAATTACCTTGAATGATACCTCATTACATTTTACATTACTTCAAAACATAAAAAAATTACTTACCGATCATCAATTACATAATGCATGAATTATAAACGTTAAGTAATTATTAATATATATTTTTGAAAATCTATTTATAGACACATTACATTGTGATTTTTTGTAAGCATGAGGGTAAGGTGTATAGTTTTGATACAACAACTCATTTACATTTTAAGCAATAAAATATTGTATGTATCGTTAGCTCAGTTGGTAGAGTTCTCGCCTAACTAATTGTTAAATACCAGAGACCCCAGGTTCGAACCACGTTATTTGTTTAATTAAAAAAAAATAACTGTAAAAAAAATTTTTTATGCATTTTTTTTTTATGAAAATCTATTTAAAGACACATTACTTTTTCCCACCATGTAACCATATAAGTAACCAGTTACTTTAAACCCTACAAGGTAATGAGTCCACCCATTACTTTTAGGCTCATCGCCTGTAAAATTCATCAGTGAAGTAAGGTGTAATGTAATGCGTGAATCCCTATGGCGATACATTACTTTATACATGATTTGGTAATGTGTGGTTTTGCTGGGTCCATAAAAAATATAAAGAAACTCAATTCTATTTTTTTCGCTGGTTTCAAAAAAGTTCTCGCATAAACCTTTCTGAAGTTTGACACAATTTTTATGTTCAATTAAAATAAAAATTAATATTTCGCTAAAATTTTAAAGTAATTAGACTATAACGATGTCTATTAATCTTAAAGGATACAACCCAGTAACGAACGTTTGTTCTACGTACTTAAATACGTATAGCATACTTTGTGTGTACAGAGTCCTCGGAACTCTATATACGTTTTAGGCTTACTTTTAGAATAACATGGCCGCTTTTTCATTGATTACCACCAACCCACAAAGTATACGAGAAAGTATCCGTTCTTCATACAATTCCATGTACTTTGTGTTTGGTTTTGTAATTAAAATGAAGTATTTTTTCATATACTTAGTATACGGTGCTGTAGTTAACATAAAGTATCTGTTCATATACTGAGTATATGGAAGTGTACATTAAATACACCCTAAGGAAAATGTTAGATATACCCACTTTTTTTACAGGTACTCGTTTAAGCTATTAATTTCCTCTTATATCTCATAAACTCTTTAAATTTCAAAATTTTGATATACAAATTTTGAAATGCAAGAGTTTAAGACTTATAAGAGGCATTTAACAGATTAAAACAAGTACCATACTATTTAATATAAATAAAAAAAAGTATTTTTGGTACTTCACTTATTATTTTTATTGTTTTATGAACTAATATAAAAAAACTTAAACATTTTTATACCCATTTTATGACCCAATTAAAAAAACTGACGACTTTTCGACGTTCGCGAAGTGACCCAAAATAGGCCATAGTGACACTGAAGAACTCTTAAAAAGTGGAAGGCCATCAATGCCGACATTAAGCACCAATTCCTTGTAATTCTTTAAAAGCAGGCTGTTGTCTCAAAACTATAAACACTTTCGAAGTTTTTCTTGTTCTTCTTCTTGTTTTCTATTGGCAGCCCACCATCACACACTTTGTACATTAAAAAGTAAGCAACAGCGTCTACGCCTAGGATACTTTGTACAATGAGAAAGTGTGTTACACACAATTCTATACCACATTCAACTTACTTTCTCTCTGACTGTGTACATACGTATTGTACATTGTACAATACAAAGTAAGTTGAAGCAAACTCTGTGTCACTCTTTGGCTTACAATTCTCACTACTCGGAAAATTCGTAACTGGGAAACGTTTTAAAATATGACGTGTTTCCCGGATTTTGATAAAAAAAAGTTTAAAGCGTTGTAATTTTAACACACTAATGCAACTTTAATGGTAAAAACGTGAAAAATTAATTTATAGAAAATGCACTTTATGCGGGCAGTTTTTGTTTTAAAATTATCCCAAAAAACGATTTTCATTATTAATACAGTATTGCCCATAATGTGGTGATAGGTAAAAATTTTGCAAAAAAAAAGTTATAACCCTAAGGTACAGGCATGATTTCATACAAATATTTTCTTATTCTAAGAATTCTATAAATGCTACATATTTTGTTTCTTAACTGTGTGCGTGTACACAATGGGACAATAAATGTACAAATACAATGATATTTTTAGTACTTTTGGTGGTAAGCGTAGATCGATAAAATGGGACTGAATGGAAATTTAGAAAAATTAACATGAAATAAAATCTAAATTGTGGGTATAAAATATCTTTGAATGCAATTTTTTTATTTAATTGTTGCAACACAAAAAACTTAAACCGAGTTTCAATTAAATTATTTGTTAATTCAATTAAAAGCTTAACCCATTAATGACCAATGCCGATAAAATTTCACACATTCATAGTAAAAGGCTGTAGAAGTTATATGGTATATATATTTTTTTTTGATTTCTCATAGTTGGGACTTAGGAATTAACTGCTCATGTAAGATCATTCCGCCATTTTGTTTTTTAATAAAATGTTTTTTTTATGATTTTCCACGTAAACCTTTAAAATGCGTTATCACAAAATGCAGATATCACAAAATCAATCATGTATCCCAGGTGAGTGGGCCTAAAAAGGAATATATTTTTTGTGCAATAGAGAACACCTAAGATTGTTTATTATATTTAAAGTTTTCCGATTTCTAAATTACTCAATTTTTCAAAAACATTTTCATGAAGTTTTTCTGACTATGTATATTTGCTGACTTCTGAACCGATAATTACCCCCCTGGAATGGTGTAAAGTTTTGTTCCAATATTTTCTTAAATTAACTTTATTCTTTCTTTACACTCAGGGAACTTCTGCTTTAAAAATATGTAGTTGTTTGGGTTGTAATGCAGTTTCTTTATTTTTAATGTAAATGTCAGTCATTTGTAGAACAAATTAAATTTTCTTACTAACCGTGTAGTTCATATATAAAAAACAACCCACATCAAATGACTGTTTTATGATTTTACATTCATTTTTTACGGCGTTAGGTAATAGCGTCCAAAACCATAAAGCCCAAAAACCGAAAGGTCATATCGCCCAAAAGGCTAGCATATTGCCCAAAAGTTTATGTACAGAATTGTCATATCACCCAAATGCAATGTCATATTGCCTAAAGGTTTTTTTTGGGCAATATGACATTTGCTTAAATTAGATAATTCTTAAAAATACAAGACAGTAAAACCGTTACTTTTTTGTCTCTACTTAATACTAGTATTTTACATTTAACATTTATGGTACATGGTATACAGTATATTGTATTCTTTACTATAGTGCGGTCGTGATTAATACGAGATGGAGCCGGAAAATTTTGAATACGTTACCGGTAAAAGAATTGATTCCAAATTAGTTTATTTATCCAGTGACAAACAGTTATATAAAAAAAAAATCTTGTTATAAAGGCAAAATATTTTACAAGTGTTATTATTCAAATTGTAAAGCACGTATTTCAATTTCATCTAACCAAATCTGTGAAAAGTGTAAAAATGTTGATCATATTAATCATCCTAGTCAAGAAAATTTATTTAATGAACTAAAAGCAATTGAGAATATAAAGGAGCAATGTAGAAGCCCCACAGTACTTCTAAGTGATACTAATGCTTCAAGCGGATTACGAAAAGTTTTTCAAAATGTTTGCGAAAGGTAAGTGGTTAATGCGCAATTAACGTATTGGAAGCGCTGTGGCCTGCCGTGCCGCACCGGCCGCGTTGTGGCCTGCCGTGCCGCGCCGGCCGCGCCGCTAGCGACCCGCCGCGCGGCCGGTGCGGCACGGCAGGCCACAGGGCTTCCAATAAGTTTATCGGGGATTGGTTGAGTAATTTTATTTATCTCTTTCGTATACAGTAATCCGGAGGGCACAAAAAGTTTAGTCTACACACAAATGCGAAGAACGCTAGAAAGGATTTCATCGAATATTTTTTTAAAATCTCCTCGAACACCATTGGATGTCATTGAGTCCTTCCAGCACGAGTTTATTTGGAAAAGCTATGGACTATCAAGAGATCCTGATTTCACACGACCTTTTTACAAAGCTTGCATTTCGGAACCAGAATTTTCATACTGCATATTTGCATCAGAAGCAATAATGCAAGGCATTGTTGAAAATATCAGCGTAGGTCAGAGACGATATTTAATTGATGGAACATTTAAGGTAGTTCCAGTCGGCTGTTTCAATCAGTTGCTTATAATTTATATTCAATATTTAGAAGATCAGGTAATTTAAATAACATTTTTTATAAATTTTTATGATCTGATAAATCCTTATTTTTTCAGGTTTTTCCGCTTTTTTTTATTTTGACTACAAACAAATCTTCAAAATGCTATTCGCATTTATTGAACTATATAAATAGTTCTATTTTTAAATTTGAACCTGGAAGTTTTATGCTCGACTACGAGAGGGGTTTGCGAAAATCTTTAAAAGAATGCTTTCCACAAGCTACTTTAAAAGGTTGCTGGTTCCATTATTGCCAGGCAATTAGACGTAAAATTTCTATTAAGTTTAAACCATTGATGTCCTCTATTCGCAACAACAAAAATATTTCCTTATGTTATCATAAAATCCTTGCCCTTCCACTTTTACCATCTTACTCGATAATCGATGTTTTCGAGAGGGTAAAAACTGATATCAAAAATAATGACAAAGGTGGAACATTTAATGGTTTTTTGGAGTATTTTGAAAAAGAGTGGCTTCAAAAGGTAATTATATGGCTTTAGTTTGTTAAATTACGTTCCATTTTTTATAAGATTTCATATTTGCAGGTTGGACCCGAACAATTGTGTGTGATTAAAGAGTCTTTTCGTACAACTTCTTCTGTGGAAGCGTACAACGGTGTTTTAGGACGATTAATTAAACCAAATGGAAATTTTTTTAAATTTGTTCTTGCATTAAACAAGGAAGAATTTGAAAAAAGTCGTCTTTTTAAAATCCTCACAGATAGCGGCGGATCTTTTGGTGCAAGCAAAAAAAGAAAGCTTAGCAGAGATGCAAATACAAAAATAACGAATGCAATTGAGGATTTAGAAAAGGGAAAAATAACTACATATGCGTTTTTAAATAGATTAGTTTATCCGAATAATCACATTTGCTCCGAAAGAGAACCGTTGGAAGATATATTTGAGGAGCCTCCTGCTTATGATTCATATGATGAATCTAGTGAGGATGGCGAAACAAATGATTGTAACGAAAACGCTTCAGCTTCACTTTGCGTCATTTGTCATGACGTTGCCCCAAACATGCTAGTACTTCCATGTAGACACCTTAAAATGTGTAATGTATGCTGTATAAAATTACAGGCACAGGCTATCGCGAATAATGCTATGAATGCTAAATGCCCCTATTGCAGAGAAATTATTGTTGACGTAATGCAAGTTTACTTATAAATTATTTACGATTATATTTAAATTTAAAAACACTATTACATATTTTAATTGAGAAATGTTTTTTGTTTGTTTTGTCTGTAAAACATTGAATAAGATTAATGCATTGGATGTAGTTTTGTTTTATAGATATATGTATGAAAGTACGTTTTTTGTTTTGTTAAATATTGAATATTACAAATATTCACAAAATTTTTGTTTGTTAAATATTTCTATTAGAAAATTGAATAAATGTTTTCTTTACTTTTATTAAAAATATTAACTCAACTCTCCTTTATTTCGGGCACTATAACATTTTCAAGGCTGGAATTTTTGGGCTAAAAATTTGGGCGTTACCTAAAAAAAATGTCATATTCACCAAACTCGATGCCATGTTGCCCAAAAAATCAAAAAAATTTACAACAACAAAATATACAGACTGTTTTTGGGCGAGATGACATTTTGGTTTTTGGGCTTTATGGTTTTGGACGCTATTACCTAACGCCATTTTTTACAGCAGTTTTTGTTATTTAAAAGAATAAAAAAATAAATGTTTGTTTATTTTTTACTACCATGTGGTTCATTTTTACTACAATTGTTAGTCATTTTTTGAACATTAAAAAACAAATGACAATGTTAGTTGAATTTACTGTAATGTAAGTCATTCTTTCTTTAAATGAAATTTTATTTGTTTTCAACTACATTTGCAGTGGTCTTTTTCTACATAGTATTCTAAGTGTACCTGCATGCGAAAATCATTTTCCCTGGTGCTTGGTTGTATCAGTTAAAATAATTTGTACCAATTTAATTGATTTTAATCATGTCTATTAGAACAATAATTGAATATTGTTTTTAATTACAAAAAAAAATTATTGGTAGACACTATTAAAACTAAAATTAAAGCTTCAAAAACAGTAGCAAAAATTTGAGAACAAACCGCTAAAATATAAATAATCGGCAAAATTAAAAAATAATGTCAATATATAAAAATATTACCTAAATTTAAATAAAAATGGCCAAAACTTAATAAAATCCTGAAAATTAAAAAAAAAACACCAAAAATTGGAAAAAACTTCAAAAATAAAAAAAACTCCAAAATTGGAGAAAAATAATCGCAAAATTTTATAAAATAATCGCAAAATTTAAAAAAAAAACCGTCAAAATTTCTTAAATTGAAAAAAAAAAAAAACGCTAAAATTAAAAATATCCCAAATTACAATAAATAATTTTAAAAATCTTTAAAATTGAGAAAAAATAACCTTTGTCAAAAATTAAAAAAAAATTTTATATGAAAACATAGCCAACATTTAAAGATTTCTGCAGAATTAAAAAAAAACCCAAAAATTTAAAAAATGGTTAAATTGAAAAGTTACATAAATGAAATTTAAAACGTCCATTTCTCGGAAACATTTTTATTTTTCTTATTAATTTTGGCAACTTTAAAAATATTTACGATCTTTTGGCGATTTTTTTTTGTCTTGGTGATTTTTTTAAGCTTTAGCATTTTTTTCAATTTGTTGTCTTATGAGTTAAAAAACTGGAAATATCGTGTGCGCCAAATTAATTTTCAATTAAACATTTTATGGAAATTATTAAACTTTTAATCGAAAGCGAGTTTAAAATCAAACAAAAGTTTAATTAAAATTTTACTGATAACATTTTTTTCTGTGCAATTTTGATTAAGAAATTTTATATTAAATTTTTTTTTTAGATTTTACTGACATAATAGAGTTCGTCCCATAGTGTTTCTAATCACTATTTAACACTTACCTGCCAATGCCAATTGTTTGATGAAATAGTTCATCCGTGATTTTCGATTTTTATTCATAAACATTACAAATAAAACCGCTGAATTGCCCAATACAATTATTGTGAATAGAATCCATAAAACAGCGAATTGTTCTGTCTGAAATGAAACAAAACGAAATTCAATTACAGAAGTTATATAGAATTTCATAGATTTTTCTTAGAATTTATTGCAAAGAAAACGGTTAATTAAAATACAGACAATGTATTAATAGCTAATGTGTATGTGTGTGTGTGAGTACGTTAGAAAATTATTTGATTTTCTACGAATTATATACACATTAAATACACACACACGTGTTAAGTAGAGTGAATCAAAATTTTAAAATCATCGATTTTAAAATTTTCTAATTGATAAAAATTGTGATAAAATGGTTTTTAAATTGCTCAATATTTCCGAAATATTGCTAAAAATGTCTTATAATTTGTTTATATCAACAGTAGTTCCCCCGTTAAAGCACCCCGCTTAAGAGAGTTCCCAGTTTAAAGGTACAAAAAGTACTGAAAAAAAAAATATTTCATACAAAATGCATAGAAATACTTTCGCTTAAATGCGTCCCTGTATTGACAGGATTTCTGAAAATTCCCACGAGGAGGGGCAAAAAGTGGAAAATATCTTTCTTGGCCGCCTGGCCAAACCACTAAAGCGAGGAACCTTATCACAAGTAGATATCTCTATTGACATAATTTTTGGTAATTCCCACGGGGATGGACAAAACGGTGAAAAATCTCCCCCTTGCGACCTGGCCAAACCGCCAAAGCTAGGAACTTAAAATTTGGAATGTGGGTTCCTAATCAGGAATAGACATATGCATAGAGTGGATTGTTAGAAATTCCAAAACGGAGGGGCAGTAAGGGAGAAAATCTTCTCCTTGGTGGTCTGGCCAAACCACTAAAGCGAGGAACTTTAAATTTAGTATGTGGGTACCTTATTACGAGAACACATCTGTATTGACGGGATTTCTGGCATATCCCACGGGAAGGGAAAAAAGAGGAAAATATCCAGCTGGGCGGTCAGGCCAAACCCTTGATGCTAGAAAGTTGAAATTTTATACAGCGGATTTTGGAAATTCCATCAGGTAGTGGCATAAAGCCTATTCAATCGGTTAACCGTTACCCGATTAATCGATGAAGTTTAATCAAACAATTGTTTAAGTAAATTTAAATTGCAAATATCGAGTAACGAATAATTCGAACAATTTTGGTCGATTAATCGACTTAATCGAGTAAATCAAAATATGCTGTATTTCAGTTTATATTTCACAAAAAAAACATTTAAACTGTTTCGTATTTTTAAAAACGAATTTATTTTTATAAAATTACATTCACACTAAACACCAAAATATGCATTTTCATTTTTTTACAAGTTTTCGACTTTAAAATTCTATATTTAATTCTATTTAATTCGAAAACTTGACAAAACCAAAATACATATTTTGGGATTCAATATGAATGTGATGTGAAATATAATGAAATGTGTCAGTTACCGCTTTAAGTTGCATCTTATATTTGTGTAGTAAGGCTACAACTTTTTTCCGTGGCACCACGATATGGGCAATATTGTACTGATAAAATATATTTTATTTTGGTAATTTTGGAACTTTTAAATTTGTTTTGTGGCTTCCTTATCAGGCGTAGACATCTGCATAGAGCGTAAATCTGTATTGATGGGACTTTTGGAAATTCCCTTGAGGAAGGACAATCTTTTTGCTTAATCATCGTTTTGCTTAATCAAGGGTAGATATCTGCGTAAATTCGGTATGAGGATTTTTGTAAATTCGGTAACACTGGTAGACATCTGTATAAAGAGTGTTTTTGGATTTTTACGGGGAGGAGAAAAAATGGTTTTAAAGCAAAAATTCATTCTAAATAATTTATCATATGATATTGTAACAGAATCATAATTCCAAAAATCCGAAAATTCGATCCCAATACGGAGTGAACATTTTTTTTTTAAACCAACTACGGTTTTAAGTCCACTCTAAACTTCACACAGTTTCATTCAATTTTTCTGTGTTTATTTTTTCTATATAATAATAAGTATAATTAAGGTTAAATGATTTTATTGTCTTAAAAGCAGATATAATACAATATAATATTTGTATGCTTTACATTGTAACACCAATTTTATATAAAGGGTGTTTTCTTAAGCGCGATAGAACTCACGAAAGGGTTAGCTTTCAAACTAACTGTCATACGGCGCTAACATTTTGACATTTATGGTCAGTATACTCTGGAAAAGCATCTTGAATAGATTCACGCATGAACAATGCTACGAAATTATCCATATTTACTTTAAAAATCAGTCTTCGATTCGACCGATGTTTTATCGCAAAATTGTATTCAGCGATGAGACTCATTTTTAGTTTAACGGGTTTGTTAAGAAACAACAAATTGCCGCATATGGAGTGAGACCAATCCACAAGAGACCCTACAGACGCCATTACATCTAGAAAAATGCACGGGTTGGTGCAGTTTAAATGCTGGTGACATTATCGGACCTTATTTCTTCAAAAATGAAACCGGAGCTCGCCTGGATCCGCGCCTGTATTAGATTGTAACAGTTTTGTATCTAATTGTATCAGTTTATATCCAAACTAACACACTGCAACACATAAATTGGTTCCTCTTTCGTACCCGTTTTTTTTTTGAAGTGTATATCAAAACTAAAAAAAATCCGCAAAGGACTTGGCCAGATTACATCGAAATATTTTTTTTTTGGACACCCTAAGTTTTTGCACCCAAACATGATTTTTTTAAAAAAGGAAAATTTTTATGGAATCCATATATCATAAACCGTTCGGAATTTTGTTTTTATGTCTTTGGCAAAGTTGTAGATCCAAACCAAAGCAAAAAAATTCTCATATGGACCGACCCAAAAAAAAATTCCATCCACTGCATCAAAATTGCAAAAAATTGGGAAAAAATGCTATTTTTTTATGATAATATGGAAATAGCCAAACTTTAAAATCCAATTTTAAAATCCTGTTTAGGAAGATGAGGTGTTGTAAAAACCCAGTTCCACCTAAAAACCGCAACACGAAGATAAAACACACATGACAATCACACCCACTCAGAAAAATTTTTTAAGAAGTTTTTAAAAAGGGTGTTGTAAAAACCCAGTTCTACCTGCAAAGTGCAACACGAAGATAAAATACACTTGACAATTACACTTTTTTCGGGTAAAATCGTAGCTGAATAAAATCATCGACAGTTAATAATACACATGTTTTGCATTTGTATAAATAAACAAAAAAACTTAAACAAAAAATAAAAAAAAAATTATGAAATTGTTAATTGCGTTATAAAATAATTACTTTTTATTAATAAAATAAATATATTCATTTTTTCAAAAACATATCAGCATTACAACAATAAAATGTTTAAATAGTAAATTTGAAAACAAGTAACAACAAAAACGGCATTAACCTATATAGTCTTTCTTTGTCGAAACGACAAACATTGGCTATGCAAAATAAGTGTGAGCAAAAAGATGTGCTTTCTAGGGTTAAGGAATGTTCGTATTAAGATGACATGTACTAGAGAGTTGTTTATATTGTTGTTAGATATAATTTAGCTGAAGAAAGATTTCTTAAATTCCCAGTATTTAAGCCATTTCAGGACAAAATCATGAAAAAATCATAAAAAAATAGCATTTTTTCCCAATTTTTTGCAATTTTGATGCAGTGGATGCAATTTTTTTGGGTCGGTCCATATGAGAATTTTTTTGCTTTGGTTTGGATCTACAACTTTGCCAAAGACATAAAAACAAAATTCCGAACTGTTTATGATATATGGATTCCATAAAAATTTTCCTTTTTTAAAAAAATCATGTTTGGGTGCAAAAACTTAGGGTGTCAAAAAAAAAAAAAAATTTCGATGTAATCTGGCCAAGTCCTTTGCGGATTTTTTTTAGTTTCGATATACACTTCAAAAAAAAATGGGTATGAAGGAGGAACCAAACGATGACCTTAAAAATGCTGCACTGTGTAATACAAATCCGGATATTGAAATAATATAATTGTATATGATTGTATGTAAACTGATACATCTAAATATAATTAAATCCGAGTTTTAGTCTGGTAAAATTCCGCTAACTGTTTAATTTTTGCATATGATTGTATGAAAATATACTCAATTTCAGTTTTATGTGGAAATTTCAGTTTTATGCAAAAACTTTTTTGAAAACCGCAAAAAAGTAATAGGTTTCTTAATATTGTTTTATGGTCTTGACGGATTTGATAGGATGAACATTTTTACGGTTTTTAAAAAAATTTCCACATATAACTTTTTTAAGTTTTAATACACATTATGGTGTCCCGAAAGTGGGATATTTTACGTAATCAAACTATGCGTATTATCCACTTGACTATGGGAAAACAAAAAAATAAAAAACTCGAGAATACTTACAGTTTACTACCCATATTGTTTTGAATTTTTAAACAATATTGGGCTCAAAAGTGTGGTAATGCTGAGCATATTTTTGGAAATATATGTATAAAATGTCCATAAAGTACATGTTTCAAACTAAATGATGCTGCGGTGAACCAAAATTAATCTATGGAAATTTTATAAATCTCTTTCCCATAATCTGCTCAGCATTAAACTCAACTTTGTAAAAAATTTTAAAAACACACTACGAAGGAGCTAGTAGCAACTATAAGTACCCTCAAAAAAATGTTTGGTTTTTATCCATAAATAGCTCAATACTACCTATCGTTTTAGTATGTGACGAAATTTTCAAAATATTTTAAATTCGGGACAGTACAGTAGCTTAAATGCTCTCCGCTTTAGTACGTTTCCCCATTTAAATTCGCAAAAAGTGCTGGTAACAATATATTTCATACAAAAAGCATGGAAATGATTCCGTTTAAAAGCGTACCGCTTAAAAGGGTTCCCTGAATAAATGAATACTAGGCCGGGTCGATTTGTGGGGAGGCAAAAAAAATCGCCCAAAGCTCAGTGAAAATCGTATTCTAGGGATCAAAATAAGAAACTTTGCGGAATTAACCATACCTCTAAAACGAATTCTACTACCCCGAAACTGTTGACTTTTGTCCCGTAGGGTCAAGTTTTGAAAAATCCCACTTTGACCCATGTAGAGTGCCCCAATCGAGTCCAAATGTATGACCGACCCCCACTAACTTTGAAGGGCCGATCCACCCATGCTCGTGGCACACCCCCCTGGAACTCCCCTGGGGGGTTCCCCATACAAACATTTCAAAAAATCTCCATTTTTGGCACTTTATTTTATTATTTTTTATTTATTTTATTTATTTTTAATATTTTATTTATTTTTTCTCTTTAGAAATTTATTTAGTCAGAACATATGTAAATGAAAAAAATAATTTAACTTAGTAATAGAAAAGAAATAAAAAAAATTACTGTTTGAAGTCTTTTTTGCTTTCAAGTCTGGGCAATTTCGCACGGCTCTCTTATGTCGTCGCCATAACAGCCTCTACATTTTCCGGTATAACTCGTTTGGAAACGCTAGCTAGCAATTGAACGTGTCGTTCTGTTGCAGGTCGTAAAATAGGTTGTGTGGGTTTTTTAAGCCACCACAAGACACAGCTGCATGTCGTAAACTTACTTAAGCAAAATCGGTTACAGGTAGAATTGAGCATAAAATTATCATAAAGGATTTTCCAGAAGTAATAAAAGGCGCACTTGCTTAACAGAAAGCATAAAATTATCATAAAGGATTTTCCAGAAGTAATAAAAGGCGCACTTGCTTAACAGTATTTGTGGTCAGATTAACGTTTAATTTACATGTAAGTATTTTATGGGCAGTTTTGACAACAAAATCGGTTACAGGTAGAATTGAGCATAAAATTATCATAAAGGATTTTCCAGAAGTAATAAAAGGCGCACTTGCTTAACAGATTTTGTGGTCAGATTAACTTTTAATTTACATGTAAGTATTTAATGGGCAGTTTTAACAACAAAATCGGTTACAGGTAGAATTAAAATTACCATTTCATTTTTATTACCTCGTAGACCATATATAACGCAACAGTTTTTGTGAATGCATTAAGTCGTTGTGAAGAACTCAAAGTGTGAAGTTCTAATTTCAGACAAAAAAATATTTAAAAAAAAAAATCATTCCAAATCAAAAAGTTTACAATGAATCCACCATCCTTTACACCGCAAGATGAAGCAATAACAACATCAACAACTATCGAAAACCCAATGAGTCATATACCCAGGCATGATGTTACTGTTTTTGGTGTGTCTACTGATTTGACTGATCTTAATTTACCAACCCATCTGGATATTTTGAGATATTATTTTTACTTGAGCGAACAAAAAAAATTGCTCTATAAATCATTCACTATTCAAGTACAAGATAAGTTGATTGGAATTTGGAAAAAACTTGGTATGGAAATAATGCTGAAAAAAAGTGTATATAATAAATTGAATAGATTGCTTGTCAAATATCAAGAGCAAATCAAGAATAGAAACAAACACCAAGAATTTACAGAGTATGTAAAATCTCTGGAAACAATTTTTTTCATTGGAACATGTAAATGCGATTTGAAGGCAGCTCCATGTGCATGCGGTTTGGTTCCCGAACGCCTCAAAGAGTTTATGCACGATCAACATAATCAGAGAAGACTAACAATGGATGGATTTGCGATGGAAATTGAAGAGCAAGGAGCAACGTCTATGTCATCAATGCCAACATACCAAGATCCCGATGATTCAACATACGCACCGCCACCGGTTCAAGAAGATTTGGATATAAGCACAAGTTCACAATACACACAGAGATACGATTGTTTTAACTTTGCCTTGGTATGTGACAGATTTGGTGTGCCTGATAGAGTAGCAATGGGAACCGCTCTTTTCCAAGATTTTAAAATGAAAGATACCCATGGCAAACCTCTCATCATGGATAAATCGAAAGTTCGCCGAGAAAAAGAGAAATGCAGACAAGAAGTGCTTCGCAAACGGTTAGATGATACCAATTTGTTAGCATTTTCATTCGATGGCAGAAAAGATGATACTTTAACGAGAGATGCAATTGATGAGAAGTATCATACTAGGATGGTAAAAGAACCTCATCTTGTTATTTTGAGAGAACCGAATTCTGAATTGATTGGTTACGTAAGACTGGAACATGAAACCGCTGAATACAAAACAACCAAATTAAATGATTTTTTTAACGATAAAAATATATCACTGAATGAATTAATTGGCATATGCGTTGACGGTGAGCCAACAAACACTGGCCCACACGGTGGAATTATACGACGATTCGAATTGCTGTTAAAAGACCATTGCATTGGTTCGTTTGCCTTCTACACTTCAACGAACTTCCGTTTCGGCATTTGTTTGAAGCTTTGGATAAAACAACCAGCACTGGACCAAGATCGGCAACCGGAAAATTGAGCCGTCAAATCGAAACTTGTGAAACTCTTCCGGTAAGTTATTGCTATCACTCATTTATTATAATTGTCAACCGTTTTTAATTGCTTTATTTTTATATATTTTCAGGTGGTGGACGGCTTTCAGAAAATTGAGTTGAAAAATATGCCCCCTGCTCCAGAAAAAATTGAATTTTCCACCGATTCCAAGTACTTATACGACATGGCCCATGCAATTTCTAGCGGCGTGGTTTCAGTGGATCTGGCTAACATCAAACCAGGGAAAATTGTACATTCTCGGTGGCTCACCAAGGCCGCTAGACTATTACGATTATATGTGACAACGGAAAATCCAGATGCAAATTTAAGAATACTGGTTGAATTTATAATTACATGTTATGTGCCAATGTACTTCAATATTAAGTATTACAGCTCTGTCGTGTACGGTAGTAGATTATTTTTCAAATTCATTAGTTGGTCAAGATTTCTAGAACCTCGTTTACGCAAAATTGTCAATAAAGTAATTACAGATAATTCATATTATGCGCATTCGGAAAATATCTTGTTATCAATGTTGTTTGATGATAGCAAAGAAAAGCGCGACTGTGCTATCAAGATAATTCTACGCTATCGAACCGATGTTGACGACCCAACGGGACTTAGAGCTTATAAAAAACCAGATATAAACTTTTATTGCACAAGTTACACGGAAATGATCAATATGAATGACATAAATGACGTATTTGAACCACCATTCACTCGAAGCATTCCATACGATACTTTGAAAGAATATTTAAATCAAGATGATCCACCGTTTAATGATCCAAAAATTCCATCACACATACAAGGAACAGAACGACACGTTCAATTGCTAGCTAGCGTTTCCAAACGAGTTATACCGGAAAATGTAGAGGCTGTTATGGCGACGACGTTAGAGAGCCGTGCGAAATTGCCCAGACTTGAAAGCAAAAAAGACTTCAAACAGTAATTTTTATCTTTTCTTTTCTATTACTAAGTTAAATTAATTTTTTCATTTACATATGTTCTGACTAAATAAATTTCTAAAGAGAAAAAATAAATAAAATATTAAAAATAAATAAAATAAATAAAAAATAATAAAATAAAGTGCCAAAAATGGAGATTTTTTGAAATGTTTGTATGGGGAACCCCCCAGGGGAGTTCCAGGGGGGTGTGCCACGAGCATGGGTGGATCGGCCCTTCAAAGTTAGTGGGGGGTCGGTCATACATTTGGACTCGATTGGGGCACTCTACATGGGTCAAAGTGGGATTTTTCAAAACTTGACCCTACGGGACAAAAGTCAACAGTTTCGGGGGTAGTAGAATTCGTTTTAGAGGTATGGTTAATTCCGCAAAGTTTCTTATTTTGATCCCTAGAATACGATTTTCACTGAGCTTTGGGCGATTATTAAATCGACCCGCCCTAATGAATACCCATAGGCTGAGTTAAATTAGTAAAGTAAATTCGAAATTTATCGCTTAAATGCGCCTTGGAAAATATAAGTTTTTTTTTTTGTCAAAAAACACATATTTTTTTCAAAATTTTTTGTTAAACACAAAATTATGTTAAAAACTTAACTTATTTTTAACTTAAACTCAAAATAAATTTCCTTTCAAGGAAAGACATCACTATTTTTAGGCAAAAAGTGTAAAGAAATTTGTTCATTAAATAATAACAAATTACTTAAATGCGTTTTTTACGCATTAATCTGAGTTTTCGGATAAATGATTCTCCGTTTAAATGCGTAGAAAACCTTGCATTTTTTATTGCGTATTTAAACGGGGACTACTGTATATAGGCCCCGCTTTACATTTACAAGATCTTCGTTTTTTTTTTTTTGTATGGAACGATATATCTTTACATATAACAATAAATAGGTCAATATATCGTATAATCCAAAATGAATATTACACCATATGTTGTTATATATAATTTTGATTTGTATAATATCTAATTATACATGTATTCATACATAATTAAATTAACCATATACAATCGTATATGTCATATACGATTATTTATTATAATAAGATGTAACTATATGTGGCGTCGGATTGAAACAATTAGAAGAGAATATTTGTATATATACATTAGAGGTGTTCAAAAAAATGAAAGTGAGTTCTAAAGTCAACGAATGGGCTAGTTTGTTTCCTTTGTACATAAAAACATTTAATATGAAGTTTGGTGCTGATCGGACAAAGAAAAGTCTAGGCGGAAATCGATTGAAAATTGACAGTGTGTTTTGTATGGGAAAAAAATGACTTTTTTGCATTTCTTTTTTTTAAAAAACGAAGTAATATTGAAGCAGTTTTTGTGCCATATTATAAATTATTCGATATGAAGACACACAAAAACGTTTTCAAAAAGACATAATAATCCAAAATCGGTGAAGAATTAGCCCAGTAATAAATAATGCCCCAGAACACTAATGTGCCAAATACCACTTGATCAAAAATTTCGAGCACACATTCTAAACGTTTTCGAAATTAATTACCGAAATATTTTTTTTTACTTAGTGGACTCATTAACTGTGAGATATGAAATATATTATTTTTTTGATGTCGTTAACCTGTCCTAAGGTGACGTCAAAAACCAAAAATATTTTTAGGGTATTTTTCAAATCTCCAAAATCAAATTTTAAAAAATTTTGTTCAAAAAAAATGGAAAAAAATAAAACTAAGGTTTTCTTAAGCATAAAATTTTAAATTAAACTACCAAAAATTGGACATATACCCCGGTTAATTTAGTTAGGGCACCTATTTAAATTCGACGGATTTCGAGGAAAATGGCTTTTTTTGCACAAAATTTAATATAAGGGTAAAATTTTTCTACTTTTAACAAGTACCAATTAATGCTATTTGGGGTTTGATAACACAAGCTACAAGAAGTATATTCTGAAAATTTTGTCTAAATCGACCCACACCAAAGGTCAAAACACACGGTCAAAGGTCAATTTTTTTGAAATTTTGAAGATTTCATGAAATTGATAACGAAAAATCGTGTGGTATCTTCGTATTTTGTTGAAAGTTGACTAAATTATTTTTCGTAGTTGGTATTTGTTATTTAAAAAGAAAAAACCCTAAATTAACCTTTTTGTGCACTTTGGGCCAAAAATGTCCCAATATTTTTTAACATTAAAAAACGTAGTTTCTTTTAAGTATCTGCATAATAAAGGTAAAATTTTTTAATTATAAAGAAAAAAATACAGATTTACTTACTTAGAAATCGAAATTTACCCTGTTATGCACGTTGGGCCAAAAATTGCTCAGTTTTTGTAACATTAATTTAAGTTTAATTTTTAATTTAAAAACATAGTTATATAAATTCTTTTATATTTCCTAAAAAATATTTATTTTTTGCATTTATAGTAATTAAATGTGCTAAAGTCCCAAAACTTATTTATCAAACTGTGAAAAGCAATCTGCTGTAGGCTTGTCCCTATCCGGATTTCATTTCTGCAAAGGAAATCTTCAGGGGACTTTGTTATTAGAATTTCTAGAGATATTTGTTATGTTAAATCACAAACTCAATGAGAATTTCTTTCTTATTTTTATTTACATATACAAAAAAGTTAATAAGTGTTTATTTATAACAATTTAAAAAACTTTATATTTCTTCTATCAGAGTGTTCCACATGAAGAGTTCAATTGTACGTAAAGTAAGTAAATCTGTATTTTTTTCTCTTTATAATTCAAAAATTTTACCTTTATTATGCAGATATTTAAAAGAAACTACGTTTTTTAGTATTAAAAAATATTAGGACATTTTTGGCAACAAGTACACAAAAGGGTTAATTTAGGGGGTTTTCTTTTTAAATAACAAATACCAACTACGAAAAATAATTTAGTCAACTTTCACCAAAATAGGAAGAGACCACACGATTTTTCGTTATCAATTTCATGAAATCTTCAAAATTTCCAAAAAATTGACCTTTGACCTTGTGTTTTGACCTTTGGAGTGGGTCGATTTAGACAAAATTTTCAGAATATACTTCTTGTAGCTTGTGTTATCAAACCCCAAATAGTATTAATTGGTACTTGTTAAAAGTAGAAAAATTTTACCCTTATATTAACTTTTGTGCAAAAAAGCCATTTTCCTCGAAATCCGCCGAATTTAAATAGGTGCCCTAACTAAATTAACCGGTTGATATGTCTAATTTTTGGTAGTTTAATTTAAAATTTTATGCTTAATAAAACCTTAGTTTTATTTTTTTCCATTTTTGTTGAACAAAATTTTTTAAAATTTGATTTTGGAGATTTGAAAAATACCCTAAAAATATTTTTGGTTTTTGACGTCACCTTAGGACAGGTTAACGACATCCAAAAAATAATATATTTCATATCTCACAGTTAATGAGTCCACTAAGTAAAAAAAAATATTTCGGTAATTAATTTCGAAAACGTTTAGAATGTGTGCTCGAAATTTTTGATCAAGTGGTATTTGGCACATTAGTGTTCTGGGGCATTATTTATTACTGGGCTAATTCTTCACCGATTTTGGATTTTTATATCTTTTTGAAAACGTTTTTGTGTCTTCATCTCGATTAATTTATAATATGGCACAAAAACTGCTTCGATATTACTTCGTTTTTAAAAAAAAAAAATGCAAAAATGTCATTTTTTTCCCATACAAAACACACTGTCAATTTTCAATCGATTTCCGCCTTGACTTTTCTTTGTCCGATCGGCACCAAACTTCATATTAAATGTTTTTATGTACAAATGAACCAAACTAGCCCATTCGTTGACTTTAGAACTCAATTTGAAAAACGGCCATACAAAGTTGACCACCTCTAATATACATAAACATATTCATTTACATATAATAGCATGCAGTAACACATATATTTTGTATAAAATAATGCATGATTATATGTAACCGTTTTTACTCGGGTATATAAAATTTAATAAGTGTTCTAAAGCGTGGAAAAGCTGGAATATAAAAAACGATGTTGGAAAAGTTTCAGCTCAATCCTTTATTTTCAATTTTCATTTCAGCATCTTAAATTTTTATATAATTTAGAACCTAAAAATGTTATTCACAATTATTTTGGAAATTTTCTGTACTGAAATTTCGCTTTTAGTAACCAGAGCTACGTGGCATATATACCAAATGTGATTATAGCGTTATTGGACTATATCGTACATATTTTGTATGAAATTTGATTTTAGATGACAGTAAAATGTAGACTATAGTGCCAAATTAACCATAAGCGATGTGACTATAAACAAAAAGTACTGTATTGATCATTCGAATAAAAATATGTTTATGTTTAAAATTAAATTGATTGTGTTACTTTTTACAATTTCAAGTTTTATTGGGCTTAAAAGAACACCCTTTATTAAGTAATTATATATGGCTAATTAACTTAAATAGCATAATTAGGAGCATAGACTTAAATGAACCATCTGTTAAATGCTAAGGAGCACATGCCTATGTAAATGAAGACGGCATTTTTAGCTTTACAAATGTATTCATTGAAGATGTAGTTAACAGAATTTTATAAAACCATTTTGTTCTAGTAATTAATATTGTACACCTGTGACCTAAAATAAAATTAACCAACCAGGGTGGAAATTTTAATATGAATTCTAATAAAATTATAAAGGGTCCCCGAATAACTTTTTTTTTTAAACTCCTGAGCCAATTGGACTTTGTATGGCGTCATATAACTTACTAAACATGAAACTATATAAAAACTACTTAAATGAAATGAAAGTTAAATTTATATATGACCCTAAATCATTTTATAAATTTGTAAATTGTAAACGGAAATCTACAGGATATCCATCTATAATGAAGTATTTAAATCATGAATCTAGTAATGATTTAATTATAAGTAACATGTTTGCAGATTTTTTTGCAACTACATATTCAGATGCTCAATACAATAACACCAATAATTACCCTTAAGTAATTGATGAACACCAGTCATTATCATTTTATACTATTACAACTTCCCAAATAGTAAAAAGTTTGAAAAGCGTAAAATTATCCTTCTACAGTGGACCTGATGGTGTTCCAAACTTCGTTTTAATTAACTGTGCTAATGCTTTTGCCACACCTTTATCAATAATATTTAACTTATCAATAAGATATGGCTACTTTCCTAAATTTTGGAAAGAATCTTATATTATTCCGCTTTTTAAGTCTGGTAACAAATCAAATGTGGCAAATTACAGAGGTATAGCTAAATTAAGTGCTATCCCTAAACTATTCGAAAAATGCATAACTGATTGTATTTCACATCAAGTATCGTCTTTGCTATCACCTTACCAGCATGGATTTAGAAAAGGTTGTTCAGCAATGACAAATCTCCTACACCTTACCACTATCGTTAATAATGAATTTAAAAATGGCCAATTGATTGTTGTCATATACACAGACTTCAGTAAAGCTTTTGACAAAGTCAACCATAGTCTTCTTCTTATTAAACTTTCCCTAATGGGTTTTACTTCAAACAGTCTTCGCTGGCTTGAGTCATACCTTATTCGAAGGAAACAAAGTGTTCGTTTTAATAATACAACATCAAAAAGCATTATCGTCAATTCTGGAGTACCGCAAGGAAGCCATCTTGGTCCAATATTATTCTCACTTTTTATAAATGATCTGCCGAGTTCAATTCACAACTGTAAAATATTAATGTATGCTGATGATGTAAAAATCTTTTTAAGCTACAAAAATCTTCGGAAATGCTTAATCTTCAACATGATTTGGATAATTTTTATAACTGGTGTAATATCAACCTCATGAATCTCAATTTAACAAAATGCAAGCATATGCGTTTTTGTAGAAAATGGAATTCTCTGGGTTTCTATACTTCGGCTAACAGCAGACTTGAATTAGTTAAAGAAATTCTGGATCTTGGTGTATTACTTGATTCTAAGTTAGATTTTTTATAACACATTACGTCAATGATAAATAAAGCTCGTAGTGTACTTGCTTTTATAAAACGTTGGGCTAAGGAGTTCACTGATCCTAAAATTACAAAGCAGTTATACACATCTTTGGTAAGACCAATCATCGAATATGGTTCTGTCATCTGGGATCCTGATTACGACGTTCATATAAACCGAATAGAATCTGTTCAAAAACAATTTTTACTGTTCTGCTTAGGGAACTCAACTTGGAATCCTTCTGTTGCTCTCCCATCCTATTCCGTTAGACTTGAACGAGTTAAATTGCCGTCACTAGTAAGCAGAAGAAAAATGCTAAATGTAACTTTTTTAGTTAATTTGCTTAATGGTACTGTTTGTTTTGAATTCCTGCTTAGTAATGTTAACTTCAACGTTCCTCAACGATCAACTCGCAATTTTACAACCATTATATCTTCAGGTCTTTCACACAAACTATGCTAATTCTGATCCTTTTCGTAGAATATGCAAAGATTTTAATGAAATGTATAACTTTATAGACTTTTCTTTGAGTGTTATTGTCATTAAACGTAATATTATCTTGTTTTTGAATTCATAATCTAATTATACTATTGTAATTTAATTATAGTCAGTAAGGATTTAAATCCATTGACTTAAAATAAATAAATAAAATAAAAAATAATTGTCTATAGAAAAAAAAAAATAAAATAAATACCAAGGCCTTTATGCAAAATTCGTCTCTATGATGTCTCCGAAATGTTCAATTGTTGAGAACGACGGTGAATTGATGTTGATGGCGCTTCACGCACACTTTCTTCCACAGCAGCAATATTCTCGGGTGTACGCACTGTTTTTGGCTTTTCACGCTTTGGTTTATCGATGAGGATGCCAGTGTCTTTCACTTTTTTCACAAGATAACGAACACACGGACCATATTCGTTCAGCGGAAGGATAAAACTAATTATCTTTCAAATCAGACATGAGCTAAGTGTTACCATTCACGAAATAAGCACTAGTTGACAAAAAAATGTTAGATGGCGGACCCTTTATTTCATTTGATAAGTTCCTATATATTAGCACATACTAATTGATCCGAAAAATGGGTTATATATGTACATTAGAGCGACTCACCAAAAAAGTGCTCGATGTACCCTCCTAAAAATGAACCTTGCACTTTTTTAAGATGTCATTTAAAATATTTCGGCTCCAGCTTTAACCTCTCGTGAGCTGGATCATTTTGAAAATGGGTCTATTTTTGCATGTTTTGTTAATTTGAGAATCTGTTTCCTTACCAACATAAACAATATGGGTATCATAAGAAAGGTTTATTTAAGGCGTGTCCAACTGTATATACAATTTGTCCAAGGACGATCATCCATGTCCTTTTTTAAGGATATTCTGTAAAAAAACACGGCTTTGAATTTTTTGTTCGGAGTTGTTTGTAATAAAAATGCCAAATTAACATATTTTAATCTTTAGTCGATTTAATTAAATACGGGTCTCAGTTTTTTTTTGAAATTCGTGCTAGTTCGCGTTTTGACAAACATGCAATGGGGTGGTAACTCTTCGTTTTAAATAGGGCAATATGGGTATCAAATTTTTTCTTTTGCCAAGTACTTCATCTTTGTATGTACATAATTTAGATTTTTGCAAATTAGATGCATTTTACACGGTGATCTGGAATATATATAAAAGCAATTTTGTGGTAACTCTAATATGATAGCATGATAGTTTGTAGATCATGTCTGAATGAAAATAGGATTAAAAAAAAAAAAAAAAACGGATCCACGACTTTTTGGCGGGATAATTTTTTTTGCAAATTAAAAACTTTTCTTATGATACCCATATTGTATATGTTGGTGAGGAAACAGATTCTTAAATTAACAAAACATGCAAAAATGGACCCTTTTTCAAAATGGTCCAGCTCAACAGAGGTTAAAGCTAGAGCCGAAATATAGTGTTTGGCCGCGAACTTGAATAATTTTCATTTTTATTGCACAATTAAACTTCGAAAAAACATAATTTTTTCTTTAATAAAAACTATATCAAACTTGCAAAACAAAAAATATGTTCACACGGTTTATGAAACTTTTTTATAAAAATTCCTATTCGATAAAAGAAATTCCGTCAACATCACCATTCACAAGGCTAAGGACAAAACAAACACGAAGCATAGTCGTCCTGCTCTCCAGAGTCGGAAGTCTAATAAGCTCTAATCTTTGTTTATAAGATAACATATCTCACACCAAAACCATGTAGGTAGAATAACAAAAATTACCTCTGCACGGACTTAGCATGAACCAGATAATATGGATTAGACACAATTGAGGCATACTCCAAAATTGGTCTAACTATACTGAGAGAATTAAATGCATGGATTGTCACTGGAACTCGTTCATTGAAACTTTTCATTAAATTAATGCAGCTTTTTATAAAATTTAATGAAAAAATTCATATTATTTATTAAAAATTTCATACGTTTAATGAAAAATAGTTTTATTAAAATCATGAAGTTTAAGAAATATTTCATTCACATTGTAAAGAAAACATCATTAGTTCTGTGAAAAAAAGTCATTAAAACTCGCCCAAGAAATTCTCTGTGTGAAGACCCTATGGGGAATGATGATGAGTCAATTGACCTAAAAGTGACTGGTTAAAGAAGGACTTATCACAGGATTGGAATAATTTAATACTGAAATGGGTTAAGCAGTGTCAATTGTCCTTTATATATATATATAGGGAAATGAAGGGTCTATTGATCCAAAGTGGTAATTCTGTGATATATGATTGCGGAGCACGTCACGAAACTGGTGAAACCAAAATTGTGGTGCACCAAAAAGTGTTAATTTGGGTGAAATTTCCAATCACGTGACTGTAGTTATGGTGATAAAACATTCACTGGTTGGTACCAGATATATCACGTAACTGCATCAAAGTGTACTGAAGCAACTAGGGTCGTTGCAGTTGATGTTGCTACTGGCCATTGAACGGGTTAAAAACCGTTAGCAGTCTATAAAAACATGGCAATTAGTACAGAAGAATGCAGTTTATTGACTGCTGCACAGTGGACACAACAGTGAAGGAATTTTTTATGTACCGACTTTGTGACAGTAGAAATGAAGAAATAACACTCCACTGGTTTCAAATAACTGAATACAGAACTGTGTAGACAGTGACCAAGTTTGTCAGATATGGTGATTTCTCGCCAAACGTTGCGATCTTAGAACTCGTTGGCAAGCTAATTTTCGAAATGCCGAGTGGCGATTTTTCGAGTGAATGGCGATTTTACACATAAAATATCGCTACGAAGAAACTATCACCAGAATATGATTTTTTGCACAACTTATTCAAAAACTTGAAACACTTTACAAGAATATAAATTAAAATTTCAAAATTTTTGCATATTGGTTTCGAAATATCTTGTTTAGTTATTTTACGAGATTTTTGGTAACGATTTTTTATGTGTTTTAATGTGGCGATTTTTAAGAATTTCTTTGGGAACAAAATAGAAACTGAGTATATTTTAAACATCCGGACTTCTTGACTAGTTTACGTACTTTTTAAAATTTAAATTGTTATAACGAATTTAATGATATAGTTTTTTGTTTGGGTATAAACAAAACAAACTAATTTTTGTTGTGCCTTTTTGAATCTTTTTTGAACAGGTATTATGACACGCTGTTTTGGATAAGTGACTGGTTCCCAAAGGGCTATTTATCAACCCGTACATAATGTGACACACTCTGAATAAAAAGTGGCAGGTTACTTGCTAATTAGTTTTTGCATGCCCGGCGACATGTACCCCTTAGACCTGTGCAGTGATACGTCGCAAAACTATTCCATTTAAACTACCCCTATAACAGAACACATTGCGCTTAATATGTGACAAGAGTTCCTTCAAAAATCATTCTCCACTTCTTCTATGCGTCTACCTACACCAGTCACATGATAATTTGTTAACCACTGGTTCTGTTGCAGGTCACAAAAATCATAAAATGGT
This sequence comes from Delia radicum, assembly GCA_021234595.1. Classification (NCBI taxonomy): domain Eukaryota; kingdom Metazoa; phylum Arthropoda; class Insecta; order Diptera; family Anthomyiidae; genus Delia; species Delia radicum. Next base: position 98,649,567 of record CM037851.1, read on the forward strand.
CATACTTTGACACTACCTATTTCTGAATTGTCCCGTAGCATATTCATTTCAGTCGGTACGGTGATTGGTTACCTTGGTCAAGTTTTTCTCCACGTCACACAGTGCTCCACAGGTAGCAATTGTCACCTCCTATGACAAGCCCATGTTAAAAGTACAGGTCACTTTCATATAACAGTACCGAAACTTGGACTGGTTCATACACACAAAAATCTAGTCACGTGACCATACCAACGACTGGTCCATTTTCCGCAGGGCACGTTTTCGTTTATTATATACGACATGGCCCTTTTGCGACAGTCCTGTGGTATGCCTATCTATGGTTAGTCCTGTGGCATGCCACTATATGGTTTAAAGCAGGACAAATGATCCCCTCCTATGACAAGCCAATGTTAAAGTTGCCAGTTGTTTACATAGGGTAGGGTTTAGCAGAGGACCAGTCTCTGGCACGAAGGGACCGATCCTGTGGCACACGCAGAACCGGTCCCGTTCTCCATTGAGGAGATACAGCTGTTGACAACTAAATAGAAACGCTTTATAATTGTCATAAAATGATTTAATTTTTACATAATTTTTTTTTTTTATTTAATTCATCATATTTTTTTAAAATATATTAAAGAGTTAACAATTAAACAAACATAAATTAAAAAATTCTATCAAAAGACTTGCAATAGGCCGCTTGGATATTGTGATACTCAATTTGGTTTGAATATCACGTTAGATGTCAGCGGATGACATTTTTGGGTCGGCTTTGGAGATTCCCTTTATCATTCGGTTGGTGTGGTTTTCTGGGCTTCTTATTTCGTGGAACGTTGGTTATAGTGTCATATTTGTTAATATGCTTCAAAACATTAAAACTCATTTTTTGTTTGGAGCGCATGATTTGCTCTGCAGATTCCTGCTTTGCGAAGCTCGAAAATGGAGCTCCGTTTTACAGGATTGCAGCTTTTGCATTTTCCCGTTACGAATCTAATTTTTTTATTTTTTTGTATACATTAAATTTCAAACATACTTACATCTAAAGCAATATACTCGTTTTAAAAATAGCACTTTACAAAGAAGATTTGAAATACTGTGCTAGTAACACTGTAATAGTAACACTGTGCTTGTAAGCCTAGCTGAGTGTATTACAAACCCGATTTGAGAAGTTGCAATATACCCTCAAATTTTCGAGATAACACATATATAATATAATATTAAAATAAGTATTATTATAAGTACGTAAAATCGTGGATTTTTCATAATTTGAGAAACTAAAAACTTTATGATTCGAAATTTAGTTTGAGATCGGAAGTCCCAAGGTAAAAAACTGCGATTCTTTGTGCGGTTTTCGGTGGAATGGCGTTTGTACTATTTAAAAAAAAAACACGCAACGCTTTTTAATCCACAAAATGTAGAAATCATACTATGATAATTTAAAAAAACATTTCCATAACCATAATATGATAATATTGTTATCAATTGGGAATCACAATATGGTAATCTAAGTATCATATTATTATTAAGAAATAGATAAAAGTATGGTTGTCACAACAATAGTAACATGGTTGTCGCAATCATAAATCTAAAAATGTATTATGATCTTCAAATATGTTTGCCACAACCATACTACACAGTTTGTCCTATTTGCAATAGGTTAAATAACTCCAAACAAGAACAGATTACTTTAGAACCGGTTCTAGAACCAGTTATATAACTGATTCTGGGACAGAGAAACCTTACATTTTGACTCCCAAGAACTTATTCTAAAAACGGTTCCAAGTAAGCATTGCTAAAAGAAGCTGTTCTAGAACAGGTTCACATGTAATTTGTTCTAAAAAAAGTTTCTGGATATTTTTGTTTAATATTAATTAAAAATATTGTATTTCTTATTTGGCATGTTCATTATTGTAATATATCTTAATGTCAATTCAATTCAATTTAAGTTTGTTAGTTTTTTTTTTGTTTAATTTCATATGATATTTGCTGATAATGATACTTATCAGACTGGTTGACTGCTTTTGGTTATATCTGACTATGTCACTGTTTTTGACTGGTTTAAGATAATATACAGATCCATATTGTTTTTCTTTGCAAAACAAAATGCAACAAGAATAACATTAGCAAATTAGCAAACTTGTACATACCCCAATTTATTACAATTCTAATAAACAAGGATTTAGAGAGAAAAACATCAACAACTAGAAAGGAAGGAAATGGAAGGAAGTAATAAAGGAACAAACTATTTTTTATAAGCTGTCTGTTTAAATTGTTCGTGCGTAAAACTTTTAGAGATTTTCAGTATACATTTCTTTTATGACACTTTTCTTTGAAATGTTAAAGACAATAATAGAATAAATTTTGGGAAATTAATTAAAGTATAAATAAGAAGAATATTAATATTATAGTATCTAAGTTACAAGTTAAGAACAACCCAATATTTCGAAAGGTTGAGGTTAAGAAGAAGAATAAACGTTAAAATAAATATTTCATTTGAAAACCAATTTGACTTTTTGGAGAAATTTAATAATTCTTAAGTCTATTATTTATTAATTAAAAAATTTCATAAAAACCACTTGATTTGGTTTTCTTGAAAGCTTCTCTTAAATTGTGCTAAGCAAAAAAAAAAACTATTTTTATTTTGCTCTATATTAAGCAACATTATTAAAAAAAAAAAATCAATTCCTTGTAAATCATACACACATAAAAAAAAGTTAGTACAAAAGTCTGTTAAATAGGTTATAATTTAGTTTCAACTAATGTGTTGTGACAAACATACTCTTATCTATTTCTTTATCATAATATGATAATTAGATTACTATATTATTATTCCAAATAGATCTCAATATTATCATACTCTGCTGAAGTTGGATTACAAAGATATGCATGTATTTTAATAGTACGAGTATATTTATATCATAATTCAAACATTTTTTTTTTTTAAAGAGAGGCAACACTCAGGAAATACTTCCTATATTTAGTGTGTTGCTTTCTTTGGAAAGGGATAGTATAGAGATGAAAAGTGGGGAAAGATGATAAGCCTTAGAACAGTTGTTGCTCGCCACCTGATGGAGAGTTGGCGAACTTATTGAAGCTTTTTGGTTCATTGCCCTGATTCATTATTTTACTTCGGTGGGGTTAATTGCTATGGGAACACCGAAGGTGGACATTGCGATACGTATGAGGGATAGAAAAAACTCATACATATTAATTTGATGTTGCCGGCACCGGGGATCGAACCCGGGACCTTCTGTGTAAAAGTCAAACGCGCTAACCATTACACCACAACGCCCATAAACTTAGGTTTAAAATAATTTAAGTTATCAAATTTTCTTTGCGCTAAATAATAAGCTTTGCGAAATATTCTGTCAACTATACAAGATATGCATGTGACTATACCATAAAGCACGCATAAAAATATTGTTCTAAATACAATTTCACAATATATTTATAATGATCAAATAATGTTTGCAGCAATCATAATATTTTTAGTATAAACATATTATATTCCTAGTTATCATATTATGATCATGGAAAATAATTTTGTCATCATTTATTAATATATTATGATTATTGCAACCATATTATGACAATTTCGTACTACCTAGTTATCATATTATTATCATGGTTATCATATTATGATCATGGAAAAGAATTTCGTCATAATTTTTTACCATATTATAATTATTGCAACCATATTATGATTATTTCGTACTACAGACTTAAAAGCACGTACATTTTGTTTAAATTTTACTTTCATATTTCTTTTGTTTAAATTTTACTTTCATTTATCTTTAACAATAATTACAAACAATTAAAAAATAAATAACTTTTTATCACTTTATAACTAATTTGTAACACTTGTATGTCCACATAATAAACAATAACTTTTTCTAAGGGATGCACGACAATTAAACTTTTGCCTAGACTTCCAGGGTAGACCGGGTTGAGACTACAAAGTTATTCCTTCTTCCACAAAACAAATCACCATTACAATTAACACCACTACGTTGTTTGTCTACTTTTAATGTCTTTTTGTTTAATGTTATTTAATTTGTTGGGGCTAACTAAGACTAAGACTAAGACTCAGACTGAGACTGATCTTCTTATAGTTGGCGCAACTATAATATCATAATTGGGTCCCTATAAATTTCAACAATTTGTACGTGCTTTAATGAGTTTGCCCTTGCTGGATGCATGGATAACATTTGGATCCTTTGTTGTTTGTATATACACTCACAATATTTTGTCATAAAGACTACTGAATATACACATTAAATTAACTTAGAATCAGTTAAAAACACGACTACTTACTTTTCGTTTAAAACAATTGTATTTTTTAGTTTATTTTCAACTGTTGAAAAATTAACTGACAAAATCTATAAAAAGAATAGATTGTTTTCGTTTTTTGTATACTCAATGTAATATAACAACTTTTTGTTTTAAATAGAAAATTTAAACTGAATATTTTAACTACTACGAAAAGTCCGTTTTTTTTTTGGTTATTTTGTTTAGAATAACAGACAGAAAGTTAAAAAATATATTTCTTTGGTAATTTAACTGTATAATCCATTGAAACAACTTTACCGATTACACTTTTAAAGAACTGTTGATTTTTTATGGAAAAGTTCTTGTGAGTGTATCTTAAAAGTATTATTTATTTATACTTTACCTTTTAATATCTTTACGAAATAACATAAATTGGTTTTCTAGTATCCTAAAGGAAATATATAAGTCATTTAAGGAGTTACATAAAGGACAAAAACAAATTAAGCTTTTATATATAACTTCCTTTATAAAGGATTTCGTGTGTGTGAGAAACGTTACCAAATAAAACCTTTTCTTTTGTGGCGACTCTTAAAAATAATTATTAACACCACAAGAATAAAGAAAAGTAATTGACTAGGATATAGAGACCATTTAAGTTAATGTGATTTTATAACCAAAACGTTTACCCAAAAAGGGAAATTAATTTAATAAACAAATAAAACATTATCATAATTGTTGACCAAAATGGTTCTTGTTAATACACCCAAATAAAAAAGTTTGTAAAAAAATTGCGCAAATGCATTTTTAGTAAATATTTTATCTATTTGTTATTTACAAATTAAAATTTTTGTTTTTAATTAGGTAATTTTTGAAAACGAGTTTTAAAATTACTTAAAATTTTTTTCAACATAATCTCCCTTTAGCTCAATACACTTAGTCCAACGTTTCTCCAATTTTTGTATACCTTCCAAAAAATAGGACTTTCGAGGTCCATAAAATAGGCGTTTCTTGGCCATATGGGGTCTTTTTTTAAATCCTTATTATATCGGTCCAATAAGTTGGCATAATATTCGCCGTTTATTGTTTTTTCCTTTTGAAGATAATCGATGTGGATTATCCCACGTGCAACCCAAAAACTGTTGCCATCACCTTATTGGCCACGATTACGTTATGGTCAATTGAGAGCAAACGCGGCACCCATCTTGCAGACAGCTTTCTTAAACCCAACTGATCATTTAAAATCGAAACCACAGTTCCATATGAAATGCATATGGCATCAACAATCTCACGCACTTTTACTCTTCGATCGGCCAACACCATATCGTGGATTTTTTCGACATTTTCGGCTATATTGACCTCAATTGGCAGTCCAGAACGTTCATCGTCATTTGTACTTTTGCGACCACAACGAAAGTCAGTAAACCACTTTTTTACCTTTGAAATCGATGGTGCAGAGTCCCCATAGTATTTATCAAGCTTTTCCTTGGTTTGATTGACGTTTTTTTTTCACAAAAAATAATGCTTAATGAGCACAAAATTTACTTTTTTTAATTTTTAAAAAAATCCACGAGGTTGTATGCTTCGAACAGCTTTTAAACGCAAAGTAAATAACGGAACTTGCTTAAAATTTGACAGTAGTCTATTAACAGGTGGTACTTGATTAGAGCAGTGTTCCATTTCATATTAATACGAGGGAAGTTCGAAAAGTCACAGACTTATTGATCCGCCCTCGTATTATTTGGTTAAAATATTAGCGTAATTGAACCAACAGTTTGTTTAGAAATATAATTTGAACTAACAGTTTGGACAAAAAAACACCAATTTTACAAAAAGTTCTTCAATTTCTATCAGACAATATTTGCTTAATTGTCCTGAACTCAGAAAAATTAAATGGTATGAAGATTCTTTTTAAATTATTGATGAAGGCATTTTTTACCGATTATTTTTTAATAATAGCAGTTTTTTAAATTTTTTCGATTTTTTTTTTTTTAATTTCAGTGAGTTTTTGCCAGTTTTGGAGATGTTTTGCAATTTCAATTAAAACATCTAATAAAAATTTGTTTGAAATTAAAAAAAAAAAATTTTTAGTTCAATATTTTGTAGATATGATATTAATTGAAACTAAATTAATTAAATAGTTACAACATTTTTTAATTGATATTACAATTTCCGTTTAATTCAGGAATTCAATTAAACTTTTACACTAAAAAAAAGTAAGTAAAGTCAGCAAAAAATTTTGCTGAGTCAGCAAAATTTTAGTCAGGAGGGTGCTTGTAAAAAAATTGCTAAGGTCAGCAGAATATTTTGCTCAAAAAATTAGTAAATTCAGAAAAAGTTTTGCTAATACTTAGTTGATTAAAAATTAGTTGCTAAAATTTAACAACATTTTTGCTGAAAAGTAGTAGATTGAAAAAAAAACTTTTTTTTTTAAATTTATAGTTTAGCTAATTTATTGGCTGAAAATCCTAAAAAAAAGTTGGGATTCTTTTAAAAATAATTTACAATAAGTTAAGTTACAAAATATAAAAATGTTCATACTACCACATTGAATGGTGGCATCTTTTAAAGGAAGACAAATAAATGCCTTAGATAATTCTAGAACGAAACGAAAACATAATAAAATATGACATATACAACCCTTTTTTTGCAATAAGAAAAAGGAAAGAAATGAAGTTACCTAAGATGCATTAATAATCATGAGTGTCCGACCGAACAGTTCGGCCAAAAACCTACACTCAAAAAAATAAGTTAGTAGAAAAGTTAGTAAAATGTCTTGTAAATCAGGTATACTATTTCTTATCAAATTTTTTTGCTAAAATCGTGTTTTCAGCTAAAATTTTTGTTATACTTATTCAGCACTTAACTGTTTTACTAATATACTAATGTTTTACTAATTAATTTTGCTAAAAAAAAAATTGTGCTGATAAGCACATTAATAGTGTGGACGACAACCAGATTGAAAGATATACGCACAGTGAAGCAGATGTCGCGGCATGTCAAGATGTAGTAGAGAAGAGGAAAATGATACTAAAAAGTACAACTCTAATAAGACATATAAAAAAATCAACCATGGAATTTTGTATCTCTTTTTCATACATAAAACAAAATTGAGGATTAAAACAACTTAAATTTTGCGTTGTCACCGGCTTGTGAAAATAATTGTCTATTAATAAAATAAAAGACAAAAGAAAATATTTAAATTTAATGTGTATTTCTATAATAAATGTTAATAGATTAATAATCTAGTGTGGTCAAATTGCAAACAAACATATACAGACATGTAGACAGAGTAAAGCGAAAGACAAAGACACACATCTTAGGTAGATTTGTATGGTTCCTTTTTCTTATTGCCAAAAAATGGTTGTTTTTTCGTTTGTTTTGTTTATTTTTTCGTTTCGTTTCTATAATTATCTTCGGCAGTTGCGTTCTTTAAAAGAAAGCATCATTTAGACAACGGTTGATGTAAGTAGTTGAAAGAAAATTTGTGTTATGTTAAATATATTTATGTTAAATGTTATGTTTGTGTTATGTTAAATATATTTTTATTTATTTTATTTTCAGATATTAAATTAATTCATGTCGTCAATGTGGGAAAATGAAAATTTTTATATTTCGTAATTATTGTAAATTATTTTTAAAAGAATCACAAAAATATATTTTATGATTTTCAGCAAATATATTAACTAAATTACAATTTTTTTACAATTTTTTTTGCATTTTTTTCAGTCTACTAAAATTCAGCAAAAAATTTATTTATTTTTACCAAGGCTTTTTTATTTCTAATCTACTAAGTGTTAGCACAACTTTTGCTGAATCTACTAATTTTGTTGCTAAAAATCAGCTCGCTGATTTTCAGCAAAAGATTTTGCTGACATTAGCAATTTTTTTGCTAGCACCCTCCTGACTTAAATTTTGCTGACTCAGCAAAATTTTTTGCTGACTTTACAAACTTTTCTTTTTGAGTGTATATTTTATCGGTTTTTTGATATCTAGAGGCAAAGATGACAAATATTGGTATTGGAAACATGTTTGTTGAGCCGATTTAATTCGATTTTGTGTATAATTTAAGAGAAAAGCCGAAGTTTAGCTATAAAGTTAAAAGTTCGGCCGCTATTTTCAATTTGGCCGAACTTTCTGAGGCCGAACAGTGAATTCATTGCTTAACTATAGACTTTTCTTCAAATTTGACACTCAAAATAGCATCTAATCAGTCCAATAAACATTTTTCCATCCGCCAAACTTGTCCATAATGCTTTAAAATACCGAATACAGACCAAATGCATTTTCTGGCCGAACTGTTCGGTCGGACACTAATAATCATTATTAGGGCATGTTTTTTTTTTTTGACATTCGCCACAAACTGCACCATTTGCCATTTTTTTTAATTATTATTCAAAAATGCCATGTTTGATCCACCTTGTCATAAAATGCCATTTTCTACCTTCGTACAATATTTTTTATATTTTTTCTATAAAATATTTCCTTAAAATAGTCAGATTGTAGATGAGCAGACTTTATACTTTTAAATTTTGAAGATAAGCATTATTTCTTAAGGCAAGTTTAACATGTAAGGCATAGTTTTTGGGATGTCAGTTAAACTTCGTTTAGCTAAACCGATAACGCAATTTGTCCAAAATTTCCAATTTTATTCACAAACATTTGCAGGAAGAACTTTTTCTAGTTCAGAATTTCGGTCTTTACTGAAATAAAACAAGATAAACAAACTTCCAATAGCAGCATTCCAGTTACAAACTGCTTTAAACTAAGATTAGCGTGTTGGACTGTTGCACAGATGGTCCCGGGTTCGATTCTCGGTGACGACAACATCAATTTAGAAAAAAAATAATATGTATGAGTTTTCTATCACTTATATGTATCGCTGCGCCCACCTTCGGTGTTCCCATAGCACTTAACCCCACCGAAGTAAAATAATGAATCAGGGCTATGAAACAAAAAGCTTCAATAAATTCGCCAACTCTACATCAGGTGGCGAGCAACAACTGTTATAAGACTTATCATCTCGCGCAATTACAGTGTTGCCATGTTTGAAGCCCTTCATCTTTCACCACCTTTCATCTCTCCACTATCCCCTTTCCAAAGAAAGTAACACACTAATTAATAGGAAGAATTTCCTGAGAGGTGCTTCTCTTTAAAAAAAAAAAAAAACACCGCATAAGTGTCGTGTTTATAATTATGATATTGTTCTCTCCAAAATTTGTTACAATCAATGTATCCGAATTTAAGTAAACCTTGGAGTAATTTCAATGTTGTGATAATTTCAATAAAATTTGTGACGTATTTAATAAGCTCAGTGCCGATGATGCAGAGTCTATATGCAATGCAAAATTGATATTTCAAAAACCTGGAATAAAACTTTATTTAGCTTACATAAAAAGTAATTTCGAATGTCTTTGCTTAAGCATCACCAAATTGGAAAAAAAAGAACTCTCTATAAATGAAAGTTTAGATATTCTAGATTGCGTTAAGGAAAAGAATAAATATGACAACAAAAAAGATTGTTTTATGTACTAAGCTAGTTGCTTTTGGTGTCGGTAATGTCTTCTCTCGATTTATAACGAGTTTTCTCAGAGACCGCACTATACGTGTTGTTTTAGATGGGGTCTCATCAAACGAGTTTCAGCTAAATTCAGGGGTACCGCAAGGTTCTGTTCTTTCTCCTACCCTTTTTCTTATTTTTATTAATGACCTTCTTGGTCAGACCATCAACCCTATCTACTCTTTTGCAGATGACAGCAACATTTGTCATTCATTTTCATTCGATCACAGGCCAAGCTCTTTGGAGATAGAGGGCATGCGGCAGAACATGAATGACACACTCAATCAAGACCTTTCTACAATCTCCGAGTGGGGTCGCGCGAATAAGGTCGATTTTAATGCACGCAAGACCCAATGTTGTATGTTAACCCACAGACGGGCTGTGGAATTGACATGGTCATCAGTAACTATGGATGGTATAGGTATTGAGGAATCGGATACTCTTGATGTTCTGGGCATGAGAATACAATGTGATGTCCGTTGGAATAAGCACGTATTTGAAGTGTCGAAAGAGGCATTCAAGTGTCTCGGTTTTCTAAAACGGTGCAAGACTTACTTCACTCCATCCGATCTCCTTACTATTTATACCAGCTATATCCGGCCAAAAATGGAATACAACTCTCATATATGGGCAGGGGCTCCACTGTCTATTCTGAAGCTTCTGGACCGTGTTCAGGGGAGGGCGGTGAAGCTTATCAATGACAGTAGTGTATCCAACTCTATTGATTCATTGGAGCATCGTCGGAATGTGGGTTGTGTGACACTTTTCTATCGATATTACCATGGGAGATGCTCATCTGAGATAAGTGAACTTATTCCACGAGCCCGGGTTTTTATTCGTAATACTCGCTTATCTAGTAGAGCACATCCGTTTGTAGTTGATTGTCCTGTGTTTCGCACAACGCATTACAGAGAAAATTCGTTTTTTAGTCGAACGATTCGTATGTGGAACAAACTTCCCGCAGAAGTCTTCCCTGTTACTTACAATTTAGAAAAATTTAAATCAAATATCCACAAACACTACTCCCTCTTTCCTCCTTCCCATACCTTATTTTCCTGATCAATACAATGCACTGCATGAGTAGGGGGCATCCCCTGAGTATTGGTTAAATTATAAAAAAAAAAAAAAAAAAAGTGCTGAATAAGTATTACATAAATATTAGCTGAAAACATAATTTTAGCAAAAAGTTTGCTAAAATATAGATTTACAACTACCAACTAACATATTTTTTTTTGAGTTTTAAATTAAATTTTCTGTATCTCACAAAAGTATAACGCAAATCGATAGATATCAATAAATATAAAAAAAAACAAAGCTAAGTGTGAATAACATCGATTGATTACGATATCATCGATATATAAACATTGATGACATCCATAAAAAACACTAAAATTTATATAAAATAGCTGAGCCGGTTAAAATTATATCATAAAAAATTTTCTTAAATCACATTTATTTAAAAAGTAAAAATAGCCCATAAAATCGATTTCACAATTATAAGTTATGCCAAAAATTTGTGTTAAATTTCATTGATCTACCTCACTACTACACTCAAAAAAAAAAAAGTTAGTAAAACTTCTTGTAAATAAAGTCTACTATTTCTCAGCAAAATTTTTGCTTAAACTGTGTTTTCAGTTAAAATTTTAGTTATACTTCTTCAGCACTTAACGATTTAAAATTAACTAGTATTTTATTAATGTTTTACTAATTTAGTTTGCTAAATAACCCAGCAAAAAAAGAGCGGAAAAAGATGTAGTAAAATCATCACATATACGGATTCAGATGTAGTGCAAATTGAGGTGAAACACGCATGATTTTAACATGGGGTTGTCATAGGACGGAAGTAGTCCAATTTGCTCAAACTTCATTTTATTAAAAGTAGTATGTGTAAGGTCATGAAAGATTGTATTTTTTGATGCTCTTTTGCATAGAACTGAATTTGTTGTTTTTAATTAGTGTTAAGGATATGATGGTAAGTCACATATTTTTAATAAGTGAAAATATGGATTTAAAGAAGTGCTTTAAATGTTATGAGTTATGCACCCTTAAAAACTGCTCTATAGCTTTAAAAATATTTCAAAATAATTGTTTTCAGTTCAAATGAAAAGAAACTTTTTGTAGCTCTGATATTTTGAAATCAGAGCAAAAATTTCATTCATTTAACTTTAGTATGTTTTTTTTACAATTTAATTATGTTTATTTAATGTTATATTTAGTGTTTACATTAACAAGAGAAATTAACAAAACAATTTAAATAAAAGTTGTAGAATAAAGAATTCATGCTATTTAAATACAAAGAATGGTTATACCAATTGAATATAAATTTGTCAGTCATTTGGCTTAAAAAAGAAATCAAAGACGTGTTTCAGTTTCACATCATTCAATTTAAATTAATTCATAAAAAATAAATATAAAGGATTATTAAACACCTGTCAAACAGGAATTTTTAATGAATTAGTTTGTTCAGTTACTTGGTTATAAAAGAAACTATTTGGGTTCCATAAAAAACTAAAACTTTGATAACAAACTGTCAACTTGTTTTTGGAAAGCATCCGCATTAGATAAATTTTCTTTTGGAGTTTCATTTTCTTCGTCACTTAATTCTTTGTCTAGATTTTACTTCTTTGTTAAAGCCGCATTCTCCTTGTAATGGCGATTTTTTGCAAGCTTCAATTCAGCTCTTAGATCCTCTTTAAACGGTTGTACAGAAGATGTTTCATTGTAAGAACCCACTGAAAAAAAATAACATAAACATTGCAGCTAAAAAATTACTTTTCACAAATTACTTACTAAATATAATATTTATAAATTTTGTGTAGTTAAGTAAACGCATTTTTCATTAGTGTCGTTTATAAGATCATCTACTGCTTTTAACTCCTCCACAGGCCGCCAACACTCACTGGGACATCCATATTTTCAGACTTTAAAACTTTTAAGAGGCTGCTGCAGCATTTCACTGATGGACCGTATTGTAGAAACCAATTTTGTAACTTTTGCCGCAAGGGTTCCGGCGAGGGAAAATTGTTCATTTCAGCTTCAAAAACTGACATATGTTGAGGCTCTATTCCTATTGGTTGAGACTCCAATAAACATGGAGCCTCATTTGTGGTTTTAGGAATTGATTCGCTATTAGAAGATAGATCTGCCAAAAATAATTCTTTTTTTATGTAACATTCTTTGGTACGAGCGTTTGCTACTCATTTTTTGATTAGAAAAACACTTACCTGATTTTTTAACAATATTAAATATTACAATATATTTTTTCACTTGAAATTTTTATGCGCTTCTTTTTATATTTTACGCGTCCTTTTCTTTAGACAGTTAGTGATTCACTTTTATATTTTCAAAATAACAAGTTACTTGCTTAGCAAGTACTCGGAGCAAAACATATATATACTTAAAAAATTATCAAAGATTTAAAAAGATTTCACTTAGTTTTATACATTTTTTATTAATAATTTTATTATTCATATTTTTCATTTAAATTGCATTTAAAAACAATTAAATCAACAATTTAAAAATATGTATGTGGTTATTTTTGTTAGTACCCGAATACTTTAAATCACAATTTTCACAACACCAACAAAACAGCTGATTCTACAAATATTTTTTTATTTTAACAAGAAATTATTATATATATTATTATATTTATTATATTATTTTATTTATATTATTATATTATATTATATTATAGTTGTTAAAAGACACAAACTCCCAGTTCCATTCGATTATGTCAAATATCGAATTGTAACCGAACATTCGTGACATTTCTATTAGTAAACGTTGTATATGATGACATTATATGCTAAGTTCAGGAACTGATCTAAAAGGCCAGCATTAGATCAGAAAAATCAGTAGTAGTAGCTACTTTGTGTGTAATGAAAATGTTGTTTCTTTTGAACTACTTCGCATTATTTTTGCTGGGAAATTGTGCTGATAAACACATTAATAGTGCGGACGACAACCAGATTGAAGGATATACGCAGAATCAAGTAGATGTCGGGAATTGTTAAGATGTAGTACAGACGGGGAAAATGATAGTAAAAGTACAACTCTTATAAGACATATAAAAAAATTAAGCATTCTGTTTCCCATACAAAAGAACGCTAACAATGTAAATACATACGTGTATTAAAACAACTTTAATTTTACGTTGTCACCGGGTTGTCAAAGCATTAGTATATTAATTAAATTAAAGTTAAAATAAAATATTTAAATTTAATAAACATTAACGCCCGTATTTATAAAAAATCTTAATTCAGATTTCAAATATATCTTAGTTAAAATACATTTTAAACCATAAAACTGTATTCGTTTATGAATAAGGCTAAAATTTGTGTTTTAACTCAAATATATTTGAAATGCTATTTAATATTTTTATGAATACAGAAGTAAATGTGTATTTGTAAAATAAATCTTTAAAGTGATTATTAATGTAGTGTGGTCAAATTTCACACAAATATACCTTCAGGTAGACAGACTATATCGAAGGACAAGGGCACACATCTTTGGTAATTTTTATGTTTCCTTTTTCTTATCTCAAAAAAGCATTGCATAAAATTTTGCTGACTCAGCAAAATTTTTTGCTGCCTTAACTAATTTTTTTTGAGTGTACCCTCCAACAAAAAAGTCAGTAAAGATAGTAACATTTTTTCTGGGAGGATTCTTGCAGAAAAATTGCTAATGTCAGCAAAAAAAAAGTAATTCCTTATAGTAAAAATGTTGCTGACTTTTTTTTTCTGAGTGTTGGAAAAGTATCCCCCATTCATATATGATAAAGGAGAAAAGTTCTAAAAGACTCTGTATTCTTAGAATTTTATTGTTAAACAGCAGTTTAATATGAACAATTTTATTTACCAGTAAAATTATAAGATTAAGGCGTATAAAGTATTTCTTAATTTCTTAAGTCTAAAAAAGTGTGAATAATTAAAAATAGAAATTGTTTGCCACGTACTTATTATCTTGAAATAAACAAATTTGTAATTCTGGAAATTGCTGCAGACAGTGACATTACTATAAATTAACATAAAATATCTACGTTTTTTTTTTTTTTAAATTGCAAAAAAAAAAATTTTTTTTTTATTACCACCAAAACTTATTTACGGAATAAAACTCTTGATAACTTAAGATATTCAATAAAATTCGTGTTTTGTGTTTTGTATATCAAATATTACAAAAATAAATATTTGTTTTGTCGGTAAGAAAGTATATCTTTTAAAGGTTGTTTAAATTTGAGTACAAACAAATTTGTAAAAATACAAGTAACAATATTATTTGTAAATTTGTTAGATTTTTTTTTTTTTTTTTTATTAATTTTATAAAATGTTTGTGTAATTTAATACAGAAATAAATGTCAGAAAGGAATAGAAGAGAATATAAGAATATTGCAAAAATTATAATACGCCTTTAGAAGAGAATTTTGCTCGTTAAGTACTTTATTTATGCCCTAAAGTATGCAATATAAAAGTTTTCACGTATTTGTATACGTGTGTTTGAATTTGAACTTAATGTATACCACCACACACACGCACATCCAGATACACACGTATCAAAAGTCCAGCGAATATTTTGAAGATGAAACAATACAAAATGAAAAAAATCAGTAAAAGTCTCAAAAAAAAATCTCTAATTTTACAGAAAAGAGAGTTTAGCTAACTTTAGTAAAACGTGTCTCTAATATAGTTTAGTGGAAGTTGTAGAGAAAATAGTACATTATACTAAAAAATAGTATTGATATAGTAATTGATAATATTTTTAATAAATATTTTTTTTTTTATTATTAAACAGTATTTTAAATACAATTTGCTTTTAGACTACAACTAGCCAAAATTTACTAACTAGCAGTTTAGTTTGGATGATTTTGTGAAATTTATTTTACATATGAAATTTATTTTACATAAACAGAAAACGGAGTTTTATTATAAAAACATCCTACTGGTTGAAGCGCCACTTAAGATCATGTGTCTTGAAGCGGTTTAATCTCCTTTGTATACCTGAAGTGTTTAGAAGGAGCGGGATTTCAGGATTAATGTGTTGTAAGATCTGGTTTGTATCTCTGAAGCTATTGTTTTGATTTTTAGATCTCTGCGGATATCTGCATCTCTGGCATACAATGTAGCTTTAACTATGTTTCGTAGCACTTTGCTTTGGAGTCTTTGTATGATTTGAAGCACACTATTCTTCGCACATCCCCAGATTTGAATTCCATAAGTCCAGACTGGTTTCATGATTTGTTTGTAAATCATAAGCTTGTTATGAGTTGAGAGAGTCGATTTTCCATTTGTATTTTCTATATTTTATATCTAGTTCTGCTCTTTTCTTTTTTACATGCGCCTTCCAATGTAATTTTGCATCGAGAGTCATCCCAAGATACTTTGCTGTATTCGCGACAGGAACTCTTTGTTGATCTATGTAAACTGGCTTGTAGTTATAATTTTTATTTGTGAAGTTTACATGTGTATACTTCGAGCTATTTAATTTAATGCACCGTTTGTTAGTCCATTGTTCTATTTCCAGCAGGGCAGCTTGTAATTTAGTAGTTGATGTATCGATATGTCAAGTTACGACAAAATTTTAGCTCAGCAGGAGTATAAACATACCCTGATAATACTAATATGCAAGGTCCGGAGGGACTCAATTTTTATGAAACAACCACAGGGTTTCTTAATTATTTGTTTACCCATTTACTAATACGAAAATACAAATTTAAACACTTCGATAATACAATGAAACATTTTTCAAAATGGAACAATATAGGTCAAGTTTTGTAAAATTTTTGTTCGTTTCGAGATATCTCGCTTTGTTTTTGAGATACTAGACATTTCATGAAATGGCGTTTTTTTAAACTGTCCGTATCTCCGAAACTAAACGAAGTATGGAAAAAAGGACAACATTTTTGCTCCGCCTCCGCAAACTGGTACATTTTCAGAGAAGGCAGCCAAAAATATTTTTTTTTTTTTTGCAACTGATTTTAAAACAAATTACCTCATTCGAAGGAAAACACCTTCGAACCTATGGAGCCAAAAAATCAAGGCAAATTGTTTACTATTTTACTGTGAACATTGTCATCCAAAAAACACATTTTTTTTTTTTTTTGTAAAGTTATACATTTGATGATTTTTTTTTTGTTTAATTGGTCGTTAAATTAAGTGATAGCAAAATATTTACTTTTTTATTCAAACTAACCGTGTAAAACACATTGCGGTTAATATTTGACTAGTTTTCCATCAACAATTTGTATCTAGTTCTACTACACGTACGTGTTGGTGTACGTCACGTGATAATTATTTTCCCACTGGTCCTGTTCCATAAAATGATCCTACTTTAACAATATCTACCTCTAACTTGTCCCGTAGCTTATTCATTTCAGCCGGTACGGTGATAGGTTACCTTCGTCAAGCTATTCGCCACTTCGCCAGGTGCGCCAAAGTTAGCAATTGCCACCTCCTATGACAAGCATATGTTAAAAGCATCGGTCACTTTCATATAACAGAACCGAAACAGGTTCATAGACACCAAGTTCATAGACACCAAGACAGGTTCATAGACACCAAGTTCTAGTCACGCTTTGTTGATATAAACATCATATATATATGCAGGGTATATGTAAATAGTCAAATATGCATTTTTACAAATTCTTATTTTTTTTAATTTCAGGTAAAAACCTGGCACAGTTTTTTATGCTAAGTTAGATAATATTATAGTCTTACAAAACAGAAAATTGTTTAATTTTATATATTTTCTTTGTATACTCCATCAGACCTCTACGGTAATGAAAGGGCAGATGAATTGGCAAGGGCAGGATCTGCCTTAAACGTCTCCACATCGGTGTCAGTCGCTGCACCGCTGGGGACTGTTAAGGGGGAAATTTTCCGGCACTATTTTCGCAGGGCGGGGAACAGGTGGCATAATTTGGATACCTGTAGGACCGCGAGACTTACGTGGCCCAACTACGACCTAGGGCGTACAAACTCTCTCCTGAGCAGGAGCAGGAGGGACGTCTCGAGGCTGACGGCTGTTCTGACCGGTCACTGGCTGATTGGTAGGCATGGCATTAGACTTGGGATTGTACGCGGTTCGCATTGTCGCAGCTGCGGCATACCGGGCGAGGAGGAGACTGTGGAGCATCTTCTCTGCGATTGTCCGGCGCTGCAGAATATTCGACTCCGGATCTTGGGTGACCATATACTGGACGACCTCTCGGTAATATCACGTGTGGGATTCGGTAATCTCATACGTTATCTTAACCGAACGGGGTGGGTCTAGTACTCCGGATACTAGTTCCTTACGGGTAGTGTGGTCTCTTCAAAACGGAGTCGCTTTTTGACTCTACTTGATGCTCACGAGTAGCGTGAGCTACCACTTAAACCAACCAACCAACCATACTCCATCATTTCCATTTTGGATTTTCAGTCAAAAAAAAAGTTTCTTTCGGAGCTATAAAAAATTATTTTTTCAAGCATATACTGAAATTTGTATTTAAATTTAACTACAAATATATCGTGGTTATTAAAAAACAAATAATGTATTTTTGAGAAACATTTTCCTGAAACAACTGAAAACGCTGAATATACAATACATTATTTTTTTAAATTAATTTTTGATTGCGTGATATTTACTTTGTCATTTTAATTGCATATTTGTCAAAAACGATATTTTCAGTGACTTTTTCCGCAAATTTTTATTATGGCAGCGCACCCTAAGAACAACCGAATGCGGATTTGAATGAATTGCTCGATTAAAGCAATCAAAGTCGATAATAAGTAGAGAAAAGGAGCACTGACTTCTGTTTCTTTCTGTATGTTTTAAATGAAGAACAAAAGAAGGAGTTGGCGGAATAAGTGGTGTAGTGCGCAAAACACTATTATGACCAGAGCATCAATGATTTACAACAATTGAGATTAGTTTTCTCTAAAACTTGAAGTAAAATATACGAATTCAAAACATCAGTTCACGCGAAATGTGCCAATTTGCGATTCAGTGTTGACATATGTCCGAACTGTGATTAAGAATAAAAATAAGTACTTATGAGTACGAATTTTTGAAATAATGGCAAAATTAACTGCCCAAGTAAAAAAGTTTTGATATAATTGTATATTATTTTATATAGTTATTTATAATAATATATTGCAAAATATATATTCATATAAAATCATATACAAGCATATTTTAAATATATAAAACTATATCTTTCTTTACATTACAATAAAGTACAATAAAGTACAATAAAGTGCAATATGTAAAAATACATAATTACATATCGATCTATATATGATAACATATGACACATGTTATTGTATATATTTGTATGCAATTGTATCTAATTAGATGTTAATGCATCACATTATAAATAATTTGACACATTTGGATGAGGACTAAATTCGGATACTATTTCATCAAACTATATATAATTTTACGAAATTAGATCTAAGTGTATCAAATAATGTCTAAATATATCAGATTAGATATAATATGCTACAATTAGAAGTTCTCATTTTTCTGATGTAATTATATATACAACGATAATAGTAGTTATTAGTCATTATTACTTGTATTAAGGTCATGCAGATGGTAAGGCGGTGTCATTACTGGCAGTAGGAAAAATAATGAAATGTCAAAACCGTTTCTACATGAGATTTTATGGGTTGAAATAATTCCACTGTTATTGAAAAAATCGGCAAATTTTCTAACGTATTCAATTTAAAAAACCATTAATAATCTTTAAGTCTAAACTATTTTTTTACATAGAAATAAAAAGAAATTGTTATAAAGTAATTTCGAACTTAAGCACGTTTAAGTTCATAAGCCTTCATATAACTTTATATCCTACACCTATAAAAATAAACCAGTAAAAATAGCAAAAAAAAAATGCTACTGAACATATCGCACACCTGTTCAAAAGTGACTCAACTCAAAATTTTTCATTTTGCAAAAATCAAAAAAAACATTTTTTTTGCAACTTTATACCAATTGAAACATAAAAAAAGACATAATTGTTTTTTAGCAACAGTTAAGAACAACAAACTACACTGATATTTTTTTTTTTTATAGATAAACAAATATATTATGCCTAGTTTAAGCATATAAACCCGAAAAATTTAAATTTTGAGTTGAGTCACTTTTGAACTAGGTGTGCGATATGTTAAAAATAACGTTACAACTTTGGGAAATAAGAACAACAAAAAAAAAAAAATATACAAAAATTTAGTTATATTTGGGTTGAATTTTAGTTTAATGAAAATAGCAATTTACTCTGCTAAATTAAGCGTGAAATTTCGTTAAATATTTTTAGTCAAAAAAAAAAAAAAAGAAATACTGTTATATGTATAGAATACACTGCTGAATTTTGCTTAAAAAAAACCTTTAAAATTCCATTTGTTTTTTGTGATTTATTTATCTATTAATATTATTCTCATATTTTCTGCTATTTTTATACTGTTATTTCTATGGGTGTTCATATATATGACAAGGGCGACCATTTTTTTACACAAATAAAATCAGTATAATATTAAAAAAGCAAAAGAATATAATAGTGAATTTAAAATTTGCAATGCGTATGGAAAAACTAATACACTTAGAATACTATGTAGGTAATTACAACTGCAAATGTAGTTAAAAACAAATGAAATTTGACTTACATTTCAGTAAACTTAACTAACATTGTCATTTGTTTTTAAAGTTAAAAATATGAACCACAATTGTAGTAAAAATTAACCACATGTTGGTAAAAAATAAACAGACATTTATTTTTTTATTTTTTTAAATAACAAAAAACGAATATAAAAATTAATGTAAAATCATAAAACAGTCATTTTATGTGGTTTGTTTTTTGAAATGAACCACAAGGTTAGTAAAACATTTAACTTGTTCTGTATCTGTATCACAACCCAAACAACTAAATATTTTTAAAGCAGAAGTTCCCTGAGTGTATCTTTATGAAGAAAAGCGCATAAAAACTTAACATGATTAGATTTTTTTAAAATCAGTACATTTGCTTATAAATTCGTTACGAATGGTCACCCCATGTATGACTGAGGAAAATAATAAAAACTAAACGTACTTAAACCATTTATAATCATCATATAGTTAGTAGAAGTATTTATAAATGTTTCTGTATAAATATAATATTTCTTTATATGAAGTCAACACAGATGTCATTAAGTGGCGACAGGTGCGACAAAAATATGGCAAAAAACTTATGTTGTTAGATGACTCTTAATAATGCGGAAAATTAATTAAAATTTAATAGTGGTGATTTTGGAAGCGGCAGGGTCGGGAGTTTTTGTATGTCATATTTCCGGTACCATATTGGCCAGTATTAAAACAATCTGTGTGTATAATATTTTTTTTTTTAAAAGATTTTGCGAAAATATGAGCAGCTACAAATTCGCTAAAAGTGATTTTTGGAACACATAAAGGAACGAAAAGATTTTGGGAAGGGAAGTTACAGTAGTTTTTACTAATTTTTCTATTCTCTTTTATAGTTTTGTATAAACAAATTTTATTTTGGAGAAGGAAATGTCCCATTTTCCCTCCCCCTAGATTTGCGCATGTCTAACATCATATCCAATTCATTTTTGACTATATTTTAGTCGACACTTTCGACGTTTTAGGACATCTGTATTAAGTGCTTAAAGCAGTTGATTTTTTAACTACACGGTGCTACAAAAAAAACAAAAGATTGCAAGTGACCTAGTGTAGGTTGTAAGCAGTGGTGCTAGAACTTGGTTATCAAAAATGGCTAAACTAGTCGAAAAAATGGCAAAAAGGAAGGTAAAAAATGGCTGAAGAATTTTATACAAAACATATCGGGGTTTTAAAAACCAAATACTGAATATAGTGGATGCTGCCAATAACGCACACTCCGATTAGCCGACAACTCACTTTAACGGACAATTTTTGAGCAGCGGCTCTTTTAATCAACATTTTAAAGCAATATCAAATTTATTTAAAAATTGTCTATAATCAAAAGGGGTAATTGCAAATACGGGTTTCCCAAACAAATATATACTTAAATAAGGGTTTTGGTAGAACCAACCGCATTGTGGATTGCATTGGCAAATGAATTTTATACTATGTTTGTTTTAGCACTCAACATTTACAAGTGTTTGCGGTCTAATACTCCGAGCTTCCGAGTTCAAATGCCGGAAAAGACAAACGAAAAAATTTTTATTTTTTTTTAATTAAAATAAAATACTAAAATGGCCAAACAGCCAATAATTTAAAGAAAATTAAAAGCTATTGTGGTGCAATGAGTAGGATAGTGGACTATTAATCCGAAGGAACGTAATAATATTTAAGTGGAATATAATATTGAATGAGACAACTAAATATTAGCTTTCACGACTAAAAATTAAATTTATTGTAGTCCGCCCGGTAGGCTAGTTGGTATCGTGCTGGCTTATCAGTGCGGGGGTCGTGTGTTCGATTCCCACCAGAGGCCTGGCCTGTTTTCGCTACAACGCGCCGAAGGCCATAGTAGCTAGTGCTCGGTTAGGGTAATAGTATATAATTTGTAATTATATGATTATTAATTAATAAAAAAAAAAAAAAATTATTATAAAGATAGTTGTCGCAACTCCCAACTGAGGCTTTAAATATTCGAGTTTTGTTCTTTTAAGTACATATTTGTCATGTTTTTAGTGCATACTTTTCGATTTTAGCTGCATATTATAAGCGCCGATTCCCCTTTTTTAGTTGCATGAAACTCCTTGCCCTGCTAATTATATTTCAAATACAAATTTTATACTTTTTTACAAAAACTATTTTTTAATGACATTTTAAGTGTAGGAATTTGTTTTTGCACCGTCATTACATAAAACATACAAAACTTTTAAAAATTGTATCTACACTTATTACACTGTACAACACAAAAAAAAATACAAGGTCCGACCTATAAATTTTGATAGAAGACAAAAAAAAAAGACACGTGTATCGGCGTTTTGAAAATTTACATCTGGGTTTCTTTTTAGGGGGAGGTAATGTTTCCCCCAAATGCAAATTTTGTATTATCAATCGGCATAGAAAATCGAGTAAAGCTTACGTTTAAAGTGTTCAGCAAATTTATGTAAATGTTATGGAGAACATTTTTGTAGAATATGTTAACCCTCTAACTCCTCAAGGTAAGGGTCGTTTTTGTCCTCCTTTAAAAAAAAAGAGCACAAAACACCACTAAAACAGGAATTAAAAGATTAAAATGTTCCGCAAAAATATTCGCCGTGAAATTTTACTATAAGTCCCTGAATACACCAAAACGGAAAATTCAAAAAGAAAGTCAGAAATAAGACACAACAAAAGAGAGCTTAGGGTTAATTTCGCATTTATTAAGAATTTTATTTTAAAGTACCCCAAAAATTTAACATGAAAAAAATAGTTCAAATTTAACTGAAATCAGTAATATCTCTATTATTTTCCCATCGATGTTCTTTGGCTGATTAGATCTGTTACATTACAACAAAAACAAAAAAAAATCAAAACAAAAACTAAGTGCTATTTTTTATTGTACTAAAAAAGTGTCAATTTGCGGTGCATATATTGTGTACATAATTTGTTTTGTGATTTGAGTGTATTCAGATTTTAGTGTATTCAGATACTTATAGTAAAATTTCACGCCGAATATTTTTGCGGACAATTTTAACCCCTTAAATTCATGTTTTAATGGTGTTTTTTGCTCTTTTTTAAAACAAGCAGGGACTTATAGTAAAATTTCACGGCGAATATTTTTGCGGAACATTTTAACACCTTAAATATCTGTGGTGTTGTTTACTCTTTTTTAACAGAAGGGCAAAAAAGACCCTTACCTTGAGAAGTTAGAGGGTTAACATATTCTACAAAAATGTTCTCCGTAACATTTTACATAAATTTGCGAAACACACCATATACTTTAAACGTTAGCTTTACTCGATTTTCCATGCCGATTGACAATACAAAATTTGAATTTGGGGGAAACTTTACCTCCCCCTAAAATGAAACCCAGATGTAAACTTTCAAAACGCCGATACACGTGTCTTTTTTTTGTCTCTTCTATCAAAATTTATAGGTCGGACCTTGTAATTGTTTTTTGTGTTGTACAGTGTTATTAGTCCAATTTTAACAGAATGAAAAAGCGCATTCAATTATGTTATAATTTTCCTCAAAAAATTATATTTTGTAGAAAATCGCAAAAACGGCTAAAAAATTTCTAAAAAATCTAGGCTAAATCTAGCCATAAAATGGCTAAATTGGCAACACTGGTTGTAAGTCCAACTGAAAAGGAAAGTATCCCGACCCGAACTCGCAGATTTTAATGAACTTTGGATATGTTATAAAGGAGCAAAAACAAGTGGAAGCATTAAAGTCCGATGTGCCGAATTTGGTATTAAAAAAGATTAAATTCGGCTGTGACGAATTTTTGGATACCCTCCATCTCGGTGTTTTCATAAACCAGGGAAAGTGCAAACAATATTAATATCTATATTCTTTGTAAAAATAACAAAAATAATGTTGTTTTTATAAGTAAAACAAAATATGACTGATTGATTAATGTCTTTGGGATGTTTCAGAAGAAAAAAATGTTTA
Source organism: Delia radicum (assembly GCA_021234595.1). Taxonomy (NCBI): domain Eukaryota; kingdom Metazoa; phylum Arthropoda; class Insecta; order Diptera; family Anthomyiidae; genus Delia; species Delia radicum. The sequence continues at coordinate 98,673,925 of CM037851.1, forward strand.
ATTAAAGTTTACTAAAATGAATCTGAAATTCTGCAGTGGGTATTCAAAGGTTATTCTGATTACCTAAAGAAGAACGTGTAGTGAAAAATATATATTTGTATAGTTCCTTATGATGTTAAAAAAACTGTTGTAAAATTCGCCTGTTGTTTGTCTCTTTGCCTATATAATAATGAAAGAAAGTTACTAAAATATATTTTTGGATCGTTAGAAGAGATGCAATGAATACAAACGCATAAAAACAGTTTCGAATAATCAGAATTTTAGATAAATTTAAGGGAACAAAAATACACTTGCGGAGACATACATAATGAAATAATTATGAAATGCCAGTTTACATTACAACACATGTGTTTATACTATACATCACATAAGTAAAACGGAAAGTGTGATGAAACTAAGTTTGTCAAAAATTATAAAAGAAAATCTTTCGAGTGTTTTCGAGATACAAAAAATTAAAGAAACTGGTATTTCAAATTATTGTTTTTCAGCTCAGTTGCTTGTGCAATTCTCGTTTACGACTTCTAGAATAAGAACCCTAAGAAATTTTCCCAAAATTCGATTGGTTTTTACACATCAATACTTTAATTTAGATTATTTTTGTATGTATCAAATAAAAATTAGGGCTTTTAAGGAAACCAAATGCATATAATCAAAAGATTTTAAGATGAAGTATGCACCTTATATGTCTTAAATAAAAAAGTTCTGAAAGTGAATGTCCTTTAAATTGAATGGGGTTTTTAATAAATGTAATTAGAGTGTAAGAGTTTCCTTGCAAATTTATTAAAGGTTGAGAATGAAAATAAGTAAAAATAGTGTACGAAAAAAAGTTATGAATTTACATTGTTGGATTCGGGGATTTTGTTCCTGGATATTTTTTTGATCTGATAACGATTAATGTGTCTGGCAACTCCGGTTAATGCAGTCAAATAAATAAAGAATTTTAACTAAACTATTTTGTTCTACCTTTTTCTTATTGGTGATTTTTTGATTTGTTGGGGTTAACAAAAAAAGGTATATGGCAAGCCTGGTATATGGAAAACAAAAGCATACTTTATAAATTAGCTTAACAATTTTTCGAGGGCTTCTCGCATTTGCACTTATAACCAGTGTTGCCAGGTTTGCAAAGCATAAAAACGACAAACTTTCTAGAAAAAATCGTCAAAATCGTCATCATATTTTGAACAATCGTCAAAATAAAATATATTTTTTAGAAGAGGGATAAAGTTTTAATAAAAAATAAAATACAATAATGTTATTCACATTTCAAATGTTAACGTGTTATCGTTGTAATATAACACGATTTTTGACACTTCTCTTTGGTTTAAACTTCGAAAATCATTATATTTTACAACGATATTCATATTTATAAAATGTTGAAACAGTGTGCCCCAGTAGGCTAGTTGGTAGCGTGCTGGCTTATCAGTGCGGGGGTCGTGGGTTCGATTCCCACCAGAGGCACTGATCTGTTTTCGCTACAACGCGCCGAAGGCCATATTAGCTAGTGCTCGGTTAGGGTAATAGTATATAACTTGTAATTATATGATTATTAATTAATAAAATAACAAAAATATAATGTTGAAAGATCAAATAAATACAACTTTAAATCAAACTAATTTTACCACTTGAACTGTTAAACACTTATATCTGCATAATTCTGTGAACAACATTTCAGTGGCACAACTTTTTAAATATTAAATTCTTTTACAAAATTTGGAAATTCTTTAACAATAAGTCTGTTCGATTACTTTTCCTGTAAAGTTCAGTAAAAACTACTCAGTAACAAAATTACAAATAGTAAGACAAATTTACAAAAAAGTAAACGAACAGAAAATTTGTAGGAATTATTAAATTAGATAAAATAGCTTGTTTTAAATATTAAAAAAAAATCAACTGGTCATTATGGAAAAGGAAAAAGTTAATTGAAATTATCGACCAAAAATAATTTAAATGTTTTTTAGCTTCTTCCATAGTTAATTATTTAATCATTTTCACTTTCAATCCATAAACAATTAAAATTTAATTTAATTTTTGTTTACTAAAAATACAAGCATATTTTTTTATTTTTTAGTCATATGTTTTTTTCATCTTACAAATTCTTTCTGGCAAAAATGTATCCAGTAAAAACTTGTAAGTTCTTTGGCATCAAACTGTCACTTTACTCTCTCTTTTTACCAGTTTTTACTGCGTATTTGTCTAAACGAACACCTTCCAGTAAAAACTTGTACAAATTTTTGTGTTATCGAACAAACTTAATGTTATATTTTTAATTATTAAATTTTGGCACTTTATTTATATTATTAGGCCTGTTTTTTAAGCACCGGATTTATTTTGGATTTATTTTGTTTCATTTAAAGTTGTATATATATCATCTTTCAACATGAAATATATTCGGGCTAGAGATCTGTTTGTTTCGCAAAAAAAGTCCATGCCTTGTGTTTTAACATGAAAATTTTTTTATTTTTATTTAAATCTAACTCCAATTAAATTTTATAAAAATTTAAAGAAATGTTCTAAACATATAAACACAGAAACTAAATTAAGCTAAACCCGTAATGAATTTATAAAAAAATAAATGCGGTTTGGATTAAGTTTTATTCAATTCTAGGATTTTCATTTTTGCAAAATTGTATTTCACATCATATTAGCATATAAAAGCTAGCTATCGATCAAAAAACAATGTTTTTGCTTTCAATTTTTAACGAAATAATATAATTTAATAATCGAGCCGGCGATTTTATGAGAATGATAAATAAGTAGATCTCGTCATTTTGGAAGCAAAAGTCGTCAAATAGTCATTTAGTTATTTTGGGTATTAAATATCATCAAAATGACGACAAATCGTCAAACCTGGCAACTCTGCATGCGATTGCTACTAATTCATACGTACATACATATATATATATATTCCCGTCGTTCCTATAAGGAGCATAGGGCCGTACATACATACTGTATTACAAAACAAAACAAAAAAACAACAACAATATTTTGTGGGTTTTTTTTTGTTTTTAAGTGTTGATCATGACCATGGATGGTAACCGATTCTATGTGGTTATTGGTCGTAGTAACGCTATTTTCTTTTATTTCGGTAACGGTATTTTAGGGGAAACTATACTTCAGTTATTTCGGTAACGGGATTTTAGCGTTAACGGTATTTTAGCGTTAACGGTATTTTATTTATTTCGCTAACGGTATTTTAGCGGTAACGATATTTTAGATATTTCGGTAACTTTATTTTAGGGATAAAGATTTTTCAATTATTTTGGTAACGGCATTTTAAGGATAACGTTATTTTAGTTATTCAGGTAATGTTAATGCACACCACAATTTTTAACCGCATTATGCCCGAGTTTAAATGACTGTCTAGTTTATGATCACACTTTGGGAAAATATATCTATTTACAGAAGTTTTTTTGTTCAGATCTTGTTAGATTATTTCGGTAACGGTATTTTAAGGTAACGGTATTTTACGGATAACGGTATTTCAAGAATATCGGTAACGGTATTTAAGCGATAACGATAGTCAGTTGAAAGGTGTTAGAATCGGGGACGGTATTTCAGCGATATTGACAGCCATCCCTGCTTGCGTATATTCTTGTGTATAAGCATTGAATGTACGTATGTATGTATGTATGATGAAATAAAAAAAAAAAAATTTTAGAGGTCTTCCCACATTTTCACTCATAACTTTTGAACGCGTTAACCGATTTTGATCATTTTCACTAGAAAACTGCTCATGATATCAACAAATCATTTGACTGAAAATTAGCAGTACCTCTTCTGTATTGGAGGAGTATTTTGTGTTTCCACAGACAGACGGACGGACAGACGGACAGACGGACATGGCTATATCGACTTCTCTATCCATGCTGATCAAGAATATATATAGTTTATGGGGTCCCAGAATTTTTTTAAAAGAATTACAAACATTTGACAAAGTGAATATACCCTCCTGCACTATGGGATGGAGGGTATAAAAAGATACACGTATTTTTTTAGCTGCCCAACCTCATGTTTAAGGGTTGAAAAGTAAGGTTGAAAATTTATTTGTTTTTGTAGGACAATTTGTCTTTAAATAGCGAGAACTGGGTTTATTTCTTTTAAAGAAAAAAAAAATTAAATTTAAAAAATCTAAAATCGGGTTAAAAATTACTGAGTTTAAAATGTTTAAAAGTGACAGTCGCAAAAAATACGCTTTTGCCGTTATCTCTAAAATCTGAGGGTATTGTGCAAGTTCTCAAACCGGTTTTGTAATACACTCACAAGGGAAGTCTGCCAATGGGTTTTCCCCGATCTTAAGGAAATTTGAATATGTGATAAAGAACAGAAAAATAAGGGACTCGTATTTTTTCTTAGGAGCCCAATCTCGCGTGTTAAGTGTTAAAAGCTGGCGCCAAAATTAACACGTTTTCGTATGGAAACATGTCTATAGCTTATGAAATTCAGATTTTTTTAACGCAGCTTTATGTATTCGAGAAAACAAAGTTGTTGATACTAATATTGCACATGGAGTGTGTTAGGGTTGCCATTTATTTAAATTATTTAAAATATAGATTGAAAAGTTTTTGGGAAAAATTCGCATTAAAGCGGTACAAATGTCGGAAAAAGCTCAGACAACTCCTCGATTGAATTTAATGGGCATTAATATTAATTTTTTTTTTCAATTCAAAAAAACACATTTTTTTAATAAACGGACATGTTTCGTATACCAGTTAATTCGCCTTCAAATGCTCTTTCATTTGGCAACCTATTTGGCGGAAATATGTCAGAAATAATTCAAAATACACAGAGAGAATTCCTTTGACGAGTTTTAATGACATTTTTTTTACTAAACTAATGAAGTTTTCTTCACAATGTGAATGAAAAATATCTCAAACCTCATGAAAAAGTATTTTTATTAGTCGTACGACATTTTTAATAAATAATATGACATTTTTCATTAAATTTTATGTTTTTCATTTGCATTAATTTAATGAAAAGTTTCAATGGACGAGTTCCAGTGACATTTCATACATCTAATGCAAAAATTCATTGATGTCATGCAGATAATTCTCTCAGTTTAACCCTCCGTGACGCACATGTTCCGATAGTCACGTACGTAGCGCATGTATCTGGCCAGATACACTATGTATTTCAGTACATTTATATGAAAAATATGCAATTTTAGTGGTAATATTACATTGCTATATTGTTATCACGCCAGGCAGATATATATTTTCAATTTTTTGTTTTGTTCTTAGTACATGCTAAACCACCTACCCGAGCAAAAAAAAATTTTAATGAGAAATAAAACAAGAAAAATTTTGTTTTTGTGTTTAATTTCAAAAAAATAGTTGTTATAAAGCTTATTTCAATTAAATTTAGTAGTTATAAAGTAAGTTTTATTAATTCTAAATTAATTCTACCCGAGCAAAAAAAAATTTTAATGAGAAATAAAAACAGAAAAATTTTATTTTTGTGTTTAATTTCAAAAAAATAGTTGTAAAAAAGTCTTACACAGCTTCAGGTAAGCAACTAAAACATGTATACTCTGATTTCGAATGCTGTAGGCATACCGGATTCGAGCACTTGGAACAGAAAAAACGAGTTAGTCGGCGAATTTTGTCATCTCCCAATGTACACATCTGACAACTTTTTCTCTTTTGTAGAGTATCAGCACCACTTGGGCTAGGAACTACTACTGAAAACTAAAATGAAAAAGAAAAACGAGGAAAATGAGATGTAATGAAAGGCAAATGTTATATCAATCAAACTTACATTTAGTGGTCTTCCAAAATACGATTCCATGGCCAAACGAGTGTTGAACTGTTTCATGATGTGAATGTTGTTCATTCGGTTTTCAATATTTGGAAGAACCAATGAATCAGCTAACGTAGTGAGAAATTTTCTTCTAGCATTATTTTGATTGAGACCATCAACTTCCTTGCAAATACAAAATGCAGCCAGTGCCATGGTGTCCAACATGTTGCAGAAAAACGCTAAAGTCCATCGTCTTGTTGACCGTTTTGTAGTAAAATGTGTAACCATTTGGTCCATACAATCTACGCCAGCTTTATTTTCATTGTAAAATAAAATTGCTTCGGGTTTCATTGCTTCCCCTTCACAATGTTTCGTATAATGAACGGTCGAAAGTAGGTTCACACATTTATTTTTTTTTGGCACGTAGCTGCAAATTGATACCAAATTTTCGTGGAATCCAAATAACGATGACATAACAGGACGAGAACGATCCCTTCTCATTTCGTTAGGAATACATCTTTTATTGGAGCGAATGGTACCAACATATGCCAGACCAATTCTGGCCAGACGCTTTACTCCTTCTAAAGTAGTAAAAAAGTTGTCAGCTACAACTGTACGGCCAGTATTGCTGTACGGCTTTGCGAGTTGTATCAAAACATTTTCACCTTGATTCACTTCCCGTTCTTCTCCTTCTTGTCGGCCGGAATAGAGCTTTCCTTGCAATGGATATTTTGTTTTGGAATCGCAAGCCCACCAAATTTTGATGCCATATTTCGCTGGTTTTGATGGTATGTACTGAGTAAATTTAGTTTTTCCACGATATGGGAACAGTTGTTCACCAATTGTTATGCTGGCATGCGGACTATAGTTTTTGGCAAGATTTTCATTTAAAAAATTCCAAACGTCACGAATGGGTGCAGCTTTGTCATCGCGCAATCGTTGAGCGCGTGTTCTACCATCATCAAAACGAATGTATCGTACCAGTGTAGAGAATCGATTAAAAGACATGGCTGCTCTGAATATGGGTAGATTATTTGACTGCCACATAGCTTTTGTGGTTTGCATATTATTGTGGGAATAACCAGCTGCCAAAAGAATGCCGACGAATGCGTCTAATTCAGTTGCGGTCAAATCTGTCCAAACTTTTTGTTTTTTGCTGGGATTAGCTGCATTCCACTTTTCGACTACAGCTTTTCCATGGCGATTCGTTTCAGAAATGATAATAAATGTTATATTTGGTGTGAAAAATTTTTTGAACACCTCAATTGGAACACTGTTTTGTTCCTTCGGACCAGGTCGAAAACGTATGATATTGTGCGGACGCAAACGAACTCCTCTATTTGGTTCATTTTTACACCATATAGTACCGTCCTTACCAACAAAAGAATCTTCGGTAGCATTCTGTTCTTCAATTTCTTCATCGTCGTCACTATCATCACTATCAAACACTTCATCTGCTTCGACAACGCAATCGTTTTCGACATCTGAGGCATCGCCATCGTCTGGAATATAATCGTCCATATCGTCGTCATCTCCTGGGAAGTCATCAATCTCATCATTTGCAACCACTTCTTCAGCGGCTCTTTCACGCTCTAACTCATTGGCCAATGCTTCTGCTAGTCGTGTATGGAAATTCACATTACCACTACTATATCGCGTATTATAAACAAACTGTACTTCTTTACCCATTTTTTTTTTCGAATAAATAAAAATTCCTCCGTAAATTATTGTCTGTACCTTTCAAAGATCACTATGCAACTGAAGCGAAAAAATATAAAAACCAAAAAAAAAAACCTTGTTTGTGTCAAGATATATTTATATAGGTAGTCTCACTAGAACAACAACTACAACAAACAACTACAAACAATACAAAAACAACAGGTATTTTGTTGTTGGGTACAGTACAGTAAGGTGTCAAAACCATGTAAGAAATGTCAAAATCAGGTAAGAGGAAGATAAACAGCTGGGCTACTATGACTACCTATATAAATATATCTTGGTTTGTGTTTGCTTTCATTACTGTGAGAGTGATTGAGAAAAAAAAGCAGAGGAAAATAAAAAAATACCAATAAAGTACAGTACTCTTCATATAAAATGTGTGTGTATCTGGCCAGATACATGCGCTACGTATACGATGTATAGATGAAAAAATCCACATAAATGTTGTTTGTTGTTTTTTTTTTTATTTTTTTTTTTTCATAAAACGATAAATAACAATATTTGTAGAGGGTACCTGGAGACTCAAACCCTAGCTAAATTAGAAATATATTTAAATCACAGTTATATTCGTAAAATATCTGGCCAGATACATGTGCGTCACGGAGGGTTAAGCCGAAAAAATTGAAAATGGGGTAATTGTTAAACCCACTTTTTAACCCATAATCATGAGATTGGCCTGGTAAAAAAAACGTGTCCCTTATATATATTTTTTTTCATCACATATCCAAATTTTATTAAGAACCCATCGTGAGACTCTCCTTGTTATGTAGACTTACAACCTTAACTAGGTCAATTGCAAAGTGAATTTTCAGTGTAGCATAGTGCTATTAATCTTTTAAATCCCTTGAGTGGCATTAAAATTGTACTGAAAATTATAAAAAAAAACAAAGCTTTATTAATCGAACGTAACGTACTACTCAATGTATATGAAGAGTAAAAACATTTGTTGTATCCTTTTAATATCCCAGTGTACAAAAGCATTGCCATATAAATGGTTATATAAGTACATATTGGTAATGGCAAGTACTTGCACTTGTCTTCACAGATGTCATTATATTTGTATAAGGATGTCGCGCTAGAAATCACTGATTGACAATACTCTGCCAACGTTTGTAAGAAGTGTTTTGTCAGTATTGATTTACAAAATTTAAAACCGGAAATATGGCCTAGAACGATTTCCTAACGTTGCACTGTGGTTTCAAACACACCTTTTCTTGACCAACATTATTAAAAGGAAAAATAATAAAAGGTTTGGGGTTTGGCAAAGTAATTACCCATTAAAATAGTAAAATCCAAATAACTGGTTTGCAATAGGTTCTTTACCTCCAAACAAGAACAGGTTGCTTTAGAACCGGTTTTAGAACCAGTTATAAAACTGATTCTGTGACAGTGACACCTTGCATTTCGACTCCCAGGAACATGATCTAAAACCGGTTCCATATAACCGGTGGTTAAAGAAGTTGTGCTAGAACTGGTTCAAAGGTAATCTGTTCTAAAAAATTTTGCTAGGTATTTTATCATTAAAACAGCACTTTTTTGGTTATTTTGCCAATGCTTTTGCAACGTTTTAAAATTATGATTTTGGTGCTGGCGAAACACTCGTTGCCATTACTTTGCCAACGTTTTCAAAAAGAAACGGTCAAGCCCTGCCGGTGTTATCATTTTGGGGTTGGCAAAGCACTTAAATATTCAGAAATCCAACGCTCCTAAAACGCTCATACCACCATTGAAAGCAGTGGACCAACGCTTTGCCGTTCGTATTTTTGTGGTTGGGTACCTTATGAAAAATCTAAAAATGTGTGGTTACCTACATGCTTACCAATATGGACAAAAATAATGAGTCTAAAAATAAATTAAAAAAAAAAAATTAAATTTAATAAAAAAAATTTTTATTAAATGAAATGTACATACACGGGATTCGACCGTGTGACTACAGGTAGTCAACCGTTCTACCATCTGAACTATTTCTACATCCCAGCAAAAAATTTCCAAAAAGGTAAGCGGGTTTGTAATCAAGCATTTTGGGCAGAACGCATTCCTTACTAGATTACCTACTTGATTCTTTTAACAGGGCGTGAGACTAAAATAATTGATTCCTTAGAATTGATTATTTTTTTTTACCGAAGAACCATTTACTTTATATTTTTAAGAACTACATACATTTTTTAATAAAGAAATAGTTCCATTGTAAAACTACGAAGCACTTACACAAAAAAAAAAAATAAATAGTTCCCTAGAAAAAATAAGAAGTACTTACATTTAAAAAAAAGAAATAGTTCCATAGGTAAATTCAACTTTTACTCACACGTTATTCTCCTAAGTCACTCAAATATAACGATCAAAACTCATACGGAAATAAAATCCTAAAAAGTGAAACATCTAACTGTTATTATAACATGGGTTTGTCATAATTTTGGAGCTATAAACCACGAAAATATAAATTTTTCAAAAAAAAGAACAATTCAAAATTGAAAAACAAAAATATGACTCACGCACAATCAACCTCGAAAATTTTTTTTACACTCACTCACGGTAACGTCAGTAATTTCAATTTCCACTCACAATTTTCTGCTCACGTGCGCTTCCCTAATTTATACCTAACCACAGTTTAACAAAATTGAGGCAACATGCAATTTCTGTGTTTAGTATTATTTTCCTGCAAATAAAAATTTGTTTGAAAAAATATATAAGATAAATTCTTTAAAATTGTATAACTTCTTTTTTCAAAATGAGGAACTACTTTCAATGACGTCCTTTTATTCAGAAAAAGTATATGATTAATCTTGATTACAAAAAGTTAAACATATAAGTTAATAACATTGTTATTTTCTTTTAAGTAAATAATTACTTTGTTATTGATTTCATGCTTTCTAGTTTAAATTTAAAGAATTGATTATAATACTACTTGCTTTTTTGACTCTATCGTTGGAATGAGTTTGGTATTGCAGTTACTAAATTGGCAATGAGATATGTAAGCAAGTGTGGGCATCACCTTCTTTTTGGAATGTGTAATTTTTTCCTGGGATGTTACACTTGTTAGATGAAAATGACTTGCCTGCCAAATGTCATTACTGCCCAGCTTTTAAATAATCAAAAATAAGTACTTATATATGAACATACTTTCTAGAGTTAAAAAATACTGTGTCTAAAAATAGATTTTAAAATTTGTTTTAGATCAGTATTTTATATGTAAAATAACTGTGGAAACAAGTTCGTATTGGTAACGCATTAGTTTTTGTATTGAAATTATGGGAAAATTAACTCGTAAGTAGTAAGGCATTATTATTTGTACTAAAGAAATCCAGAGAGCAAGCTCTAGTCATTACTGCTAGTCCGAAAAGTAATGGGAAGTCATTACCGTTTCTACACTTTGCATAGTAAGCACTGGTGTACAAAAATAATTAAGTGAAAAAGAGAAAGGAACATAATCCAATCCATACTGTAGAGTACAAAATTATAGTGAAGCGGCTTTAAAACTAAATTTTTAATTTCTTTAGTGAATTAACCGATTAATTTTTCAGAAAATTAAGTGCACAGTTATATTAATTTAATATGAAATGAACTACTTGACCTAGAGTTTAATTTACCAGATTTAGCCCTCAAATCGGCCTAACCTTTTTTGCAATGAAATTTATACAACGTGGTTGGCACGAAAAATAAACGATACATTCTATTAAAAAAATTTTTTTCGTTGCCTACTTTAGGCGATATGGGCCAAAATAGGTTTACAGAGAATCTCAAAAACTAATCCATAAAAATAATTAAGTTTGGGCATAAACTAATCCTCTTTACCAAGATTTAAGTACAGTTTTTAGAAAAACGCGAAATTGGGCTTTAATATATATTGATCAATCTTAAATGCTTTGCTGCCACGACTAAATGTAAACTTTCTGGCAAATTTCATAAAAATCCTTCCATACGTTTTCAAGATAAGACGATGGTCTCCTTTAGAGGTATCCTATTAGAATCCTCTATGTCCTCCTAGCAAAAAATAGTTCGCTTTTGGAAGGCATTATTTAATTACGAAGCGCTTCAAAAACAACTCCAGAAGGCATGATTTTTTGGTTCGGTATGTCTCTTTTAAGCAGGTGAAAAGCGCTTATTTCATGTGCTTTTACAAGCAATAAATTCATGCCTTCTTAGGCAAATATGAACCGCTTTTTTTGTATTATTGCTTCATTGTAAGCATTATTCACTGCTTCAAAAAAGTCATTTAAGGAAGCACAACAGAATGCCCTCCCTAATTGCTTTATTGTATGCAAGGCGGTGAAGCACTATTAGGAAGCATCCTGCTTACCAAATTCAGGTTATTTTCTTCGGGGCTTGTACCAAAATCAAAGATTTTTTTAAAAGCTTAATCTTCAATCTTAATTTGTGTTTACTAGCCACGGTTTCTAGTCAACATCAATATATTTTAAAAACTTTTTAAAACTGTGTTCATTTTACAATATTTTCTTGGTTAAAATTTTACGAAATTTGAAATTTAACACTTTTTAGCTTCTAAACCGTGCATTGCACACAAACAATTTCTTCCCAAAATATTTTATAAATTTGCTTTCCTATCGAAATAGCTTAATATTTTATTTTTAATCACTCATTTCAAGCATTTATGTCAATTTAAAATACCCCTGGAGGCGGGATTGCCGGTTAGAGGGTTGAATAAAATCGCTGGTGAAAAAAGCCTTAAATTTTAATTCTTAAACCTTTGGCCAGGGAGTTCATTCGCGTAATATTAATTCTTTAATTTAATTCATATGAATTAATTTCTGTTTTTTCTAAGTTTTCTTGAAATAAAAAAAAAAAACAATTAAATTTTTCTGGAATTCATTTCAAAAAGAATAGATTCATTTACGCTCCGATTATATTATGAAATTAATTAAGTTTTCTGTTTTCTTGAAATAAAAAAAAAAAATACTTAAGTTTTTCTTGAATTCATTTCAAAAAGAATTAATTCATTTACGTTCCGATTATTTTATCAAATTAAATAACTTTTTGTTGAAAATAGTGGCAAAACACTTTAAAGCTTATAAAAAATATATTAAAAAAAAAAAATTAAAAAGTTTGACTTAAAAATACAACACAATAACAAAAAAGTTAGAGAATATTTTTTTTTTCGATTAAGTAGTGTTGTAGATATCGTTTGTATTTCATGATATTACCCAGTGTAGAAAAGCATTACCATATAAGTAGTTATATAAGTATATCTTTTGTAATGGTAAGTACTTACAATTGTCATTACAAATCTCATTACTTTTATATGAGTATTTGTATGGACAAAAATAATGAGCCCAGGTGAAAATGTTCATATATGATCATATATTGCCATATATGGTTTCATGTATGAGCATATATTGTTCCATATATAGGCATATATGAACATATATGTAATGTATGGGAGCATATATGGGTAAATACATTCAAATGAAAAGTTCATATATGGATGTGAATGACACCATATATGATAATATATGATAATATATTGCATATATTGGTTCATATGTTGGTTCATATATGCCATATATCCCCATATATTATTCCATATATGGTTAATATGTTTTAATTTTTGATCAGATATGACCATATATTAGGATGAAATTTTTTTATTTTTAACCCTTACTCTGCCGGTCTACGAGTTCTTGACAAAAATATATATATAAATGTTTTATTGATTTATAAAGACGATTGCAGAGAACGAGTTTTGAATTGAAATTTGAGTTGAAAATTGATGGAAATTGGTCTATCAACTGATATTATCACGCTAAATATACCATTGGTAAAATTTGTTGGCGAGCACCTTTCCGGGGGAGGGGTTCAAAGTTGAAATTTTGTTTTGCGATTTTATCCAAAAGTTGTGAATGGGTCGGAACGATTTATGCACCATCGGAGAGGTATAATATGTCCCCACTCATTAACTTATTACAAGCTATCTTAAAATTTTGCATTTTTTTCATCTTTTTTTAATTAAAAATTCGCAACTAAAAAACTAATAACACCTCCAAGTTTAAGTTTAAGCAAGTTTATATATTAACAGGGTCTTATTATATCTTAAATGAAAGCTCAATATCTTTATAAATTACTGGCCTCAAAACATACATATAATACAGAAAATTTTTAAAATAAATAAAGACAGGAAAATTTAAAAAAAAATACCAAAAATACTCTTTGGAAATATATTTAAAACACCTATCCGATGATGCCTAAATGATGCAGATCATTCACAAGTTTTGTATAAAATCGCAAAACAAAACTTCAAATTTAAAAAAATTTAAAAAAAAACTAAAAAAAGCTTTTTTATATACGAGAATATAGGAAAAGTAATAATATATGACAATATATGAACATTCATATATGACCATATATGATCATATATGTACATATACCCTCAAATTTCGGATCCGAACATATATGTATTCATGTATGAACTCATATATGTGGCCATATATGATAATATATGAACTTTTTCACCTGGGAGTCTAAAAATAAATTTAAAAGAAAACTAAATTTTATAAAAAAATATTTTTTTTATTGAATTTTTTTTTTTTTAACGGGATTCGAACCCGGTCCTTCATGTTGCCAGTCAACCGCTATACTATCTAAGCTACCGCGACATGTACTCCTTGATAGATAAAAATATAAATGACTTGTTTGCACAAAATGTCATTACTTTCCAGCTTACAAAAAAAGAAAAATAAGTAGTTATAAATGTACTTACTAGAAGTGAAAAAATAGTTAAAAAATAGTGAAAAAATAGGTTTTCAAAAATTTTTTGGATCATTACTTTATACTTAAAATAATGTTAAAAATACGTACTTATTGGTAACGCATTATATTTGGTATTGAAATAATGAAAAAATGAACTAGTAATTAGAAACACCTTATTATTTGGGTTAAAGTAATGCAGAAAGTAAGCTGATGTCTTTTGTGGTAGTGGGAAAAGTAATCACATGTCATTACTGTTTCTGCACTGGGTACATAAACAAATTTAAAATTCAAATATTAGTACATAAATATCACACACGTTTTTAGTGTATAAAATAATAGGAAGGCATTTATTATATGAACTAAAACTGCAACACTATCATATAATTCTTTTCACGCCCCCTGCTACTGTAATATAGGACAAAGGAAAAATGGAACACTTTTTTATTTTACGTATTTACATGTTGACAGAATTTGCTTTAAGTTTAAGTATAGTTATTATACTCTAAAGATAGAAGACATCTAAACTTTTTTTGTAACCCATAAAAATAAATTTGCCGATTTTAAGAAAAGCTAATTTTTTTACATTCAGATTTGTTTATTAATTCAAACCTTAAAAATTTTCATTTCAAAATTTGAATATACACTAGGGTATACAAGTTACTTGCGAGTAACTCGATTTTGATGTTTTTAGCTTACTCGATAAATCGAGGAAAGTTTTAAAATTACTCGAGCAACTCGAATAATTTTAATACTTCTATTTAATTATTTTTTTTTTTATCAAAATAAGTTAATTAACTTAAAATTAAAAATAAATTCTTAAATAATATACAATTGAGGTGTTTAAACTTGTTTTCTTTCGTTTTTACCAAGTTCGACTTTAGGATTTTTTTTGCAAATATAAAAAAAAATATGCACTTAGAGAATTCCTTGGTCGAGTTTTAATGACATTTTTTAAATAAACTAATGAAGTTTTCTTCACAATGTTAATGAGAAATTTCTTAAATTTCATGAAAAAGCTTCATAGTTTTAATGAAACTATTTCTAATGAACATTTTTCATTAGCTGTACGAAACTTTTAGTAAATAATATGAAATTTTTCATAACATTTTATGAAAAGCTGCATTAATTTAATGGAAAGTTTCAATGAACGAGTTCCAGATATAATGTAAAAATTCATTGATATCATGCTGATAATTCTCTCAGTGTGACATAGCAGTCTATGCCTTGAAAAAATATAAATTTTTCGCCGTATTTAAAACATTTGTTGCACCAAATTCTTTGAAATTTGGAAGACAGTTTTTTTTTTGTTTTTTTAAATAAAATTTTAATTTACATATGTGATCAACATGAATATAAATGCGAGCGAAAGAAAAGAGTGAAGGACCCAATCCGAGCTGAATAACCAAAAGATGATGATGAATTAGGTTCAATTTGAATCTTGCGAAAAATGTTAACGACATCTAATAGTTTTGCGATTGTTGGAATTTTTAGTTTTTGTTGAAGATTTAGATAGATAAAAATTTAGCTTAATTTCATGAAGTCGGACCTTTAGGTCTTATTTTTTTATAGTTTCGATGTTCAAGAAAATTGCTACAAGTTTAATATTTTATAGAGCCGAACGTTTTTTCTCCAAAATGTCGAAAGATAAATATTTTTTTCTCAGTACATAATTGTCCACATCGTGGTGCCGCGTTAAAATGTTATACCCCTGCTAAAAAATAATAATATTTATATTGAAATGGTAACTGCCATACATGGCTTTATGTTTTATAAAAAGATATTTTTAAAAAATACGATGCCTTTTAGGTTTTTTTTTTATGAATATAAACTGAAATAGAACATATTTTGATTTACCCGACTAACTCGATAATCGACCAAAATTGTTCGAGTTATTACTTACTCAAAATTGGTAATTTTAAGTAACTCGAACAATTGTTTGATTAAAATTCATCGATTAAACGAGTAACTGTTAACCGATTGAATACCCTAATATATACACTGAGAGATTTATCTGCATTATATTAATAAATTTTTGCAGTAGGTCTAGGAAGTGTTACTGGAACCCGTCTATTAAAACGTTCATTAAATGAATGAAGTCTTTCATAAAATTTTATGAAAAATTACATATATTTTATTAAATATTAATACGAATAATGAAAAAGATTCATTAAAAATAGTTTTAAAACTTTTTCATAATCTTTAAGAAATTTTTCATTCGCTTTCTGAAGAAATCTTTTATTAAAATTCATCCGAGAAAATTCTGTCTGTGTAATTTTTCAAAAACTTGCCAATTACGAAGTAATGAAAACTAATACCTTGCTGATGTCACTCTAAATAGCACTTACACAAGTAAGAGCCACCTTAGTATTTAGTAGGGTATTATGGGCTATTATAGGAAGTGCGGTAATGCAGGAAGTTAAAAATTTCTACTCAGTTGATACCAGATTTGTTTTTTTTTTTTTTTTAAAAAGAGAGGCAACACTCAGGAAATACTTCCTATATTTAGTGTGTTGCTTTCTTTGGAAAGGGATAGTATAGAGATGAAAGGTGGGGAAAGATGAAGGGCTTCAGACATGGCAACACTGTAATTGCGCGAAATGATAAGTCTTAGAACAGTTGTTGCTCGCCACCTGATGGAGAGTTGGCGAACTTATTGAAGCTTTTTTGGTTCATAGCCCTGATTCATTATTTTACTTCGGTGGGGTTAATTGCTATAGGAACACCGAAGGTGGACATTGCGATACGTATGAGGGATAGAAAAACTCATACATATTATTTTGATGTTGCCGGCACCGGGGATCGAACCCGGGACCTTCTGTGTAAAAGTCCAACGCGCTAACCATTACACCACAATTGTGACCAAGGATTCATAAAATTCAAGGATTCATGTTTTTCATAATATGATTGAGAATACATAATTATTATAATATGATCCTAATAATAGTAATATTATCCATAGTTATTATAATATTATGATTAGTTGCGATATGATCAGATAGCATAATATTACTTTTATGCTTTGATAAAAAGAAAATTCCTATCATTATATATTATGTTTTAAAAATATTTTCTCTCTCCGTGTTCCAATTAGAAACTAGAAATTTAGGACTTGCTAAAATAGGTTTACATTAATATTAAAATTAATATAAAAATGCATAAGATTGCTTAAATATAGATCAAATGACTTTCTTAATCCGATTAAAAAAATCATATATGGTCTTATGTTTTTTCATCTTAAAATATATTATAATATGTGATTATCAATGGTTTCATGCATGGCCATATCTTGTTATATGTTTCTTGTGGGTTTCAATGGAAAACCAAAACACTAAAACAATGCTCGTCTTACGAAATCAAAAGAAATTTTTAAAAAATATATTCACCACATATATTACAAAAATTATAATAAGAAGAAATTAAAAATTTGGTAATATTTAAAAAAAAAAATACCAAAAATAAAAAAAAAAAAAATGTCCTGCAGATAAAAAAATTCATAACACATATTTCAGTTTTTGTATGCAAAATTTACAGCTGGCTCAAGTTTGATACTGGATATCTCAGATATAGGACGAAATATCGCGGAACGGGAATCGGAAAATGTATATTTATATTGTGTTTATTCCATCCCTAACTCAATTTCTTTAAAACTTGGTCTGTGGCTAAAACCGAAAATAAAATAAAAAAATTCAAAAATCGCCAAATATTTAAATAAATCGGTACATTTAAAAAAAAATTACCAATAATTAAACAAAAAATAGTAAAAGTATTTAAAAATCATCAAAAACTTAAAAAAAAGACGTAAAAACTAAAAAAAAATTTTGAAATTTATAAATAAAAGTCGCCAAAATTAAAAAACAAAAAAATTGTGAAAATGTTTTCGAGATATTAATATTTAAAATTTAATAATGGAGACTTGTTTTATATTTTCCAATTTTTGGAGATTTTTTTTTCCAATTTTTTTATTTTTTGTAACCCAGCAAAAGTTTGGTAATGGGTGCGATAAAGTAATGCATTACCTTGTAATGTGTACTCCTTACCTGTATCATTATTTTCCAACAAGAAGTAATGAGTTACCGATAATTGAACACTCATGGATTACCTTGTAATGAGACCTCATTGCCTTTTACATTACTTCAAAACATAAAATAATGACTTACCGATCATCAATTACATAATGCATGAATTATAAACGTAAAGTAATTATTAATATATATTTTTGAAAATCTATTTATAGAACCATTACTTTGTGATTTTTGTAAGCATAATGGTAAGGTGTATATTTTTGATATCACTCATCAACTCATCTACATTTTAAGCAATAAAATATTGTATGTATCGATAGCTCAGTTGGTAGAGTTCTCGCCTAACTAATTGTTAAATACCAGAGACCCCAGGTTCGAATCCCAGCATGACCAAGTTATTTATTTATTAAAAAAAAAAAAAGTTATTTATTTAATTAAAAAAATATCTGTAAAAAAGAAATTGTATGTATTTTTTTTTATGAAAATCTATTTATAGACACATTACTTTTTCCCACTATGTAACCATATAAGTAACCAGTTACTTTACCCCCTACAAGGTAAAGAGTTACTTTGAGGCTCATCGCCTGTAAAATTCATCAGTGAAGTCACGTGTAAAGTAATGCATGAAGCCCTATGGCGATACATTACTTTACCCATGATTTGGTAATGTGTGGTTTTGCTGGGAAGTTTGAGTTTTTGTAATTTCAACGATTTTTTTTTTTAATTTTGTCGTTTTCTTTTTTAAATTTATAAATAAATTGGATTTTTTTTTTGTTTTAATTTTGGAGTTTTGTTTGCAATTTTAGAGATTTTAGAAATTTTTTTAATTTTACCGATTTTTTTAGCATTGACATTTTTTTAGTGAATTAATTATTAAATTCTTTTGTATTCAACAATTGAAAAATGTGCCAGCGACAACTCATCTCTAACATACACTTGTTATTCAACTAATAAGTGTGAATAGAGCACATCATAATGTTATAATTAATTGTGAAAAAGAGATAACAATAGGATTAAAAAGAGAAAGCGTTCTAGTTGAAATATACATTTTTCATAGGTATTAGTTAACTCTGTATCTTCTGATTACAAAGAATACATTGTGAATGCTGTGTTTGACAAAACTCCACTTAGCCACCAACTCGCTAAGAGGTGATGCTACGAGTTATAGTCTGTTGTATGGCTGTGGGTTTGAAACTCAATACGACACAAAATAAATTACTTTTTCATATAGAGCAATTTAACAATATAAAATACTTTGTTCAATTGGGGCACATAAATTAACCACTGACGAGTTCTTGTAGGGGACGAAACTGCGACAGTCTTTCATATCCATTATGTCCGTTACATTTTTCAATAAAACTGTTTTCTTCTTCTTCTTTTTCCAGTTATTGTAATAAAATTAATTATGATTGTCATTAAATGACGGTTACAAACACTTTACCCCAGCAACAACGTTTTAATTGGAGTAATTTAAGACCATGTTTTCAAGCGAGATTAAAACTGTTTTTATATTTTACCCCATATGACCCTATACGATATATTCTTTAAATTTCAAACAACAGCTGTCAAATTGTAAAGGAAAAAGCAAAACATTTAAAAATAAAATAAATAAAAAAAAGAATTTAAATAACAAATTGTTTAACTTGTTTTTTTTTTTTTTTTTTTTTTGTTTACTTTTCCCCTGAAAAATTTAACAACACAAAATGACAAATGTTTCGGAAAAAATTTTTTATATGAAAATCACGATAGAAAAGGAAAACAATTAAAAATATATCACAGTAGAAGGCAATCGAATATGTTTAATGTAAACAAAAAATCAGATAGAAAATCTTGCGATAAAACAATGATAAATTCATGTATTTTGTTGAACACAATTTTGATCCTAACCACTAAATTTATCCCTGGAATTTTTTCAAATTTATCATGATTTTTTCTAATAATATCGGCAGTAATTTGAAAAGATTTTCATTATTTCCAATTTTTATTGCAGTTAAATTTGTTGAAATTAAGTTTTCAGTTTACAACTAGTAAATCTACAAAAAAAAAAATCTTTAAAAAATAATAAAACTTTGTTAAATTTTTAGTACATTTACAAATTTTTAATTGAAAACTTGCTAAATCCCAGGGTTCAATTTTATAAAACTAAAAAATTTTTGAATTTACTCTGTTCTTTTCTTTTAACTCATTTTACTCAAATATTATCCATATGATTCACTGTTGCAAGAGGAGAGTCTCGGAGGGTCTTCCAACACACATCTTAAATACAAATTATAGATAAAAGTTCGCAACGAAAACATACGGATCGAATAACAGGCGCCGCACAGTGGAAGATTTTACAATTCTAGGGAGACAAATTCTATATCTTAGAAAATAATAAAGCTAGAGTCATGAAATTTGGTAGACAATGTTTTCGGACCATAGTGCAGCTTTGGTAAAAAAAAAATGGGCGGAATTAGACAAATGCCACGCCCACCACCCATATAAATGAAAAAATGTGCTTATGATACGATTAATGTTGAAAAGCACTGGATGATAAAATAAGACCTAAAAACCATTAATTTGTACAAAAAAGGGGCGTGTCTACTGCTTTTAAAAATATTTCGTTTGAAAACTTTAATATGCATTGGAATATTTAAAATAAATAAATACTTGCGATTTATAAATGACAACAAATGCTTAATTTTTCTTTAATGAAAAACTTTAAATTTTTATTATCTTTAAAATAAAAAAATTTATTACAATGTACACACAAATTAAAATAATTTATTAAATTTCATGGTTGTCATCAGGTGATTCTGGATTCTGTAATAATTCAAGTACTTCACAGGTCAATGCGGATTTTTTATAAACTGGAGGTCTGCGCAAACTGTTGATATATGGATCTGATGATATTAAAAGTCTATTCATTAAATCTGTATTAGTGTTGATTCTAGAAGTTTTTCGCGTGTAGTATTCTCGACATTTTCGTTAGTGTTTATTTCTTACTTCTAACGCCTCCTCCGACAGTTTTCCAATAGGAAGAATGCATTCATCAATAATTTGTTTTGAATGTCATAAAACTTTATAGACATTCACAGGCATACAGTACCACGAATGTTCTTTCAAATAAAGTTATTATTTTTCCACAAACATAGTCAAAAGAACGGTCAATTCTTGTAATTTCGGGTTTTGTTAGCCATATATCAAAAATTTCATGGTATGAGATGTTGTCACTCATAGTAGATTTTTTATAAGCTCAGCAAATTTCGGCAGACAACTTAACTTATTGCTTCAAGTAGACACCTTAGCTATTTGTATAAAACAATTTTTGTGCTGATCCGTTGTGTTCCCAAAAACTTACAGCTTAGAGAACTTTTTTTTTTTTTTTGAAAATTACCGAAAAAAGTTGTTTCTTAAATTAAATAACACTAAAAATACTTTCCAAGTTTTAGAAACGTATTTACAGGATTTATGAAGAGGAGAAACTAGCTAAGCTAACTAAAAAAAAATTTTGAAAAAATAAGTTTACCGATTAAAAGTAATACTCATTTAAAGATGCTCAATTTTAAACAAGTGTTATTTGCATTTTAAATTTACTCATACACAGAAAAAATTATGGGCCAAAAATATCTAATTAATCGATTGTTTGAATATCAATGGCAATTTAAACAATTTTTTTAATTGATACAATTAAAAAATTTATTGAATTTTCTAATATATCCATACAGTGTTTTTAAAAATTTGGCAAACTATTTTTTTTTAATTTATTTAGATTAAATAATCAAACAAAGGTTTAATTATATCAATATATTATTTAATTTGTTTATAAAAAGAAAAAAAATACCGATTTCAAATACACGCAAAATCGTAGTTATTTCACTAGAGTTTGCTACACTCTTTTTGTTGAGATATTCGTGTACGCACGAAGACTTAATTCAGTTTCGTGTTTTATCTGTGGTAATAAAAGTGCACATGTGGATTTAAATAAACCTTATCGAAAAAGGACAATTAAACTTTTATTTTTGTAAATAATTAAATTTTCCATAAGTATAAGTGTCATTAAACTATCATTTTAAAGTTGTGTGTGATTTTTTTAAGAAAGCAATTCAATTACAAGAAAAAGTTCAAGACAAGACAAGCTAAACAAAATTTTTGTCTTTACTTTTATTTGTTTTCTTATAATACATTTTTATATTACAAAGCTTTAATTTTATTATAAATAAAATGTTAATTTAATTTACAAACCTACATTTTTTTTTTTTTTTTATTAATTAATAATCATATAATTACAAATTATATACTATTACCCTAACCGAGCACTAGCTACTATGGCCTTCGGCGCGTTGTAGCGAAAACAGACCAGTGCCTCTGGTGGGAATCGAACCCACGACCCCCGCACTGATAAGCCAGCACGCTACCAACTGGCCTACCGGGGCGCACCTATTTCTTTTTTTATTTAATGGGGTGCATATAACAAAAATAAAAAAAAGCGAGTTTTCAATTAAAACTACCATTGTTTTCTTCTCAAGTTTCAATTAAAGTTGTAATCAATTTAACTAAACTTTTTAATTGAGATTGTAAAGAAAAACAATAACTCTTTTAATTGATATTATTATTATTTTAATTGAAAGAGTTTTAATAAACTGTCTGCAAATTTTTTGAGTTAATACTATCATTTCAGTCGTAGGTGCAAAATCAATTAAAATATTAATTAATTCAATAAAATTTGTAATTGAAACCCGTTTTTAGTTTTTTCTGTGTAGATGTTCAAGTTCAAAGTACCGTTATTTTGTTACTGTTGTCAAATATGTCAAACTTTTTTCATTTTCCTACTCAGTAAGAAGTCCTCTTTCATTATTGATTAAACTATTTATAAAAATTGAAAGTCAAAAAATGGACTTTTGTCCAGCTAGATTGGTCAAATCTTACACCGGGCGTCGCAACAAGGAAAAGAAAAAGGAATAATGATTTTAGAAAACACGATTGGAAATTCGGATGTTGGAACGTGAGAACGTGAGAACGATGCTTCAGGCTGGAAAAATGCATGAAATTTGCAAATGAAATATCGAGATGCAATCTTCATATCTTAGCGCTTCAGGAAATTATTCCAGTAAAAAACTCTGCTTACATGTAAGCAGGTTTGTAAGGGAGTAAGTCAAAAAGAATACCTTACAAACCTGCTTACATATGCTATGATTTTTATATGGCGAATTCCCACTTGGAAGCATTACTCGTGGACAAAATAAGCGCTGATTTTAGCGCTTACAAAAAGCTGTGATTTAATGGCTTGCAGTAGAATCATATTTCAAGTCTATATTATTACGATGAAAAGTAATAATATGAATATACCTGATTTATTTTACATAAAATTCTACAGATATTAGTTTTTTGTTGTTAAAATTTTTGACATATAATATAATTATTTTACTTATTTTGTACCGCTACACGTGCTAGCTCTTCAGAAACAGTTAAATGACTAATTATGTTTTATTACATACTCGAAAACAGCAAACACAATCGAAAATCAATCGGGAAAATTGGTACAGATCGTTTATAATACACGATATGAAACTTTCTGCATTACAACCTGCATCCTTATAAGGGATTAGGGTAATCTGCTTACAACCTGCATCCTTATGAGGGATTAGGGTAATCTGCTTACAACCTGCATCCTTGTAAGGGAAAACAGTAAGCTCAAAATTTATGTTTGTTTATTTTTATACGAAAATTATTCGTTTCTTTTGCTGCTTCTCAGTGATATGTAATAGTAAGCACATACAATTGTTACATCCTGCTTTTAAAAACACGAAAAATTTTATTGGGTAGATGAAAAGCGGACAGACAAATTAATAAACCGAACTTTACGTTAGTTCCTATTACCACTTTTTTTTGAAAACACACCACTGTGCGACAGTGGCTATCTTATGAGAAGCAACTAAGAAATCGAACAAATTATCGAAGGTAAAGACGTCAAACAAAAGGCAAAAGTTCAACTCACACTCAGTGCAAAATAAATCCGCATGGAAGAAAAAAGTGTACGAGGTTAAGACCCACTCCGGACTGTAACACCAAAAGGTGATGCTGATGATGATCCACTGTTCTACAAGGATGTTTTTTGTTTTTTTTTATATTTACACTGCGTAATTGTTTGTTTCGTAGAAACATTTCACATTGTTTCACCAACTTTATTTCACCACATATTAAATAAGTTCTATATGTATGTATGTATTAAAAGTATTTATGAAATGTCAAGGGAATTTGTTATTTGTTTAATTTAATTTGTGATAAAAATATTGTTCAGCTTTCAACTTCAGACAGCAGCAGAAGTGAAAAGCATGTGTTACATTAATAGTCCCCTGTGTGGTTTAAAAAAGTTATTAGGTCAATTGTTAAGAATAATTTTTTTTTTTATAGAATATGTATTAATAATATTCGGTCTATTTAAAATGGTGACATGAAATAAGTTAAGTAAGTAGTTATTAAATAAAAATCATTAACAATTTGAAAGTACACCATACCCTGGTTTTACGGAATCTATTATAATAAACAAACACAAAATTTGTTCTCACGGTTTTGAAAACAAATTAAAAATACAAATTTCCGTAAATTTTGTAAATGACCGCTTTATCAGCACAAGCTCTAGACAAAAAATAGCTAACAGTAAAAATGTTTTCTGGATTATGTTTATGGATTGTCTTAGAAAAATTTTGCGATAAAAATCAATATCTTCGAGTGAGCACTTTTGGAAAATTTTTTCTACTTTTCTCAAAAACTAGGCGAGATGCGAAAAAAACTTCCGAAGAAAATACAATTGACATGACATACTTTAAAAGTTGCATTTCTGTAAAAACACAAATCATGAGTTGTCAATATGGACGATATTTTATATATGGCATAAAGAAAATTAACCAAAATGACTCCTAAATTGTGCGTCTACTAAATAGTTCAGGTTGAGCTAAATGATGCTTTTGTTGTTGTTAACGGTCACGCCCCTTTTAAATTAGGCGGGTCTTAAAATCGCATAGGTTTTGTACAATTACCTAAATAATTCGATCCAAATAAAATGGGTAGCGTTTGAAATCTTGTTAAAGTGTCTTTAAACTGATATGTAATGTTACGTATATTATTTCCAAAGATGAGAGCAGGCAAAGTTAAAAAAACAAAAAATAGTTATTTAACATTTTGTTATCCATGAAAACTTCGTGTAACGTTATGTTTTATGGTGTTTTTAATGAAAATGTTGGTTTCATATTTTAAAATCACAATATGTGAGATGCACCATTCAAAATCTTTGGTTTTAATTTGTATCAAAAATGTATACCACATTTTTTGGTACAAAATAAAACCTAAGTTTTTGACCATTGGAATGATGCATCACATATTGTCAGTTCAAAATATGAAATCAACATTTTCATAAAAAAAATACCTTAAATCAAAATATTTCATATGAAAAAACTCCAAAGTTGAATAAATAGTCTTAAAAGCAGTTTTATTTTGTTGTCAAGCTTGTTCACTCTTTAGTACTATTAAAGTTATATAAAAAAAACATTAAAAAAAATATTTAAAATCACACACAGAAAAATAAAGTGCCAACAGAATTAGAAAGTGTACTTTGGTGGCTACAACCCAGACTTGGGCGACAACAATTACATTTGAAAATCGTTCACTTGTGAAATTGTTCTATGTCATTAATAATATCAGACCTACGCTCACACTTATGAGCTTAATCATTTCATTGGAAAATTTGTAAAAATATTAATACCAAACATGGGGATTAGTAACAACATCTGGTTATTTAATTACAGAGAAATTAATCAATTACACCCAATTACATGTAATTGAACATAAAAAAGTAATTGGCCTGTAATTAAATATACAGATATTGGAGTTATGTCCGATGTTTGGTATTGACAAAATTTATAATTTTCAAGGAAGCGTTAAAGCCCACAAGTGTGAGCGTAGGTCGGAAATTATTAATGATATATAAAATTTCACAAGTGAACGATTTTGAAATGTAATTGACGGTGCCCAACTCTGCTACAACCAATAAATTCGGTTAGTACGAATATATTTAAATGTGATATCGGAATATTTTGGGTGTTGCAACAAAAAATAAATTGTGTTAGCGGAATTTTCTTGTGAAACTCAACATTCAGTTGTACCAATCCATTTCAGTAGTTTTAACCGAATTTTATTTAGCAAATTGTAAAATTTTTCTCTGTGTGTATATAATGATTTATACATGGGACTAATTAATAGATAATTTCATTACCATTCATTGATATCAATTGTAATGAAATTATTTTCATTACAAGACACTTTGATTATATAATAAAACATTGGTCCAAACTGAAACGATATATAATGCAACATGGAATTGAAACACTGCAAACATTGGGATGGTATCGAAATGAAAATTTTAAATAGCGGAGAGTGCTAATTTGTATTATCATATTATAATTTGGAAAAAACGCTGTATCAGTCTCTCTTTGGTAATTTTATAAAATATATAATTCTTAAGATCCCTTCCAAACCTACCTAATTTGTATTATCTCCGAAAGCAAGTTAGATAGGGCAAAAACGTAGAAAAATTTTGCTCCACATGAGCATTATTTATCCCCTGATAATATAAATTGGCTTAGACCCTGACTGGTCTTAAAGGATCCATTTTAATGAACAGAGAAGACAAAAAATAGCAAAATCCATTGTGTTTTAGCAAAAAGATTTTGTAAAAGAGCAAACAAAAGCTAAACTACAAAAAAAGGTAAAAAATTACGCTTTTAAAAGAAAAAGTAAAAAAATATTGACGAAATAAAGAATTTGAAGCAATGAATATCTGAGTCTTAAGAAAAAGCAGATTTTAAACCCAAAAATAAAAAAATTGCTAAATGAACAAATGTTAGCAAAAACTTAGTTTTTAAAAAATTGAGCTCGAAAATAATTCTTATGATCTCTCTCGCACCGAACTCATTTGTATTTTTGGAGTGGTTCATGTGAGTCAAGATTTGCAAAAATTTCGTCCGTTTTGCGCTATCTCCCTTAGTTTTCAAGATATTTCTCTTTAACCAAAACTAAGAGAGAAAGTGTTACACGGACAAAAATTTTGCTTCATTGGAGAATTCATTTTTTTTTTCGGTTCGGATTGGTACTTTTTAAGGTAATCGCAAAAAAAATCGGTTGCCTGGAGTATGGCTAATTTACTAGATAGATATATTTTAGAATTTTCAATATACACAGAGAAAAATGTAGCTATTTTCCAACTGAAATTCGGTTACTACGGCTTAACTTCGGTTATTATGAATTTCAGTCGATAGGTACAACTAAACATTATTTTTCACAACAAACTTCGGTTAATACGACTGAGTTTTAGTTGCAACACTCAACATTTTCAGAAATCTAATACTAATATCGTCCTATAAACAGAATTTATAAGTTGTTACCATTAAAATTTCACTTTTCAATTCGGTTGGCACTTTATTTCTCTGTGTGTAAGAACGTGGCAAAAATGGGTTTGATTTTACAATATGTGGCTTGTTCTGACTGTTTTTTTAGTTTAGTTTTTGTTTAGTTATTTTTTTAATAGCTTAAATATAAAAATTTTATAAAAATTACAATTTTAATATGATTTGTAGTCATTTTACTAGTATTTTTATAATTGTTGCCAACATAATTCCCTGAGTGGGGAAATCGAAAACTTAAAACTGAGGCATTCACAAGAAATAAAATAAAAAAATTAAATTACCAATTGACGCCCAAATGAAATCTGCTGAAGAGAATTCAGTGAAAATGTAATTCTACACCCAGAAAAAGGTTTGGTTGGAATTCAGTCGAAACCATTAACATTTATTTGATAGGACGTTATTTTATTTGAAACCACTACCAATAACCGAATAATAAAGCCAAAATATTGTCACAATTTATTTTGTGATACTACAAGAGAATCATCAAATTTTTATAAAAATTGTCGATAATCAAAAGTGGTTACTGCAAATAAGGTATTCGCAATCAAATATGCCACTAAAATAGATTTTCAGTAGTACCAACCGAATTGTGGATTGCATTGTTTATAGAAACAACTAATGATTGGCATTGGCAAACGAATTTGAGACAATGTTGGTTTTCCTATCAAAATATTTAAATTCAAATTTAGCACTCAACATTTATAAGTGTTTGTGGTGTAGCGGGTAGAAAGTTTTCCTTGTACTCCGAACTTCCGAGTTCAAATCTCGGAAAAGACAAAACACGAAAAGTTTTTTTTAGTTAAAATAAAAAAAAAAATAAAAAAATATTTTGAATTTCAATAAAGTTTTGTGAAACGCAATGATATTTATTTGGAATGTAATATTGTGTTAGACAACTGAATATTAGCTATCACGATTGAAAATATAATTTAACATTACGACAGTTCGCGTAACCGCCACAATACGATTGGCAGTAATTCGTTAAATAGGATCAAGTGAAGTCGAAATTAAGAAAAATTTAAATATATTCTTATATTCAAGGGGAAAAAAATTAAAAAAAGCTCTCCTAATCGAACCGTAGCAAAACTAGCCATTGTAAAACTTGAGTCATAAGGTGTAATTAGTGCGTGAACAAATAATAAATATTGTATGTATTGTTGATCTTTAAAATCTGTATTTCAAAATTCCAAAATGAAATACAAATAATAAATATTACTAATACTTAACACTATTATCCAAAAAATTTTAAAATTAGAATTCTCCTTTGCCAAAAATTTTGCCTAAATTTAATTTTTTCATTTGTCGTCCAATGATGTGAATTTAAAGGATGAAAAAATTATATGATTTAAAAAAGCTTTTGATTTCTGAATTGAGTTGGCTATCAGAAAATAATTTTACTTAAATTATTGGACAAATAGTTCCAGAGAAAATCTCAAAAATCGAGGTGTTCTCATAAAAGGAAGTGGGCGTTAATTTAACACATCTAGAGATTTTTTTTATAGTTTTATAGTTTTTTTTTTTTTAAATCTTCCGAAATTAAAAACTACCGGTAATGAAATATCGGGGTTTTAATTAAAGTGTTTCAATACTATTCTAAAAGATTTTAAATTTCATAATTTTTAATAGAGATTTTTCTTTTTTTTCAAAAATGGGTACATTTCGGTAGCGAATAACGTTTTTCAAATTTCAGTTGTAATTTTTTTTAATTGCTTTTGATTTAACAACACCGGTATTTTTAATGCTAATAATTTTAATAGTTTTTTTCAGTTGTTATTAGTATTCAGTTGTTTTTAGTGCGCAGGTTGAAATTTCCAACCTTACCAAAAAATAGTACTGGCAAATCACTGCTATTTTTGTAAAATCTACCATCTTAAAAATTACCAAATTGTTTGCAAGGCATGTGCTTTGCCTATATCACTAGCAAAATTCTTTGCCAATATTGTTTTTACCAATATTACAACCAATTAGAAGCATTTTTCTTTTAATAATTTATTATATTTTACTCATTTTAATATGATGTATAAGTCTAAGACCGAACTGTTTTACTATACATATTTCCAAAATTAACATAATTTAAGGTATGTATTTTAAAAGCACCAAATTTTTTGGATTACCAATGTTATGCCCACGGTGGCAAGTTCGTTTAAACCAACGGCTGTCCGCTGTTACCAATCGGGTAACAGGACAATGCTGTCGAGATTGTTAATCCCATGTTCTGCCAACGCATAACCGACCGTAGCCGACGCTCTGCCAACACTATGCCGATTATATTTTTCTGCCTGGGTAGCTATTTTAACGAACTTTTTTTTGTAAATTTTGCCTGCAGAAATCCCATAGTGTGGAAATTAAAACGTATATTACAAAAAAATTACGCAAAGTTATGTAAAAAAGAAATCTTAGAAAATAAGATTATTTAAAACTACCGGTAATGAAGAAACGGGCTTGCAGGCAAGATTTTTGTAAGTTAAAGTTTGTACAGAATTGTAATATGAAGGAATTTCATACGAGGGCGAATCAATAAGTCGTTGACTTTTCGAACTTCCCTCTTAGTTATATGAAATGCAACACTGCACCCATCAAGTACCACCTGTTAATAGACTACTGTCAAATTTTGAGAAAGTTTCGTCATTTACTTTGCGTTTAACAGCTGTTCAAAACATACAACCTCGTGGATTTTTTTAAAAATGGAAAAAAAGTGAATTTCGAGTGCTCATTAAACATTATTTTTTGCGAAAAAAAGCCGTCAATCAAACCAAAGAAAGGCTTGATAAATACTATGGGCACTCTGCACCATCGATTACAATGGTAAAAAAGTGGTTTACTGACTTTCGTTGTGGTCGCGCAAGTTACGGCACCTCAACAGTAACCATTATTTATCATTATTATTATCATTACTAACACTACTATTATTATTAACACTATTATTATTATTATTAATATTACTTTAATTAAGATTTCATTCTAAACGTTCTGCTTTGTTACAATTAATGATTTAATAGTTTTGAAGTGCTGACATTTAAAATTCTAAATAATTTTGGTTGTTTACATTTTTCAAGTACATTAGCACACTTAAATTCTTGGTAAAATTGTAACAAAGAACAATGCCCTTTTCTTCAAGCAAAGCAATGTATTTTTGATTTAACTTTGTCGCAACTGTAGAATTTTGCCTACAGTTGATGTTCTAATTATAAAATCCAGACATTGTTGCAACATACAAGCTCTGCTTGTAAGTGGCACAATGAATTTCTTTGTTTAGATTTTTCCGATCAGCAATATTGATTATTCTGTCAGTATTGACTGAAGAATATAATAGATTGATTTTCTGGAGATCGATTCACTTACAGAGGGACCATTGAATATAGAACATTATTAAATTAACGGAATTCGTAAAATAAAATATATAAAACAGATTTGTAATTTTGTAAAATATATAAAACGGATTTGTAATTTTGTAAAATAAATAAAACGGAGTTTGTAATTTTGTGAAATAAAATAAAATAAATTGAATTTTTGTAAACATTTTAAAAGTGCATTGAATTTTTGTGATTTTGGAAGTTTCCTATGAAATAATATCTCCTGGAAACTTAACTGGCGCAGTCGACGGAAGCTTGTATTAACAAGCAACGCTCTCAACGACAACAACAACACCTACAATACAAAAGAAGACAACTGTAATAACAACAACCGCAACAAAAAGCAACTGCAACTATAAAAAAAAAAAGAGAAGAATCCAACAATAATAATAATGCAAATCATCATTCTTGGGGCACTGTAAGTCTTGAAATTATAAACATAAACACACATAATTATCATAATTATCATTATTATCGTGATTTTTTTTTTTGGGATATGTGATTAAGTTATAAATTATTAAAGAAAATAAAGAAAGAAAAAGAAGATAAAAGAAAAGAAAATTTACCAAACAAATATTGCAAGTTAATTTAAAAAGGAAAAAAAAAGAGATATTACCGGTAGTGTCCAAAATCTTTTATTCGAAATTTTATTTCCATAAAACTCTGGAAAGGAAGAAAGAACGGAAGATAAAAGAATTTGGATTTGTTGAATAAAAACTCCAAAGGCTCTTTCATTTAAATCCTATTTCTATAAAACTCTGGAAAAGGAAAAAAAATTAAAGTGTTTTTGGAAAGTGTTCTTATATTTACTTTTGGACTTTTTGTTCTCTCTTCAATAAGAAGTGTTCGTGAAAGTTGTTTAATTGTAACAACACGGGAAAATATATAATTTCTTGTGACCTTAATGTCAAAAATTTCAAAAAGGTTCTCCCCTTATTCGAAATTGTTTAGAAGCAGATCCCTAGAAGCTATTCCGGAAACTGTTCAAGCGGAACTCTCCAGAATGACCTCAGTTCCTGGATCAAGTGGGTTGCAAACCGTACCAACTGGTACGGAGGGTATTATGGCAACACAGGGCGACATTTTCAATTCCTTGAGAATTCCTGATGCCATCAAAGACTTGCCAAAATTTGATGGAAATCGAAAACTCTTATACGAGTTTATTAATAACGTGGAAGAAATTCTTCTACATATACGAGGAACGGATAACACTCCTTATGGTCAGATATTATTAAGGGCCATTCGGAATAAGGTAGTGGACAAGGCGAATGAGGTTTTAAATATGTATGGCACTCCACTTATCTGGGATGACATTAAGAATAATCTGATTCTCCACTACTCGGATAAGAGAACAGAAACGTCGCTAATTCGAGATTTACATTCTATTAAACAGGAGAATAAGTTATTAGAAGTATTTTATAGTGAAATCGTGGAAATACAGTCGACACTGTATAACAACATCCTTATTCACGAAAAGGACATGGGTGTTATTCGGGCTAAAAAAGACCTTTTTGCGGAAATGTGCCTTAATGCTTTCCTGACAGGCCTTAAAGAACCATTGGGTTCATCAATCAGGGCGATGAGGCCAGAGTCTCTGGCAATAGCTCTGACATTCTGCATGAAAGAGCAGAATATATTTTATGGTCAAGCCAGAAATAGGATGAATTTTAACCAGTCTCCTGGTTATCGGGGACAATCCGATTATCGTGGATATAGACCACATTACAATTATACTACTAGGCCATACGATAGGCCTCCACAACTACAAAACCGTAGTCAACCAGGGTATTTTAGACAAAACAACCCTTCTACATTCGATAATACGGCGACAAGACCTTTTAACGCTAAATCATTCACCAACCCTTTTAACTCAAAAGCATCCAATAACACTTCCTTTACAAAGGCAATAAGACCTACGAACAATACACCAGAACCAATGGAAACTAGCACTACCTATTCTCGTTTCGGAAATAAACAGAGTGGGTACATCAAATCGTCACCTAGTGCGAGAACTTCCAACTCCAGAATGGAGTTGCATAATATTGATAATTATCCACCACCTGGCGAATTTGGGAATTACGGTGTGAACTTTTCGGTTGTTGAGGAATCCCAACATATTGAGGATAATCCTCCAGGAACAGAAAATTATCAGGATCTAGACGGTTATCAATTAGAACAGATAAATATTGAGGATATGCAGAATTTTTACGAATTTGCCTCGATGAACCCGCCGAATACATAGACTTAAATGTTCACGGGTCGGAATTGGCATACGTAGATATTGCCTCTCCATTCGGAAGACCTCTCCGCTTTCTGATAGATACGGGGGCGTCTTCATCTTTTATTAATCCACGATTTATTAAGGAAAAAGATCAGAGGGAAATGAAATCGGTGACAATCAGAACTGTATTTAAGAACCATCGACTAAATAAAAAGGTTACCTTACATATATTTAAGGAATTCAACAAGAAAGGTAATTTTGATTTTCTTCTTTTCAAATTCCATAATTATTTCGACGGGTTATTGGGTTTAAATTTCTTAACAGAAACCGGAACGGTAATTGATTTGCCGGATAAATGCCTAAGGGTAAATGGTGAGGTCATTCCATTGAAATTTAGAACAAACAGACCATCAAAACGTTATACCCTGAAACTTAAATCGAGAAATATTGTGAAACTTCCTGTGAACATACAGAATGGACAGATTAATTTAAAAGATACGAAAATAAATGAACATATGTTCATCCAAGGTGGCCTTTATCAGTCAAACGATGGTTACAGCTATATGGACGTTGTGAACACCTCAGACACAGATCAGGTCCTCTTTTTGGAAGACCCGTTAGACGCAGAGGCGTATAATCCTCATGACTATGTGGAAATAAATAATTTGAATGTTCACATGGATACCTGTAACACCCCGAAAATGGATATTCGACAAAAATTGCGACTGGATCACTTAAACCCGGTCGAAATTAGAGAAGTCTCAAAGATTCTACGCGAATATAGGGATATCTTCTTTAATGAAGAAGATAACTTAACCTTTACAAACAGAATCAAACATTCGATCCAAACTTCAGATGACATACCAATTTATACTAAATCGTATAGATATCCGTATGTGCACAAAGAAGAAGTTAGCAATAAAATTATCTACAAGAAGGGCAAAAGTAATACAAACGCTGATGCATTGAGTAGAATTAAAATAGATACAGATAAAACCCAGTCGGAAATTCAGATTCACCACAATGAGGAAATTTCAGAAGAAGTTTTACCGCAGAATATGGATGATACACTATCAATTCAAGGTACACAGGGTTCAACCATTCATTCAGCCATTGAAAATTTGGATGACGGAATTTATATTTCTAAGCGCCCTCTGAATGAATTCAATCTACAATTGGTATTAAAAAAAGATTGCCCAGAATCATCAATGTCTCTTGAAACCATTTTTCGCAATAAACAGCGGCGTATAATTAAAGAGAAATCATTCGACGAAGGAAAAATTACTGAAATTATTCGAAAATACCTTCCGCCCAACAAACTTACAGTAATATTTACAGACGATGATACATTCAAAATGGTACAAGCAGCATACTCTAAATACTTTTTCCACAGTAAACTCTTCAAAATACTCAGAAGCATGGAAATCTTAGAAGACATAACAGAAGAAAACGCACAAGAAGCCACTATCAGAGAGTATCACGAGAATAATAACCATAGGGGCATTAACGAGACTCATATTCACCTGAAGAGGAAATATTTTTTTCCCTGTATGAAGGAGAAGATCACTCGAACAATAAATAATTGTATCATTTGCCGCACACAAAAGTATGATAGGTGTCCTCCAACTATAGAATTTATGAAACCAGAAACACCTTTGAAACCCCTGGATATTTTACATATCGACCTTTATGCAATAAATAAAGAACAAATTTTGACGATTATCGATAAATTTTCTAAATTTGCTTTCGCTTCAACACTTCCTAATAGGACAAGCTTGTCAGTGGTTAAAGCCATAAATAACTTTGTATCTCTCTATGGTATTCCCAGAAAAATAGTATGTGATCAAGGGTCTGAATTTAACTCAAACATATTTAAGGACTATTGCAAGCAATATGACATAAACCTTCATTTTACTTCGTTTCAACAAAGTAGCAGTAATTCTCCAGTAGAAAGGCTACATTCTACGTTGACTGAAATATATCGTTTAATAATGATAAAGAAGAAAAATTTAAAATTGTCAACGGATCATGAGGATATTTTCCGAGAAGTTTTAATAACTTATAATAATGCCATTCACTCAGCCACAAAGCTAACCCCATATGAGCTGTTTTTTGGTCGACCCTATACGTTTGACAGGCAGATAACATATAATAATGAGCATGAATACTTACAAAAACTCAACGAATTTCAGGAAAAATTATTTCCTTCAATTAAGGAACACATGGAAAGACAAACGGAGAAAAGGATCGAAAAACTTAATGAGAGAAGGTCCAAACCACTGGACAGAAACATAGGTGAAAAAATTCTGCGAAAGGAATGTAAACGAAATAAAATGACACCAAGATTTTCAGAGCATAAAATTAAAACTGATAATAATGTAACAATTGTAACACAGAAGGATAAGAAGATCCATAAAACACGACTCCAAAACAGACGAAAATTCGAAAACCTCTCATAACTTGTTTTGTTTTAATTAATCTCATTTCAGACTTGCATTAACAACTGGGTCATCAATATTCAAAATGTAGATCATAATCAAAAGATAATGAAATTCGATCTGGGACCAGCAAAAGTAAAAAAGGATATCGTAATCTAATGCATATTATTAATCTTGACGACTACGTTTCTAACATAAGGAGTATAGTTAATACTATTAATGCAATAAGAGAAAAAGGCCAAGATGATGGAATCCAAAATCTGTTATCAATGTCAGATTTCAAATTGAATGAACTCAGAAATAGACTCAACACCCTTTTGCCATTTAAACGCACAAAAAGAGGACTTATTAACGGACTTGGATCGGCAATTAAATTCATAACAGGAAATATGGACGCTGAAGACGCAAAGAAACTCGATATGGAAATCAAAGAGATGAATAATGAAGGGATTTTGTCACACAGTAATTGGAGGGAACAAAAGCTTTTAAACAACAAGATAATACAGAGATTTAGGAACATAACAGAACACATAAATAGGGAACAAGAAATTATATCAAGAAACTTCATATTAAACTCAAATAGAATTAATAAGAATTCGAAAGAAATCTCAGAAATGCAATATTTGAATAGGGTAAATTATAACATAGATCTGTTGTATAACCATATAACGAATATAGGCGAGGCAATTATTCTCGCTAAACTGAATATTATTTCTAAATACATTCTGAATACTGAGGAACTTGCTAAAGTAAGAGATATCATGGAATATGATAAATTCCCAAATAGACAAGACGTCATGGAATATGACAATTCCTTGGGTTCAAGAAACCTCACTGCATATGAGAATTTCTTGAGTTCAGATGGCAAATATCTAAGAAACCTCACTGAATATGAGAATTTCTTGGATTCAGACGAGCATATATACGAATTGCTCGAGCTACAAGCCTTTTATAACGGTACAAATATAATAATTAATTTCAAAATACCAATAATAAGTAAAGAGAATTACAAACTTTATCACATTATCCCATTACCAATTAATAACACTAAAGAGATAATCATTCCTCCATATATAATACATAACAAACATAAACTACACAAACTCACGAGCATTTGCCCCAGGGTGGAGAACATTTTTTATTGTAACTCACTACAAGAAGAACTGATGGAAGATTTAACATGCTTGGGACCACTGTTCAACGGAGGAACGGCACACTGCAATCTAAAGGATTTGGGAAAAATATCCAAAATCCTGCAAATAGAAAACAACTTTATTGTATTTATAAATATACCGACAGTACTAATAAAATCTACTTGCAGAATAAAGACTCCAGTGGGAATTAAAGGCACTGGCTTCATTTTCTTCAAAAATTGTAGCATCGAGATCAACAATATAATTTATTACGATGAAACATCCATATTTTGGGATAAAGTCAACCTTCTACCAAATGACAACTC
Organism: Delia radicum; assembly: GCA_021234595.1. Lineage (NCBI taxonomy): Eukaryota > Metazoa > Arthropoda > Insecta > Diptera > Anthomyiidae > Delia > Delia radicum. The sequence goes on from CM037851.1 coordinate 98,711,015, forward strand.
CACAATTAAAGTGAACTCTACAACTAAAGTAACAACATTAATGACACTAGAACAACTAAACATTGATAACATCAACAACATCACAACATTTAAAGAAACAGCAATTATCCATGTCGGCTCGATCTATGCTGCACTAACAACATTACTCATCCTAATAATAATAATAGCATCAGTATCATCAAGGAAACAAATAATTTATACAACAACCACATCAGTTCCCGTTCCAGCCCCAACTAATTCATTGTGGCCTTCACTCTATTCTAAGGGGGGAGGAGTTACGGCACCTCAACAGTAACCATCATTTATCATTATTATTATCATTACTAACACTACTATTATGATTAACACTATTATTATTATTATTATTAATATTACTTTAATTAAGATTTCATTCTAAACGTTCTGCTTTGTTACAATTAATGATTTAATAGTTTTGAAGTGCTGACATTTAAAATTCTAAATAATTTTGGTTGTTTACATTTTTCAAGTACATTAGCACACTTAAATTCTTGGTAAAATTGTAACAAAGAACAATGCCCTTTTCTTCAAGCAAAGCAATGTATTTTTGATTTAACTTTGTCGCAACTGTAGAATTTTGCCTACAGTTGATGTTCTAATTATAAAATCCAGACATTGTTGCAACATACAAGCTCTGCTTGTAAGTGGCACAATGAATTTCTTTGTTTAGATTTTTCCGATCAGCAATATTGATTATTCTGTCAGTATTGACTGAAGAATATAATAGATTGATTTTCTGGAGATCGATTCACTTACAGAGGGACCATTGAATATAGAACATTATTAAATTAACGGAATTCGTAAAATAAAATATATAAAACAGATTTGTAATTTTGTAAAATATATAAAACGGATTTGTAATTTTGTAAAATAAATAAAACGGAGTTTGTAATTTTGTGAAATAAAATAAAATAAATTGAATTTTTGTAAACATTTTAAAAGTGCATTGAATTTTTGTGATTTTGGAAGTTTCCTATGAAATAATATCTCCTGGAAACTTAACTCGCATGTACAAATGACGCTGAACGTTCTGGACTGCCAATTGGGGTCAATACACCGGAAAATGTCGAAAAAATCCACGATATGGTGTTGGCAGATCGAAGAGTAAAAGTGCGTGAGATTGTTGATGCCATAGGCATTTCATAAGGTGTGTAGTTTCAATTTTAAATGAGCAGTTGGGTTTAAGAAAGCTGTCTGCAAGATGGGTGCCGCGTTTGCTCGCAATTGACCATAAACGTAATCGTGTGACAACTTCGAAGAATTGTTTGGAGTTGTTTAACCGCAATTCGAATGAGTTTTTGCGGCGTTTTGTAACTGTGGATGAAACATGGATAAATTACAACACTCCGGAGACCAAGCAGCATTCTAAACAATGGGTTTCTCCGGGTGAACCGGCACATCGATTACCTTCAAAGGGAAAAAACCATAAACGGCGAATATTATGCCAACTTATTGGACCGATTTAACGAGGATTTAAAAAAAAACGACCCCATATGGCCAAGAAAAAAGTTCTTTTTCATTAAGGTGCACACGGGTGCAGTCTCAATGGCAAAAATGGTACCTCATCCTCCATATTCTCCGGATTTAGCCCCCAGTGACTGTTTCCAAGCCTAAGGAAATGGCTCGCTTTAAATAGATTTAGCTCCAACGATGAAATTATTGATCAAACAAATGCCTATTTTTTGGAAGGGATACAAAAATTAGAGAAATGTTGGACTAAGTGTATTGAGCTAAATGGAGATTATGTTAAAAAATAATCTTTTTTTTGCAAAAAAAAAAAATGTGTTTCATTCAAAAAGTCAATGACTGATTGATCCGCCCTCGTATTATTTATAGCTAGAGACATACAGGGTATTTCATAGCTTTAACGTTAATTTTGTTTTGCAGTTAATTCTTAAAAAACTAAACCGATCTTTTGGGGGATTTCGGAAGATTAACTCAGTTCTGTCTTATATGTAAACTAAAAAATTGTTGTTGTATTTTTTAAATTATGTAGCTGTCTAGGACTTCATAATTATAACGTAATTTCAAGAAAATTTTAAAAATTAGCGCCAATTGATAAGCGCTATGGGTAAAGTAAAAGGATTTTGGCGATTTTAGTCAAAAATCTGAATTTAAAGGAACATGTTCAACCAAACTAAAGTATTGATATGACTTTTTCTGATCAGTCCTCCTTATTAGATGGACGACAAATAATTTTGATATGCATATAGTGGTTTCTTCGGTCAAATCCGATTCGGTTCCTTTGAAACTCTAGACAACTGCATAATTTAAAAATTACAATAACATACAACAAATTTTTATGTTGCATCAATCGAAGCCTAAGACAGAGATCGGTTAAGTTTTTTAAGAAATAATTCGAAAACAAAATTGAAACACCCTGTATAACCTAAGATATTAACAAACAAAAATGTGCGGGATGTACAGACAAATAGACAAAAACTCAAGTATATTATAACAATATTATCACTTAATTTAAAATAAAATAAAATAAAAATCCTCAAGATAAAATAAAATTTCATCATTTATTACATTAAACATTAACATTTTGAACAAAAATGAAGCACATCTTTCTGTCGCACCGTCTATTTGACCGCCAGACTGTCTTATCTAATTAACTTTAGTCTTTAACACGTTTTTAAATATTTTGCGCAGGTTGTCCCTTAAAAACGGTTTGTTCATAAATGGAAGAAATCAATTTTTTTCTGGAAAACCTTAACACCTGCCGAATTTTGGAAATGACCCATTTGAGAAAAAGTGTATTAATATTAAAAATTCCTAAAATTCCAAATTAAGAAAAATTTTAGTTTCATTTCATTTATTCATCTAATATATTCAAAATGATTAGATATGGAATTCTGACTATACTGTATATATATTATTACCCCAATTTAGCCTGAAATCAAAAATGCCCCATGAAGTTGATAAAAATTTAAAAACGGGGTTTTTTACGATTTTTTAAAATGCCTGATTTGGAGATGTCGATTGCTATTTTGATAATATAACAATTAGAAAGTAATTAAAGAAAACAAAATTTTAAATTGTAAATCGTGTTTGTATTTGGAACAACACTCCCTTCCAGGACATTTTATGAAAATTGATTATTTTATCAAAAAAATTTAACAAAATTTCAATATTTTCATCAAAGTTAGCATCATTTTCAAAAAATATCGATTAAATGTTATTAGATTATAATTAGTTTTTCTTTTATTTAAACAGTCTTTAATACTTAACAAATAATGTTTAATCCTTTTTTTGACGTGGGGACAGAAAAAGATCTATGACTAAAAGATTGTCAAGATTTTTAATTTGTAAAAACAAAATCCACGTAATGAAAATAGTTATTTTATGCAGTTTGATACATATATGTAGGGTAAATGTTGCCACTTTTTATCAAAAAAGACTCACTACCAAATTTACAGAAGACTTCTTTCAGATTTTAATTGATTTTGGATATGTGATAAAGGGTACAAAACTAACGTAGCAATTCTCCAGTTTCTTTTTTCACGAAAAAAACTGGGGCCATTTTTGACCCCACCTTTTACACCCTTAAAATTAAGATTGGTACGACAGAGAATTCCGCTTGTTAGTTAGTTCAGTGCACTTTATCACATATCCAAATTCAATCAAAATCTGAAAGAAGTCATTCTGCAAATTTCCTAGTTGCTCTTTTTTGGTAAAAAGTGTAAACATTAACCCTATATGGATCAAATAATGTTTTATAATCTATATGGGGAGCAAAGATGCATTTACCCCTTATATATATTTAATAAATCGTCAGATAAATCTTTCAAATACATTTAGTATTAATTTTTGTATGGTTTATAAGGAAAAATATGAAAGAAAAACGAAAAACAAGAAAACTGGTTTTGATGCCACCTTTTTTACCATTATAACTAAGATTGGCGCAATAGAGAATTCCTCTTTTTCGATTTTTTTATTTTGATTATGTATTTTTTTTTTAACCGAGGGAAACTTATAAAAATTATAAAAAAGTTCTAACATAGGGTTGTTAAATTTTTAAATTTTTTTATTTATTTTTTTTTTTAATAATATAAATCGCTTTTTCAGGTCATTTTGAAACAAAAACCTCCCGCATAAAACGCATTTCCTTAAAATGCATTTTTAAGTTGACCAATAATACTGCACAACATATTTTAAATAACTTTTTACTTATTGTATTCGTTATTTTGCGAATTTTGATGTCTATATCACCGAACAGCGATAGTTTCTGTGTTAAAACTTTTGACATTTTTTGCAATTATCAAATTTTAGCTACACTAGCCATAAATATAAAGTAACAAAATTTTATTTTTTCGCGGTTTTAAAAAATGTTTCCGCATAGTTCTCTTTTTCTTTAATTAAACACGCGAAACACGTCAAATTTGAAAACGTTTGTGACCTTTAAGTTGGATATGCATCGTTATTGTCTAATTACGTTAAAATTTTAGCTAAATATTACTTTTAAGTTTAATTAAACAAAAAGAGAACTATGCGGAAACCTTTTTGAAAACCGCGAAAAAATAAAATTGTGTTACTTTATATTTATGGCTAGGGTAGCTAAAATTTGATAATTGCAAAAAAAGTCAAAAGTTATAACCCTAGTGCACACAGAAACTTTCGATTTCTAATAACACGATTAAAAAAAATTAATATGATGTTTTATATAATCATACGAAATTTAATAGGAGTCTTAATACTGTTTTATCCGAGAAATGGGTATATATAATTATATGAATTTGCATTAGTTTAGTTATAATTCTGATAATATCAGATTAAATTACATCCCAGCAAAATAAGAGCTGAGGAAAAAGTAGTAAAAACACCACATCTACTGAGCCGGATGTGGTGCAAATGCAGGTGAATCATTAATGATTTTAACATTGTCGTGTCATTGGGCGGATGGAGTGAATATATTACTTCTCTAATAGCATTTTAAAGAGTGCATGCATGCTATTTTCCAATAGTTGGTTCAATAGTTCATGGGAGGTATTTTTCAAATATATAAAGGGTGGTTAAATTGTAAGGGCCGATGTTGAATGTGAACCACACCTAAACGCCAAGTTTTTTTCCGAAGTTTATTTGACATTTCTCTATTTCAGACTTACTCAATTTGAACCATGGAGAGATACACAATCCAACAACGTGTTAAAGTTATCCAGACTTATTATAAAAATGGGCGTTCAAATCAAAATGCATATCGTACACTTCGTGATTTTTTTGGTCAATTTGATCGTCCAAATGTGCGTACAATCGCAAAAATCGTGGAAAAATTCGAGCAAACCGGGTCTGTAGAAGATGTGAGAACACCAGTGCATGCTCGTACAGCTCGTACTGCAGAAAATATTGCTGCTGTTCGCGATAGTGTGGCTGAAGAGCCGTCCACCTCAACTCGTCGTCGTGCCCAACAATTGCACCTCTCACGCTCGTCGTTGATGAACATTATGCATAAAGACTTGCATTTAAACACTTACAAGGTGCAATTGGCTCAAGAACTAAAGCCTCTTGACCATTCCAAACGTCGTGAATGGGCAGAATTGTGGCAAGAAATGGCAACAGTGGATGATCAATTTTCGAAGAAAATCATCTTCAGTGATGAGGCACATTTTCACCTCAGTGGATTCGTCAATAAACAGAATTGCCGCATTTGGGCGAATGAGAATCCAAGAGTGATTGTCGAAAAAACCAATGCACCCACAAAGAGTGACTGTTTGGTGCGGTTTATGGGCTGGCGGCATCATCGGGCCGTATTTTTTCCAAAATGAGGCCGGTCAGGCAGTTACTGTGAATGGTGTTCGCTATCGTGAGATGATAACGAACTTTTTATGGCCCGAATTGGAAGATATGGATGTGGACGATATGTGGTTTCAGCAGGACGGTGCCACTTGCCACACAGCTAACGAAACAATGGCTCTTTTGCGCAACAAATTCAATGGCCGTGTTATCTCACGTAATGGCGATGTCAATTGGCCGCCAAGATCATGTGATTTGACACCGTTGGACTTTTTTCTTTGGGGTTATTTGAAAGAAAAGGTGTACGTCGATAAGCCAGCAACAATTCAAGAGCTAAAGGATGAGATAATTCGGCACATTAACGGCATAGAACCTCCATTATGCCTCAGCGTCATCGAAAATTTGGACCATCGGATGGAGGTGTGCCGCCGTGGTCGCGGCGGCCATTTGGCCGATATTTTGTTCCATACATAATTGAGTAATACCAATATATCATAATAAAATAAAATTACAATAATTTCCTAAATAGTTTGTGTTTTATTCAAAATCAACATCGGCCCTTGAAATTTAACCACCCTTTATTAACATTTTTATTTAATAAAAATGTGCAGCATACTTTAGGGATGTTTCTTTAAATATTAAAAAAAAAAAATCTTTTGGTGCCAGCGAGTATTGAACACACGAATCTGAGTTACGATCTGCTGTATTAAAGTAGACCGCTCTACCATTTGCACCAAAGTTACTTATGCAGTAAAACAAACTTAAAACGAAATTAAGTTGAAAATATTCATATATTTTTATGAAAACAAGAAAAATATGCTACACAAATATATAATAAAAAAGATAAAATAACGTATCACTGAGATATAAATTATTCTTAAAATATTTTTAAGTTTTGATGAGGTTAAAAAAAATATTAAGAAATAATAAAAATGCTCATTTAACAATTTTGAATTCATTGCATATTTTAAAATATTTTTTAATAATTAATTTGACGAGAAGTGTCTTTAATAAGTTAAAATATACCAGACAATGAGAAAAAAAAATATTGGAGAAGAGTTTAACTACAGGTAGGGAAAAGTGGCCTGCAATGAAACGAGTGTGCCTTGGAACGTAAGATCTTTTAATGTTTCACGTATTTTTTTCTAAAGATCTGGATAAAGAGGTCGTTAAAAACTCTATAGGTAAATTAAAGTTATATTTTTAAATTAAGTAAAAGTTATTAATTAATTGACTAATTAATTATTATTATTAACAAACTAGCTTTTAAAATTTGGCTTCGATATTTTTCGTTTTTGCTAATTTTTTTCGATCCAAAACAATAGAATTAAAAAATCAAATAGATTTTTGAAGCCAAATTCAAATTTTTTAACCTAGTTTTTTTTGAATATTTCACACGTTTCAATTCAGACCTAAAAAGTATATCTTGAAACAAGTATGAAAAATTCGATAAACTAATTATTAGCAGTGAAATACATCTTTGCATTTTCTTATCAACATAACCTTAGGTTTTTTATATTTTTAAATAAGTTTTACAAAAAGTTCCATCGCAAAGACAAAAAATAGATTTTTATCAAATAATTATTTGTCCACTCTGGATAACAATGTTCTAAACAAAAATTCTTTATGATTAAAGTCAAGATGTTAATTATTTGGTCGTTTTTAAATTACTTAATTCTCCTAAAATACTTAGAAAAAAACTAAATTAAATAAAAAAATACTAAAAAAATTAATTAGAATTAAAAATAAAATTATCTCCCCGGCCCGGAATCGATCGCGCAACCTTCTGATTGCAAATCCAACCACTTACCACCTCAACCTCCATATAAAAAAAAGAATATATGAACTTATGAAAAAGTACTTCTTAGGATGTTATTAATTGAGATAGCAATTAATTTATATGGTGATGCAAATGCTGTTTAAAATAACTTTAATTTAACATTGTTGGCAGTTGTTAACAATAACTTCTATTAAAATAAAAAATGTGCGTATGCTAATGCTTTGGAAGTCAAGTTAATGAGGTTCTTAAAGCACTACTTCCACTTTATTTTGCTGGGATCCGAATAAATAACCGGTATAAATTCATATCTGTTATGATACTAAACAAAATAGGCTATAAATGTATCCGATTTTTGATTTTAAAACTTCATTAAAATCGGAAATATTTGCAGAAATCCTTACCCTCAAATGCGGGTTTTGCTTCAACGTTATTAATCCTTTTAGACTTCAGCCACTTGCAAAAAGTTTACAACTTTATAATTTGTACCAAACTCCTTTTCATTTGGACATTTTATTTTATTCAAAAAATTCTCTTGAAATTACCTAAAACCTTTGGTTCTAATTTCTGGAAGTTTTTTTTATTTTGTTTAATATTTTCACTACAAATTATTTTTTTGCTCATTGAAGTGAAAAAAAAAAACGGCGAATCCCCTAGTTATTCGTGGTGAATACAATTCGGTCATATGCATGTGAAATTTGATATGCTTGTACAAAATTAAATACCTAAGAATAAAAAAAATTTCAAAGTTTTCCTGTGAATTTAATATGTTCAATTAATTAAATATTATTAAATAAAAATTGTTTTGCGTTAAAATAAAGCTTACATAACTAGTTTTATTACAATTTTCTATAAAAAAAAAATGCCCAGAAATTAGAACTTTTCAGAAATTATAACTGCCCGATGTACAAAGTGGTTCTAATTTCTGAGATTCTACTGTATCTCCGATTTAGAAGATTATGTCAAAATACACAGAAAAATTTTCAGTTTTTATAACGTATAATACCAACATAAAAATATGTAAAAATTTTAAACAATCGCCAAAATTAAAAAAAAAAAACAATAGAGTAAAAAATTCGCATTTTTTTTTTAATTTTGGCGATTTTTTTTTTTAAATTTTAGCAAATTTTGTTTTAATTTTAGAGATTTTTCAAATATTGGAGTTTTTTTTAATTTTGGCTTTTTTTTAAATTTCTGCAATTTTGAGGATTGATTTTTAAAATTTTGGCAAGTTTGTTTTTTAAATTTGGATTTTTTTTTAAATGTTTTCGATTTTTTTAAATTTTGGCGATTTTTTTACCTTTTGGTGATTTTTTTTTAAATTTTGGATATTTGTTTTTATTTAAGCAATTTTTTCCCCAATTTTTGGCGAGTTTTTTTTTAAGTTTTAATTAATGTTTTAATAGTATCATTAATAGATATGAATAAACCTATAATTGGAAATAATACCAATTTAATAGTTACAACTTATTTTAAATGTTACTACAATTGGAAAAATTGGAAATTTTGCAAGGAAGCGTTTAAGCTAACAACTGTGAGCGTGGGTCGGAAATGGCTTTTATTCATAAACAGCTCAATCATGCCTATCGTTTGAGTACGTGACGAAATTCGCCAATTTCTTACATTCGGGACAGTCTAATATATATCCATCAGACTTTAAATGAGGCAATACATAGTTTTATCCAAAATAAAATATACATTTTTCTGGTATGTAACGATATATAACTAAGAATAGGTCAAAATTTCGTTTTATACTGAAATGAAATACCGGTTTTTGAATATATAATTTTGATTTGTGTTATATCTAATAATACATGTATTCGTACATAATCAGATTAACCACATATAAATTGTATATATCATATATGATTGTATGTTATTCAATATTTAATAAGACATAATTATATGTGTATATATATATAATGTCCTATGGTTCCTTAAGAGGAACAAAGGGCCACAACGAAATCGTTCAATTCGGTTCTTCTTGATGCAAGATGTTTTAATTATATGTGGCATCGTATTAAAAAATTAGTGGAAAACATTTTTATATATAAACATACATAAACATATATACTCGTATTAGCATACAATAGCATGAATATAAAAACGACTTCGTCAAACAAAAATAACTAGGGCTGATATTATAATTATAATGTGTTAAGATATTTAACATATGAAAGAATGATTTCGCTGGGAGGCTTGTCGAGGTGTTTAATTCAACATCTTGGCTAAATAGTAGAAATCTGAAAAAATCTCTTAAATCTTCTGCGTCATAAGGGTTCATATTTCGCTTTAAGAGTTGCAAAAATTCAAAAAAGGAACTGGTGAAAAGCATTACGATTGAGTTCCAAATTTTTATTATTCAAAAGATGTTAGGAGAAAATAAAATGTCATAATTTTTAATAGTTTTGTTCATTAAATCAATTTTATAGACCCAATGAAAATCTCATAAATTATATGAAATTTTTTTCATTACTCCTTATGAAAGAAAGTTTCATGTGTTTAATGAATAAAATTCATAGTTTGTATGAAATATTTTTGTTGATATTTAAAAATTTGTACTTTTTATGATTATTTTAGCATACAAATTACTAATTTTGAAAATAAAATTTTTTTATCCATAAAAAAGAAATATTTTAATTACTGCACTTTTTTTAAATTATGTATATTAAGAACTTAATTGATTGAAAAAATCGTTTAAATATAATTAACAGGCATTAAAATATTAAAAGCTGAATTAAGAAAACAAATTTTAATTTATTTCTGTTTTTATTGTTTTATTTTTACAAAACTGTTCAATCTTTCTTTACATTTTATAGTCCACACTGATAGGATTTTGCTTCATAGTATTAATGAAACGATTTCATTAAAATCGATTCATTGGTTTATGAAAAATTTCATTAACTGAATGAAAATTCATTAATATTGGTATTATTTTCATTAAAATTTTTTATGATTTTTTCATAACTTCATACAAAAAATTCATTAAATCAATGAAAAAATTTTAAATTTTTTTCAATAAAAGTTTTGACTTGTATAAGAAAAAAAAAATTTTTTTTATACTATCATTTTGAAAAAAAAAAAAACTGAGAAATTTCTTTTAAACAGAATTAACAAAAACTTTGATATAAATAAATTTTTTTTATTAAATTTGCCTAGAGCTAACAGTTTTTGACGAATTTGAATAGTTGGTCACTAAATTCCAGGGAACAGATTTCTAAGAAAAACGACATAGTTTTGTTCACAACGAGACCTAAATTGTTATCATTTTGACGACGTTACACAAAAACGTTATGCTAAACGACAATAAATTTTTGTTTTTTAACAATATTTAACATTTTTATCTAATAATGTAACTACAAAAAGTGGACTATAATCGTCGATCGTTCTAAGCCAGATCGATAAAAAATTACATATTTTGTACCGACATATAAGAAAATATGTCATCTTTTAACACAAATTATAAAAAGTGTAAAGAAAGATCGAACAATTTTGTAAAAATGAAAAAATAAAAACAGAAATAAATTAAAATTGGACCAGCCCAGACTTTATAAATAATATCAACGAGTAATAATTTCTCAATAACCAACAAATTAATGCTATGCTAAAATAATCATAAAAAGTGCAAATTATTAAATATCAACGACACTATGAATTTCATTCATTAAACACATGAAACTTTCATAACGATTAGGCTAGAATTAATTAAAAAAATTTCATATACTTTATGAAATTTTCATTGGGCCAATGAAACCATTCATTAAAATTGGTTTAATGAAACACCTTTCATTGACTCAATGAAACGTTTCTTTGGGGACTTTTTTATGAAAAAATTCATTGGATTAATGAGGGAATTCATTAATACTACGCACAAAATTCTATCAGTGCACTTTTTGTAGTTAAATTACGACCATATTAGATAAAAATGTTAAATATTGTTAACAATTTGGTTAAAAAACAAGTGGAAGCATTAAAGTCCGATGTGCCGAATTTGGTATTAAAAAAGATTAAATTCGGCTGTGACGAATTTTTGGATACCCTCCATCTCGGTGTTTTCATAAACCAGGGAAAGTGCAAACAATATTAATATCTATATTCTTTGTAAAAATAACAAAAATAATGTTGTTTTTATAAGTAAAACAAAATATGACTGATTGATTAATGTCTTTGGGATGTTTCAGAAGAAAAAAATGTTTAATTAAAGTTTACTAAAATGAATCTGAAATTCTGCAGTGGGTATTCAAAGGTTATTCTGATTACCTAAAGAAGAACGTGTAGTGAAAAATATATATTTGTATAGTTCCTTATGATGTTAAAAAAACTGTTGTAAAATTCGCCTGTTGTTTGTCTCTTTGCCTATATAATAATGAAAGAAAGTTACTAAAATATATTTTTGGATCGTTAGAAGAGATGCAATGAATACAAACGCATAAAAACAGTTTCGAATAATCAGAATTTTAGATAAATTTAAGGGAACAAAAATACACTTGCGGAGACATACATAATGAAATAATTATGAAATGCCAGTTTACATTACAACACATGTGTTTATACTATACATCACATAAGTAAAACGGAAAGTGTGATGAAACTAAGTTTGTCAAAAATTATAAAAGAAAATCTTTCGAGTGTTTTCGAGATACAAAAAATTAAAGAAACTGGTATTTCAAATTATTGTTTTTCAGCTCAGTTGCTTGTGCAATTCTCGTTTACGACTTCTAGAATAAGAACCCTAAGAAATTTTCCCAAAATTCGATTGGTTTTTACACATCAATACTTTAATTTAGATTATTTTTGTATGTATCAAATAAAAATTAGGGCTTTTAAGGAAACCAAATGCATATAATCAAAAGATTTTAAGATGAAGTATGCACCTTATATGTCTTAAATAAAAAAGTTCTGAAAGTGAATGTCCTTTAAATTGAATGGGGTTTTTAATAAATGTAATTAGAGTGTAAGAGTTTCCTTGCAAATTTATTAAAGGTTGAGAATGAAAATAAGTAAAAATAGTGTACGAAAAAAAGTTATGAATTTACATTGTTGGATTCGGGGATTTTGTTCCTGGATATTTTTTTGATCTGATAACGATTAATGTGTCTGGCAACTCCGGTTAATGCAGTCAAATAAATAAAGAATTTTAACTAAACTATTTTGTTCTACCTTTTTCTTATTGGTGATTTTTTGATTTGTTGGGGTTAACAAAAAAGGTATATGGCAAGCCTGGTATATGGAAAACAAAAGCATACTTTATAAATTAGCTTAACAATTTTTCGAGGGCTTCTCGCATTTGCACTTATAACCAGTGTTGCCAGGTTTGCAAAGCATAAAAACGACAAACTTTCTAGAAAAAATCGTCAAAATCGTCATCATATTTTGAACAATCGTCAAAATAAAATATATTTTTTAGAAGAGGGATAAAGTTTTAATAAAAAATAAAATACAATAATGTTATTCACATTTCAAATGTTAACGTGTTATCGTTGTAATATAACACGATTTTTGACACTTCTCTTTGGTTTAAACTTCGAAAATCATTATATTTTACAACGATATTCATATTTATAAAATGTTGAAACAGTGTGCCCCAGTAGGCTAGTTGGTAGCGTGCTGGCTTATCAGTGCGGGGGTCGTGGGTTCGATTCCCACCAGAGGCACTGATCTGTTTTCGCTACAACGCGCCGAAGGCCATATTAGCTAGTGCTCGGTTAGGGTAATAGTATATAACTTGTAATTATATGATTATTAATTAATAAAATAACAAAAATATAATGTTGAAAGATCAAATAAATACAACTTTAAATCAAACTAATTTTACCACTTGAACTGTTAAACACTTATATCTGCATAATTCTGTGAACAACATTTCAGTGGCACAACTTTTTAAATATTAAATTCTTTTACAAAATTTGGAAATTCTTTAACAATAAGTCTGTTCGATTACTTTTCCTGTAAAGTTCAGTAAAAACTACTCAGTAACAAAATTACAAATAGTAAGACAAATTTACAAAAAAGTAAACGAACAGAAAATTTGTAGGAATTATTAAATTAGATAAAATAGCTTGTTTTAAATATTAAAAAAAAATCAACTGGTCATTATGGAAAAGGAAAAAGTTAATTGAAATTATCGACCAAAAATAATTTAAATGTTTTTTAGCTTCTTCCATAGTTAATTATTTAATCATTTTCACTTTCAATCCATAAACAATTAAAATTTAATTTAATTTTTGTTTACTAAAAATACAAGCATATTTTTTTATTTTTTAGTCATATGTTTTTTTCATCTTACAAATTCTTTCTGGCAAAAATGTATCCAGTAAAAACTTGTAAGTTCTTTGGCATCAAACTGTCACTTTACTCTCTCTTTTTACCAGTTTTTACTGCGTATTTGTCTAAACGAACACCTTCCAGTAAAAACTTGTACAAATTTTTGTGTTATCGAACAAACTTAATGTTATATTTTTAATTATTAAATTTTGGCACTTTATTTATATTATTAGGCCTGTTTTTTAAGCACCGGATTTATTTTTGGATTTATTTTGTTTCATTTAAAGTTGTATATATATCATCTTTCAACATGAAATATATTCGGGCTAGAGATCTGTTTGTTTCGCAAAAAAAGTCCATGCCTTGTGTTTTAACATGAAAATTTTTTTATTTTTATTTAAATCTAACTCCAATTAAATTTTATAAAAATTTAAAGAAATGTTCTAAACATATAAACACAGAAACTAAATTAAGCTAAACCCGTAATGAATTTATAAAAAAATAAATGCGGTTTGGATTAAGTTTTATTCAATTCTAGGATTTTCATTTTTGCAAAATTGTATTTCACATCATATTAGCATATAAAAGCTAGCTATCGATCAAAAAACAATGTTTTTGCTTTCAATTTTTAACGAAATAATATAATTTAATAATCGAGCCGGCGATTTTATGAGAATGATAAATAAGTAGATCTCGTCATTTTGGAAGCAAAAGTCGTCAAATAGTCATTTAGTTATTTTGGGTATTAAATATCATCAAAATGACGACAAATCGTCAAACCTGGCAACTCTGCATGCGATTGCTACTAATTCATACGTACATACATATATATATATTCCCGTCGTTCCTATAAGGAGCATAGGGCCGTACATACATACTGTATTACAAAACAAAACAAAAAAACAACAACAATATTTTGTGGGTTTTTTTTTGTTTTTAAGTGTTGATCATGACCATGGATGGTAACCGATTCTATGTGGTTATTGGTCGTAGTAACGCTATTTTCTTTTATTTCGGTAACGGTATTTTAGGGGAAACTATACTTCAGTTATTTCGGTAACGGGATTTTAGCGTTAACGGTATTTTAGCGTTAACGGTATTTTATTTATTTCGCTAACGGTATTTTAGCGGTAACGATATTTTAGATATTTCGGTAACTTTATTTTAGGGAAAAAGATTTTTCAATTATTTTGGTAACGGCATTTTAAGGATAACGTTATTTTAGTTATTCAGGTAATGTTAATGCACACCACAATTTTTAACCGCATTATGCCCGAGTTTAAATGACTGTCTAGTTTATGATCACACTTTGGGAAAATATATCTATTTACAGAAGTTTTTTTGTTCAGATCTTGTTAGATTATTTCGGTAACGGTATTTTAAGGTAACGGTATTTTACGGATAACGGTATTTCAAGAATATCGGTAACGGTATTTAAGCGATAACGATAGTCAGTTGAAAGGTGTTAGAATCGGGGACGGTATTTCAGCGATATTGACAGCCATCCCTGCTTGCGTATATTCTTGTGTATAAGCATTGAATGTACGTATGTATGTATGTATGATGAAATAAAAAAAAAAAAATTTTAGAGGTCTTCCCACATTTTCACTCATAACTTTTGAACGCGTTAACCGATTTTGATCATTTTCACTAGAAAACTGCTCATGATATCAACAAATCATTTGACTGAAAATTAGCAGTACCTCTTCTGTATTGGAGGAGTATTTTGTGTTTCCACAGACAGACGGACGGACAGACGGACAGACGGACAGACGGACATGGCTATATCGACTTCTCTATCCATGCTGATCAAGAATATATATAGTTTATGGGGTCCCAGAATTTTTTTAAAAGAATTACAAACATTTGACAAAGTGAATATACCCTCCTGCACTATGGGATGGAGGGTATAATAAAAATTTTATTATCGTTTATCATAACGTTTTTGTGGAACATCTTCAAAACGGTAACAACTTAGGTCTCGTTTTGAACAAAACTATATCGTATTTCTTAGAGAATCTGTTCCCTGGAATTTAGTGACCAACTATTCAAATTCGTCAAAAACTGTTAGCTCTAGGCAAATTTAATAAAAAAAATAATTTATATCAAAGTTTTGTTTAATTCTGTTTAAAATATTTTTTTCAGTTTTTTTTTATTTCAAATGATAGTACAAAAAAAAAATTTGTTTTTCTTATTACAAGTCAAAATTTTTATTGAAAAAAAATTGAAATTTTTCCATTGATTTAATGATTTTTTTTTAACAAATTATGAAAAAATCATAAAAAATTTTAATGAAAAAAATACCAATATTAATGAATTTTCATTCAGTTAATGAAATTTTTCATTAAACCAATGAATCGATTTTAATGAAATCGTTTCATTAATTCTATGAAGGAAAATTCTATCAGTGTAGTGTTATCTTTATCTTTCGGATTTAAAAAAATTTTTATATACAAAAGTTTGCTTTATGGAATTAAATTGAAATGCATATAAATTTCATGAGTTTCGTGAATGCAAATAGTGCAAACACTGACATGTCCTTTGACTTGATCAGAATATTTGTTGTGTCTTCCCTTTTCATCTTATTCACCTTCCAATCATTGCACTATTCACTTACGTCTGGTAACCAGCGCTGCCAACTTTGACGATTTGTCTCTATTTTGACGATTTTTGAAGTGAAATATGATAAAATGAAGATTGACGATTTTACAAAATTCCTTTTATAGAAAACTAGCTGACCCGGCAAACGTTGTTTTGCCTTAAAATTTTATTTGTATGAATTAGCTGACCCGGCAGACGTTGTCCTGCCTAACATTTTATTTAAGGCTAATAACTTTTCTATAAATATACAGAGGACAAAAAGATTAAAACTTTTAAACAAAATGGGGCGTGAAAGGAGGCGTGGCGTATGAAACGTTTATATCTACCTTGCTGGAGTATATAATGTAGAGTATATAAAGTGGAGTATATAAAGTGGGCGTGGTTTGGTCTCCTATAAGGTACAAACAAACAAATAAACAAACACACATTCCATTTTATATATATAGATATTGAAAGCAGATTAATTACAATTTAAATTAAAATGGGGCGAAAAAGGGGGATTTGGTAATAAAAAAATGTATTGCTACCTTACCTGTAGATAAAAAGTGTATAAAACTTGAGGTAAATACATATCACAAAAAAAGTATTTTGTATAGCAAACATTGTTAGTGGTATCAGTAAGTATCTGAATTAAAAAAAGGGGGCGGTGAAGTGGGCGTGGTTCATAGTTATATGGCGACGTTAACAGTATTAAGAGCAATATACTACCAAATAAAAAAAAATCCGTTAGAAGGAACAAATTTGTACAGAGAACAAAAAGTTTAAAACTTTCAAACAAAATTTGGCGTGAAAAGGGGCGTGAAAGGGGGCCTGGCGTAAGAAATGTTTACTTATACCTCGCTTGGAGTATAATGTGTATACAATTTGAAGTAAATCTGTTAAAATCTGTATGGGAGCAAATACATAATTTTATAAAAGTAATTCGATACTCGATATTATTACTCAATACTCTTAACGGGTTTAAAATTTAAAGTTAGGTTTACTTTTTTTTTCATGTTTGATATAATTTTTATTAAAAATAAAAATTATGTTTTTTTCGACCTTTAATTGTGCTATGAAAATTAAAATTATTCAAGTTCGAGGCCATACTCTATATTTCTTTATTAGGATATTGTCCTAACAAATCTATAGAGTTTTTGTTTTCATATTTATTTTTTGACCCTTTCAGGAATGTGTTGATAGATCTAATTCGGAAATTTTCTAGGTTCCCATCATCAGAACACGTTTTGAAAGAGGTAACAATCCCATGCCAAACATCAAACATTCATACTAACTAGTTTACTCACTACATGAGAACTAATATATGAGCTCGAAGTTAAAGATTATCACCATTGATCAAAATAATAAATTTGAAAAAAAAAACTACAGATTATTTGTTAGGATAATATCCTAATAAAGAAATATAGAGTATGGCCTCGAACTTGAATAATTTTCATTTTCGTTTTCATTATAATTTTTTTTTTTTTTAATTTGACTTTAATAGAAAATTTAAATTTTTAAATATGTTTTAAGCTTTTTTAGAAACTATTAAATTTTTATATTTAAGTTTTTTAATTTTTTTCTTTAAACTACTCTCTTTTGGTTTTTTCCTTTACCAGAGTTGTATTTTAATGCAAATTACTTTATCGGAGTCGCATTTTTGTATTGTTTTTCTGTTACAACTCTATCGAGTACGTACTTTTAAATATCAAGTATCCAAAAAAAAAAAAGACAAATACTCGATACCAACTATTCATTCCTTTACTAGCATTACTGACAACTTTTTATCAAGTTGCTTTTCTTTTTTTTGAAAATGTAATAAAATAATAATCAAATCGAACAAAAACTATTATTTTACCAATTTGATAATCAGCTAAAAATAAACGTTACCATTTTAAAAAACTTCAAGAACTAGTTTAATTTTTATTAATATATCTCAGTTTTATTGTTTATTTAAACATAATTGAAACATACAATTTTCAATCGCTCTTCCCTGACCAAATCTATGGATTAGCGACATATATCTATATGAGCTTAATTTTAATAGACATGTACGTTTTTGCAAGTCTGAAAACTGTTCTTAACTTTTTTGGCTAAAGTTTGATGTAAAACATTAAATTTTGGCAACAAATAGCTCCATCTCAAAAATCGATTTTTGAAATTTTGAGAAAAAAAATGTTGGTACACTAAACAGAAACAAATTGAATACCATTGGACCCCATCATTATCTCAATTTTTTTTGAAAATGTACTCATACCACTTTCAAAATAAGTGGTTAGTATGTTCTTTTTTTACATATGTACATATTTTAAGGAGCAATTTTTAAAAAAATATTCGAAAAAAATTAATAATGCAACGACTTTCAAATTCCATACAAAAACTTATATTTTGGGATTCAGAAAATCTGGTTTAATAAATGCTATTAAATGGCATTGTTTCTAAAATTAAATAATTTAAATAAAGTAAATGAATCACATTGAAAGCAATAACAACAAGCACAATTTGTTGTTGCTTTGCGTATGTTATTTTTTTCAACCACGTAAAGTGAATGGTTTACTCGGTGTTTTCAAAAGGTATAAACGATAGAATGTCAAATTGATTGCAGAGAAACGTCAAAATTATGTCAATTGACTATAGTAGAGGACATTTGCCCATTTTATCGATAAGAAATATCATAATTTTTTTCAAAAAGAATAAAATTTAACACAAACAATTTACCAAAATGGAAACTAAATGTGACATTTAATCACACAAGGGCCGATTTCATGTCAACTATATCTTGATATTGTAATAAGTTTAACATTAAATGTCTTCTCGTAAAAATTATTGAGCTGAAATCATTTTAAATATAAAATTTTTTATTTTTCGAAATTTTGGATCAGATTTAGCTACTTTTCTTGAACAAAAGTTGGCAACAGTGTATGCATTTTAAAATAAATTAAGCCTGCTTTTTTCTTTGCATGCGTTTTCTCTAGTTGACTAAATAAATTTTGATTTTCCAGCTGTTGTAACATTCAAAATTTTTATAAAATTTAACCTTCAGACGATTATCAGCCGACGCCTACAATTTTTCCTTAACAGCAGCGGCTGACCATATTTTGGCGGCTACAGGCGATTAAGCCACCGCCGTCGACGTTTTCGTTTTGCCACGGCTTTCATCTCTGATTTTCAGTTTAAATTTATCGTTTCTTTGGTAACATTTTTCCTTACATTTTGAATTGACCTTCTTGAAAAGGCATCTTTGGAATTTTGGCTTTCTTTGTTTCTTATTACAATCATAAATAACTTTAACCTTTTCCTGTGGTACTATTCCGTTTAAATAGATATTTAAATATTTTCTATTTATAATTTTGTTTCAGCTTACAAAGCATTTTTGTTTTTATCTTTTTGTTTTACAATAAATTCCAGACCCCAGTAAGTATTTCGCTTAAATTGTTTGGATTTCTTTTTTTTTATCCCTTTCACACTTTTATTAAGCCCTTTTTTCCCAACAGCATCGTCATTATCATTATCAGCATCATCAACATTATCTTCTATTTACTTAGTTAAGGTTAATTGGGATTTTTATGGCTGAATAATTCTTTAACTCGTTGTACCTTTTCAAGTATTTTCACTGTCTGGCAATTTTTTTGTTTCATTTTTGTTCTCGTAAAGGACACGTACATGTGTAGGTGGACTCTTGTAAGTCTCAATATTTTGTTGTAATGAATTTAATTAATTTTCATTTTGTTTCATTTATATGTTTTGCTCATGATTGGTTTTAATTTTGGGCTAATCAAACCATACAAAAGTGTTTCTAATAAGTCAAATAAGAATAATTTAATTGCATTTTATTTGTTAAAAATTTGATTGGATTGTTTGAAAAATTCTTTATGCAAATAAATAATAAATGGTATTTAAATTTAGTAGATAAATATTAGGGTTCGTAACGAAAATTTAATTTTGGGATATCATCACTTCACCGGTTTTTTTTATAAAAAAATGGCGTAATTCTATTAATTTTTATTTATTTCAACTCCTTCCTAATGCTCGACGTTGCAAATACCGCTTATTTCGGATCGCTTTTACTAACTACAGAGCAAAAAGTGGGGTATTTATATAAAATTTGAACTCGATATTCAGACCTACGCCAAAAATTAAAAAAAAAAATAACTTTTTCTCAGTTTATGAAGTCCACACACACAGAGAAAAGTTTTGCTATTTGCCAACTGAAATTCGGTTACTTCGACTCAAATTCGGTTATTACGAATTTCAGTCGGTTGGTAAAACTAAACATTAGTATTCACAACAAAGTTCGAGAAATTGAACTGAATTATAGTTGTTAGGCAAAATTTCAGTTCATGGGGGACACCCCTGGAAAAAAAAAAAAAAAATGCCACGCCCCCTTAAATGACCCCAGGAGTGCGAAAATCATAATGAATAAGGGGGCTCACGCCCCTTATGGGCGTGGCAGTCGAAAAACGACCCGGCCCACCTACGTAGACAATATGGGTATCAAATGAAAGCTAATGTCTTCACGATTCCAAAAATAGCCGTAGTTGCCAGATCGGGCGATTCTTGTAGCCGATATGGCCATTTTGGCAAAATTTGGGGTGGGGGAAATTTTTTTTTTCCTTTTTTTTTGCTTATATTTTGTTAAAATCAAACAAAAATGAGCATTTTGTGCGAAAAGATTACTATTGTTAGCGTTACCCAGGGATTACCGCGTGGAGGTCATAGTAAATCAATCCCCTTGGAGAAGCATGAGAACTCACGTAAAGTTGTGAGTTTCCACGCTTCTCACGGCCAAGATGCCATCTGCATAGTACCTTCAGAAGGAAGCATACCAAATTCCATAAGTTTTTTCAATAAAATCGGCGGCTTATCGTCCAATTCACGACCCCAGTCGTGAATGTCAAAGGCAGTAACGCAATCCATATTTAGTGATGTTCTCGTGTCAAGAGTCAAATCATAAATGAGGATAAGTACAAAATTAAGAAACGAGGAAAACTCTTGAAAGCTTCTGATTGGTTAATGAAAATTTGTTATACTGGCTTCGCTTAGTAAAGTTTGTCTGCGTGACCGGCCTACGGCCGGGCTTAGGGGCTTTTAACTCCAGTATGTCTTAATTCTAGACGGCGGGGATCTCGAGTGCTCGGCCTCTGGCCGAGCTAAAAAGAAATAAACAAAAAAAAGTCCTTCCCCCATTTTATAAAAATTAACATATCTTCCTCAAATTCTGGACGATCTGGCAACTACGGGTATTTTTGGAATCGTGAAGACATTTCCTTTCATTTGATACCAATATTGCCTAAGTAGGTGGCATGGGTCGTTTTTCACCCCCGCCCCTATTTAACAAAAATGGCCGTATCGGCTGCAAAAACCGCCCGATCTGGCAACTATGGCTATTTTTGGAATCGTGAAGACATTAGCTTTCATTTGATACCCATATTGTCTACGTAGGTGAGCCGGGTCGTTTTTCAACTGCCACGCCCATAGGATGCGTGAGCCCCCTTATTCATTATGATTTTCGTACTCCTGGGAACATTCTGAAGGGGATGGCATATTCAGATTTTTTCTCTAGGGGTGTCCCCCATAAACTGAAATTCAGCCAGTTGTTAGACCCATAATACTTAGAAATCTAATATAAATATCGTTGTACTAACTGAATTTTTAAGTTGCTACTATTAATATACACTTTTTAATTCGGTTGTCACTTTATTTTTCTCTGTGCAGTTAAGGCAATAGAGCGAAAAACTCCATATTTTTCACATTAAAAATGTTTTACCAACTGTACTCTTATGTTTGTGTATGTTTTACCAAGTGTACTCTTAATACACT
Source organism: Delia radicum (assembly GCA_021234595.1). Lineage (NCBI taxonomy): Eukaryota > Metazoa > Arthropoda > Insecta > Diptera > Anthomyiidae > Delia > Delia radicum. The sequence goes on from CM037851.1 coordinate 98,733,207, forward strand.
CAAAAAAAAAATTGTAAAGACAGCAAAAAATTTTGCGGAGTCAGCAAAATTTTAGTCAGGAGGGTGCTTGCAAAAAAAATCGCAAATTTCAGCAAAATCTTTTGCTGATAATCAGTGAGTTGATTTTTAACAACAAAGTTAATAGATTCAGCAAAAGTTACACTTAGTTGATTAAATAATAAAAAATCCTTTCTAAAATGAAAATGAAAATTATTCAAGTTCGAGGCCATACTCTATATTTCTTTATTAGAAATTTTCCCAACAAATAATCTATAGTTTTTTTTTTTTAATTTATTATTTGATCCTTTCAGGAATGTGTTGATAGATCTATTTCGGGAATTTTCTAGGTTCCCATCATCAGAACACGTTTTGAAAGCGGTACCAATCCCATGCCAAACATCAAACATTCATATAAACTAGTTTACTCACTACATGAGAACTAATATATGAGCATGAAGTTAAAGATTATAACCATTGATCATTGTTGGGACAATACCCTAATAAAGAAATATAGAGTATGGCCTCGAACTTGAATAATTTTCATTTTCATTGCACAATTAAACGTCGAAAAAAGCATAATTTTTATTTTTAATAAAAATTATATCAAACGTCCTTTCTAAAAGTTAATAAATTTTGATGAATAGTTGAGGACTGAAAAAAAAACTCAAAAGATTTGTAGAAAAATTGTACTTTAGTTAATTTATTTGCGGAAAATCTTAAATATTTTTTTTGGTATTCTTTTAAAAATAATTTACAATAAGTTACAATATATAAAAATCTTCATACTCCCACATTGATGACATAAATTAATGTAATATCTGAAAATATATAGAAATAATTATAAAATTATGTTTCAGCTACTTACATCAATGGTTATCTATATGATGGCATCTTTCAAAGAAAGACAAATGCCTTAGATAATTCTAGAAATGGAATGAAAAAAATAACAAAATATGACCGTTTTTTTGCTATAAGAAAAAGGAATTATAAAAAAATTACCAAAGATGTATGTCCTGTCTTTCGCTTTATTCTGTCTATCTAAAAGTATATTTGTTTGCAATTTCAAATTACCAATTTGACCACACATTGTCTATAAACATTTAGTTTACAAATACGCATTTAAACTTTATTAAATTTAAATACTTTAGTTTGTCTTTAATTTAATTAATATACTATTACTTTCACAAGCCAATGACAATACAAAATCAAGTTGTTTTAATCCACAATTTTACTTTATATTTGAAAAATAGGTACTTGTTTTTACCAATATAACAACCAATTAGAAACATTTTTTAAAATATTTTATTATATTTCAAACATTTCAATATGATGTATAATATTAAGACCGAACTGTATTGCTGCTTTTTAAATGTGTTTTATTATATATATATTTCTAAAATTAATTTAATTTAAGCTATTTTAAAAGCACGAATTTTTTTGAATTACCAATGTCATGCTAATGGTGGCAAGTTCGTTCAAACCAACGGTTGGCCACTGATATCAATCGGGAATACTGTCAGGATTGTTAATCAAACATTCTGCCAACGCATAACCAACCTGAGTCGATTCTATTTTTCTGCTTGTGTACTTTTGTTTGCGTTGTCGCAAAAGTAATGGGTATCCATTATTTTGTGATTTTTATTGTACCGTTTTTGTAAGCGATAGGGTAATGGGTACACATTACTTTTGGGATATCGCGAACAAAAGTAATGTTGCCATGCCAGTAAACAGTCTGGTAATGAGTTGAAGCCCTGTTTTTTCTGAGACGTTTAAGAAAAAATATATTTTATATTTTTAATTGCAAGACAAATATTTTTTATAATTTTAAAATTTTTGTCAAAAAAATGAACTTTTGACCCACAGGTCGTAAACTGATGGACATATTTAAAAACAGTATTCAAAGGATATGTTGCCCATTTGACTCACCAAAGTAGCTGGATCGTAAAGCATGATATAGTTAAATTACACAAAAATTAAAATATAAATTTTAGATAAACTGTCTATTGGCGTGAAAATAGTTAATTTTTCTGTAACTTTTATAGACATTATTCACATATTTTTACTATTTAAAAAAAAATACTGCCTACATTTAGGCAAACATTTTATACAAATCATTAAAAATATATAATAAACAACTAATGATCGTCTGCCAAATAAACTTTTTTGCTAGACATTTTATTTTTTTTTTAGCAACATTTTTATATCTTTAACACAATAAATTAATTGTAACTTCTATGTACTATACTTATGTATATTATAATATATGAGTAACTTCAAAAATTTACGACACTTGGATGTAAAATGTTTTCAAAATTTTATTTTGTTTTAAACATACGATGTTTAAACATACTAAATCCATTCGCGTTAATCATTTATCTTTAATCGTAGCGAAAATTATGGAGGTTTTAAATTTCAATAAAAAAAAATATTAAAATTACTGCTTTTGCATACCCATGTAAAAAAAAATTAAATTATTGGCTATTTTTACATAGTGTAATATATTTTTGAAGAATAAAAAAAATTTATTTTTCCAACTTGTAACAATGATCAAATTTGAAACCCACTTCCATTCCGACTTTTCTAAATATAAACTCCAAGAAATTTCATATTAGTAATTTTTATATATACCAGAGTAAAAAAAAATATATAAAGTCTTATGTTTTTTCATCTTAAAATATATTGTTAGATGTGATTTAATTTAAACAAATATTTTGTGAATTTTCGTATTATATATAATTATATATAATTAGAACATCTAATTGTATCATATTATTTCTAATCTGATACAATTAGACATTATTTGATACAATTTGTTCTAATTTGATCAAATTAGATGTAGTTTGATAGAATTGTATCCGAATTTTGACCTCATCAAAATATATCAATTATATAGAATGTGATAAATTTACATTCAACATGATACGATTGCATATAAATATATGCAAATGCATGTGACATATGTAATCATATATTGATCGATATGTAATAATATATTTTATACGAATATATATTTTGCAAATATATAATTATAAATAACTGTATCAAATCTTATTTACTTGAATAGATTAAATAAAAGCTATATTAATTTATAAATCTCATTGCATTTATCAAATATTAAAATAATTATGTTACACCATCGAAAAATATAAAAATACACTCAACAAAACGTTATGTCATATATTAGGACTTAAAAATAAAACCGCGATTATTTTGGAAAACACGCATTTTCTGCCGGTTTAATGATAATAAGTTGGGTTTAGGGTTACTTATATCCATGAAATGGAATGTAACTTAAATGTGTAAAAATAGTACTTACATACTGTTGTTTCTTTTTGGCATACTAAGGAAATGTTGACGGATTTGCTGAAATTAAATTCTGTTGAAAATAGAATTAACTTTCTGCAAATCCGTCACCATTTGCTTAAAATCTAAAACAGAGACAACATAGTGTATATACATAAAGAGAAAAATGTTGCTAAAATAAAAAATAACCGCTCGAGTAATGAAGCCTTGAGAAATATGAGGTATATAAAGTCAGTTTCAACAAGTGTCCAACATTTTTGAAGTAGGCCATATACTTATAATAAAAAATTAATCAAAAAGCGAAAAGTTTCATTGAAAATTTGATAAATACTAGGGTGATCGATTACTCGACATTTTTCAAAAACCGGTTTTCGTTTTCTGCGAATAGTTGCAATTTAAAAAAACCGTTTTCGGTTTCTGGAATTTCAAACAAAAACGGTCATAAAAAACATGTCATACAAAAAATTATTTTTTTTTTATAAATTTGAATAATTTTAGTTTCTTATTAGAAAAATTAATATTTATTTTGAATCACCTGGAGAAAATTTTTTCTATTGTTTTCAAAAAGCAATAATAATTTAAAATTTTTATTTATGATTGCTCTAAAGTTTTTTTCATAGATACACCTTTTGCACTGAAAACAATTGATTAAGAACCGTTCACTATTGAAAACGACTCAAATAAAACGTATTTGAAAGAAATTAATTGTTATAAACAAAAACTTTTTAAAAATGTCAAAAAAAAAAAAACGAAAAAGAAATTATGGTCTTTTTATTTACATACAATTAAATACATTTTACAGATTTTATTTGTTTTTATATACATCGACATTATTTTTATATTATTTTTATTTATTTACAACGAGCTTTCAACCTCCGAATATTTACAAATATAAAGCTAAGAATGTATATTAGCTAGGTTGATACATGTAAGTTGCTCGTCAAAATGATAAGGTCACTTATATTTTGTTCTATTTATGCAAAAATACAAAGAGTATTGAATAGTACCGTTAATTAAAAAATTTGTTGCTCTAGAGTTGTTTATATAACCATCATTTGCTCTCGTTTATTTACCGTTTATGGTGCATTTTGAAATGAATCAATTTTTTTTTATTATTTTATTAATTAATAATCATATAATTACAAATTATATACTATTACCCCAACCGAGCACTAGCTACTATGGCTTTCTGCGCGTTGTAGCGAAAACAGACCAGTGACTCTGGTGGGAATCAAACCCACGAACCCCGCACTGATAAGCCAGCACGCTACCAACTAGCCTACCGGGGCGCACAAAAATTATAAGGTCAGTGCATATAGTTTCAATAAAACAACATACCTCGATTTTTTTTTTTCAATTTATACATATACCATTTTTATTTATTGTTTTATTTTATATATATATATTCCCGTCGTTCCTATAAGGAGCATAGCATTGTTTTATTTTGCATAGGATTTATTAAGTTGTCTAGTGTTTCTAGTCTTATATCACGACAAGCATTCAAAATTGCCACTTTTAGCGCTCCCACCGAATTATACTGCTGGTTTTCAGCATAAACTTGTCGCACAACCAGTTGGCATATGTTCTCCATAACATTAAGATCTGGTGAACGTGCCGGCCATTCCATAACAGATACACCATATTCCTCAAACCAGGCCTTAGTTGATCTACTAACATGGATTGCAGCGTTGTCTTGCTGGAAAATGAATTCTTTTTCGCGATGTGTGGCCAGATATGGCTGCAAATGATTTGAAAGCACTCGCTGGTACTCCATACTATCCATTCTAGTTGAAGGAAACGCTTAAGAAAGGGTTCCACTTGAGCCAAATGCACCCCAAACCATAAGGAAACCACCGCCGAAATTTCTCTTTAAGAAATACTTGGATTACTTTCTCAAATCTCTCCAATAGTCTCTTAAACCGTCTGGAGCATCGAGATTAAATTTTTTTTATTAGAAAAAACTATTTTCAAAACAACAAATTTTAAAATTAGTGAAATAGGTACCTAATGCCAGTTAGTTTAAAAATTATTAAAATTTGTACCTGATGCCAGTTAGTTGACATGTGTTTTTTCTCAAATTCCAAGCGTTTCATCTTATGGTTCTCGTTCACACATGTCTCGGATAATGTTGGTCTGTGCTTTAATGACTCTCAAAACCGTACTTGTCGACGCATTCAAACTCAATTCCATTTTTATCATATTAGCTCTACGTACATTATTTGAAGCCCTTCTGGAAACTTGAAGAATTTCACGCTCTGAAGCAACTTTTGATTGATGTTTTATGTAATTTTGCACTACACAAAGCAAACGACCTAATTTTCGAGCAATTTCTCGCATCCACAATTTCTGCTAGAAAAATGCGTCAATCTGACCCTTTTCAAATTCAGACCAAGGTTTTCCCATCCCATTTTGTCTCAAATTAAATATTGCATAAAAAAAAATCCCAAAAAGAACAAGGTTACGATTGCTGATTTATTAGCACTGACCTTATCATTTTGAAACATTTATAAATTTACTTTATTCACATTTTAATTTTTAATTTGAACTAACGGTAAATAAATGAGAGCAAGTGATGTTTATATAAACAGGTATTGAGCAACAAATTTAATAAGTAACGGTACTATTCAATACTCTTTGTATTTTTGCACAAACATCACCAAATGTAAGTGACCTTTTCATTTTATTTCGATCTGGCTAAAGATCACATCAGAATACGAAGTTTTAACAAAGCTAGAGCCTCCAGAATAGGCAGAGCTTTGACAAAAGTCTATTAATCATAAATTTTGCTCCAGTCTCTTGTCTTCTTAGTAATCAAACACGTGTTTGTATTAAGTAATATAGTCAAATATAAAGTGGCAGTGTAATAAGACTGGAACGATTAAAAAATGACACAGTTATAATACATTTTGACTAATTTTTAAGCAAAAAGTATCTGTCTTCAATGAACGACTTTTATAAAAAAAAAAACTGAATTCTAAGAAAATTGTGCAGAATATTTCGTTTTTAAAAATGAATTTGGTAAATTTACGGTTTTCAATATATTAAAGCTAAAAAGTAATAGTTAAAAAACCGGGTATTCGACAGCAAAAAAAAAACGGTTTATTCGATATTCGAAAATTTATCTTTTTATAAAAACCGAAATCGACAAGACACAAACAAACGGTTGAAACGGGTTTTAAAAAACCGACTCGATTAACCTAATAAATACAGACACAATATTTGTAAAGATAAACACTCATACATTCAGACATTGCAAAAGTTATTTTATAATATATTAAAGTTTAGAAAATTCAACGTAATGCACATGTGAGTCAACATTTTTTTTTTACACTTTTACAAAAAAACAATTTATGTACAATATATTAAAAAATATATTCTCAAGTAGGTATTCGTGTGTTTTATCTCAAATTATCTGTATATTAATAAACATTTTATATATTTTTTATAACAAAACTTTTATATCATTTGTCATATTAGTATATTCATAGAAATTGAAAGAAGAAAAAAACAATAAAAAAGTACAATTTTAGTTGTAATTTAGCGCATGTTAGAGAAGTTTATGCATATTAGGGTGGCAACGGAATATATCGTAGATAGATTAGACTAGAGTGGCACTATGCACCGCTACCAGAAGTTGGTATTTTGTGCTGCCAACGAATACACCCTATAGGTTCAGGCTCTCTACGAAGCCAACTATCCAAACGTCCGATGGCATCACTATTCGACCACCAAAATAACGCACCCTCCTGTCGGAGAGTTTGCAGAGAACATGCTCTGAGGTCTCGGGTTCCAAATCACAAAACCTGCAGGTATCCGTAGAGGATCGTCCCATCTTGTACAATTGATACCTAAGGCCACAGTGTCCCATGGGGTAACCCGTCACGGTCCTTAGTTCGCCCTCGTCATAGACAAGAGTTTCCGCGACCTCTCACCAGAGGGAGATATAAACAGCCTCGCCTGTCGCTGCCCAGGCGATCTGGCCCAATAGGCCCCAAACTCCGACTCCCTCCATCTTCTGAGCCTCTATCTGACATACCCATTGGGTACGCCACAGAAGGGTTCCGGGCCAATGAATTTTCGACGAGCTCCGCAGTTAGCCAAACAGTCAGCCCGTTCGTTGCCCTCATGCCCCTCATGGACAGGAACCCAGCCCAGTGTCAATGAGTTGTTAAGTCCGAGACGATTTAGAGAGTCGATACATTCCTTAACCAGACCCGACGACACATCTTGAGCCCTCAAGGCACCAAGTGCCGCCTGGCTGTCAGATAGAATGTAGATCGCGGCGCCACGTGTCCTCCTCCGCAGACACTCTTCCACACAGATACAGATAGCTAAATATATCGTAGCTGAGTTGCTAACAGAATATTGCAATCAGGTGTCAAAATAAAATATTTAGTTTCATCAAATCGGATTATTATCTCAGTCCCAGTGTAGAAACGGTAATGACATATTATCACATTTCGGACTAACAGTAATAACACCAGCTTACTCTCTGCATTACTTTAGTACAAATAATAATAACATACTAATAAGGAGTTAATATTCCCATTATTTCAATACAAAAAAACAATGCGTTACCCATAAGAACTTATTTTTATCATAATTTTAAATATAAAATAATGATCTGAAATGTTTTGAAAATCTATTTATTTTTTTAAACTCCATTATTGTCAACTCTTATTATTTTGTGAACTCCAGTAAGTTCATATATAACTTTTTATTTTCGATTTTTCGTAAGCTTAAAAGTAATGGCAAGGTACATTAGGGTGAAGAAATGCATTACCATACCCAGTGTAGAAATACTGGTTATATAGTGGTTATATAAATTCATATTCAATCATATCTTATTTAATATAACATTATATAACCCTTAAATGCATAACGATGTATATCTGCATCATAAGTTTAAACTCATATATTTCGGTATGTGGCAACCTTTGCAAAATTTTTTTGTTTGTATTTTAATTAAAAAAAGGGGATTCAACGTTCTCAGATGTAGCTAGAATTTCTGATAGCTAATTTTGTTATTTTTGACAATAATCATTGGTGACTTTCGATTTGTGTACAATTAATATAATAATAAAAGGAAAATTGTTTTTGGATAGAATAGAGGTAAGACAAACGAATAATATTTATGTTATTGTATATGTTGATAAATTTATGCAGAAAAGCCAATTTTTCTTGTGATGTAAAAATACATCAACATGCAAAATCGGTACACTAATCGTAAAGTTAATTTCATGTTAATTTGTTTGTATTATTGTTTTATCAACTATATAATTATAATGCGAATGAATAACTTTCACACTAGTATCTAACGAGATAACAATTTTATTAACATAGCATGTCTCGACAATTCAAAACTAAGGATATCGAAGAAATCCTAGCTGCTTTGGAAGACGGTAATATTTCCGACGATGGTTTGGAGAATGAGAATGATGACGAGGATCAATTTTACACGATTGCAAGAGATCTCGTGCAAAATTTGACGTAAGAAGACGAGATGATAGGGGAACAGGAAACAAATGAAGACGAACTTGCAGCTCAAGGTAATCCTGACCCATATGTCCCAAATGCAGGTCCAGGTAACTTCATGAATTTGTTTGATAGACGTAGCCTTATCTGGAAAAAAGATCAACTGACTTTTGATGCCTCTAAAATAACACATGAAGCCGTCACATTAGATCCAAATGTAGCCGATCTGGATACACCATATAGATGTTTTCACTATTATTTTACTACTGAATTTCTACAAAAAATTGTAGATGAAACTAATCTGTATGCCATTCAAACAAACCCATCTAGCTCTTTCGTTACAACTGTCTGCGAATTAAAAAAATTCATTGGCATTTTGATGTTTATGTCGGTCCAACATTTCCCTAGTGTGCGTTCTTGTTGGAATAATAAGTTTGGTTATGAACCAATAAAATCCGTTATGCCGGTAAATCGTTTTGAGGCCAAAAGAAGCATGATGCACTTCAACAACAATGAGGAACATCTTCCAAGAGATCATCCAAATCACGATCGTCTTCACAAGATTAGACCTGTAATAGACCACCTCAATGAAACATTCTCATCTATTCCTATAGATCAACGCCTCTCACTAGATGAACAAATGTGTTCAACTAAAATAGGTCATTTCCTAAAACAGTACTTACCAAGTAAGCCCCACAAGTGGGGTTACAATCTATTTGTTTTATGCAGTCTAATGGGTTATGCATACCGTTTTGAAGTGTATTCCGGACAAGAAGATCAAAGAAATAGAAAAGCAGATGAACCTGATTTAGGAGTCACCAATAATGTCGTCTTACGCTTAGCCAGGGTAATACCAAAGATGAGAAATCACATACTATTTTTCGATAATTTTTACACATCATTGCCCTTGGCTTACTATTTATCGAAACTCGGAATCTATTGTGTCGGAACTGTACAACAGAATATATTGCCAAATTGTCGCTTCCCGGACAAGAAGGAGCTAATGAAAACAGCGACACCTAGGGGAACTTATGAGGAAAGAATTTCTCACTATGATGGGGTGGACTTTTCAGCGACGGTGTGGAAAGATAACAAAGTGGTTACATTGTTGTCTACTTACATTGGCTCCGAACCTGTTGGTAATATCTGCCGATATGATAAGCGAATAAAGGAAAAAATAGATATCTCTTGTCCAAAAATTGTGCAAGAGTATAATATGCATATGGGAGGAGTGGATTTGATGGATAGCTATTTAGGTCGCTATCGCATAAGAGTAAAAAGTCGCAAATGGTACCTTCGCTTATTTTACCATCTATTGGACCTCGCGGTAATAAATTCCTGGATATTACTGAAGAAAAACCTGACTGCAAAAGGCACCCCGAACAAAGAACTACCAAATCTGGGCCAGTTTCGCAATGACTTGGCTGAAGCTCTTTGTAATGTGGGATCTCAATTAAACGTCAATAAAAGAGGTCGACCTTCTAATGAGTCAGTACAGCAAAGTTTACTGACAAAAAAAAATAGATTATCGCCTCATCCCTTGCCGTCTATAGATGTACGAAAAGATGGCGTTGGTCACTGGCCTATATTTTCCAACTGATTGAGATGTAAAATTCCTGAATGTAAGGGTACCACACAGTGGTCATGTGGCAAATGCAATGTTCCTTTATGTTTAAATGGTAAAAATAATTGTTTTATGAATTTTCATGTTTTGTAATATAATAAATAGTATTATGTATGATTGAAATACTTTATTTTTCCAACACGTAGATTACTAGAATTTATTGAGTGATTGTTCATGATGATGTAGAAATACATCAAAATGTTTTTTTGAAAATAAAGAGAAAATCCGCATTATTTTGTTTTTCTTTTATTTTTCCCTTTAACTTCATTCATTTTTCATTTGATTAAAATTTTTTTTTTACAAAAATAAAAAATCATGCATTTAAGGGATAAAAACAAATAGTTTTATATATGTTAATATGGATATATGTGATGGTGCATATTATCATATAGAACTTTATCTGGGAATTGGTTTTTCGAAATTTTTTTTTTAAATTTTAAGTAAGCAATTTAGCTTTAATTTCATTATCATTTAAAACTTTATAATAAATCCTTAATTAATTTATAACTTCTTTAATTACAAACCAAAATTTTCAATATCAATTAAAAATTTTCTGCATTTTAAATAAAACACTCTAAAATTTACTAGCTGTATGTACGAGGTCTTGCCTGGTACTCAAATACTTTTTGAATAATACATATTCTAAAAAATTTATTGGATTCCTTAAGACTTTAAAAGATACCGGATGTTACTCCGATTACGCATCTTAATTATGATTCAAGCCCAGTCGCCCCGCGACATCCCACTACCGCTTCAGAAAACATTAATTGAATTTCAGAATTTTCATTTGAAATTTAGAAACTATCAATTGAAAGTTAGAATTTCCATTTAAAGTTTAGAAAATATCAATTGAATTTCAGAAAACATCATTTGAAATTTAAAAAATGTCAATTGATTTTCAGAAAACATCATTTGCAACTCAGAGGCACATCAATTAAAATGCAGAATACATCTGCCGACGTACCATATATGAGGATCGAGTGTACCAAACTTGAGATAAATCTGTTCAAAAATACAAATTAGCATATCAAACAAACAAACAAACAGAAAATTTATTTTTTATATATAGATGAAATTTTCTTGATTTGACCAGAAATGGCAAATAAATATAACAAATTCGTTTGTAACTTGAAAACTACAATAAAAAATTTAATTAAGGGATTATTGATAAAATTATCAATTTTATCTTTGTGTTGCTGAATCGGTTTCAATTTTACAATTTATTCTTTTATGTTGTATTGCTTCAAAATTCCGATTCTTCTTAATAAAACACAGTTTCTTACGCTTTTTTTTATCTATATATTTCGAACAGCAGTTCATCATCAGGATCAAAATTTATGTTTTATACAAATAGATTGAAAATCAAATTTAATGCTTAACATATACCTTACATTAATGTTGACAAATTTCGGACAAAATTATATCAAATTACTTCTAATTGTATCTAATGAAATCGGTTCATTTTTCGGATGAAATTTTATATAACTAAGTGTGTGCCCATTTTAAACTAGATAAAACTATATAAAGCTTCATGTTAGGTTTTTAAACCTTTCTTTGGTAATGGCAAGTACTTACAATTGTCATTACAAATCTCATTACCTTCATATGGGGATGTCGAGCAAAAAAATTACATATAATTACTAAATAAAGGGTCCGCCAAATAACTTTTTTTTTTGAAAATGCTATAAAAAAAACTACTGAATATTTTCTCAAATTTCTTTTTTTATTTGAAAGTGCAATCCTTCCGATTAATAATGGAAAATAATTTCATTCAAATGGCTGCCTCGGCTGGCCATGCATCAGCCTACACGATCGGTCCAATTTTTAAGCATATTATCGATTGTGTGCAGCTGTATTTCACCAATGGCTTCACGAATATTGTCCTTCAAAGCGTCAATTTTAATTTCAATTTAATTTATTTATTCAGTCTATGGATACATAAATCCTTACAGACTATGATATAACAATTTTATAATAATCTTAATATTTACATTATTTATTTAAATACCTAAATCCATCATTATGGAATATAATTTTTGTTTAAAGCTGGTTTTTGATGTCCAAAACTCAATTTGTTGCTTTAAAGTAATTAGCTGTTTATTATTAATCTCATTCACTTGAATAAAAGTACGGGTTAAAATGCTATTAAGCCCATAATTGGTACGATGTAGTGGTACATCAAAAATAGAATTAAACCTTAATCTTCTTGGTGGAACATGAAAATTAATACGGGAAAGCAACTCAGAACAATCAATACCACCACTTATAATATCAAAAACGAATAAAGCAGATTGCAGTAACCTACGAAATTCAAGGGTTTCTAAACCTATTAGTAGACCTCTAGATCTATAAGAGGGTATAGGATCAGTAAATCTAAACGACGAGGCTTGTCTCTGGCTTGTTGGCGTAACACCTATCTTTGACGGCACCCCACAAATAATAGTCCAACGGTGTGAAATCGCAGCTCCGAGGTGGCCAAACGACATTAGCTCTGCGGCTGATAATGCGATCTTCAAAAACAGGACGCAAAACATCGAGTGTAGCTTCGGCTGTGTGGCACGTAGCGCCGTCCTGTTGAAACTAAATGTTGCCAATATCGTCCTCTTTAATTTTTGTGAACAAAAATTCGTTCAACATGGCCCGATAACGATCCGATAAAATTCGTACGCAATTTTCGCACACATTCTGCAAAATTACCATGATTTTCAAAGTAATGTCGCAATATTTCCCAGCGTTCTTCAAGCGTATACACAACCATATTCGTTCAGCGGAAGGATAAAACTAATTATCTGTCAAATCTGACATGAGCTAAGTGTTACCATTGACGAAATAAGCACTAGTTGAAAAAAACGTTAGATGGCGGACCCTTTACATTACGAAACATTTAAAAATATGTAGTTACATATATGATTACTTGAATTGACAAAAAACAATGCTTCTCAAAATAAATAAAAAAAAGATCTCATTATTTGTTTACTTAAGTATATATATATAACTACTTATTTTTGCTTTTTGGAAGCTGAAAAGTAATGACATTTTGTGCAAGCAAGTCATTTAATGACAATTGTAAGTACTTGCCATTTCCAAATATGTACTTATATAATACTTTTCTACACTAGGATGTTATACTTGATAGATAAAAACATATATGACTTGCTTGCACGAAATCTCATTACTTTCCATATGTGTACTTCTAGTAAAGAAGTGAAAAATGAATGAGTCTAAAAATAAATTTTCAAAAAATTTTTGGACCATTACTTTATATTTAAAATAATGATAAAAATAAGTATATATGGTTAACGCATTACGTTTTGTATTGAAATAATGTGAAAATTGACTAATTATTAGTAAGTCCTTATTATTTATGCTGAAAAAGTTTTCAATAAAAAAAAAATATTTTTTTTAAATTTTTTTTTTTTTCAAATTTATTTTTATACTCATTATTTTTGTCCATACCTTAAAGAATATAAGTAACGCAATATCCCCATATAAAAGTAACGACATTAATATAGACAATTCTAACTACTTGCGATTAACTAATATATACTTATATAATCACCTATATCGTAATGATTTTCTACACTGGGTTGTGATATATGAGCTATATAATTTAGGATATATTAATATATACTGTCTTATAAAAAAATATTTTTTGTGTGATCTTGGATTTTCTTATAAATGTTTCCACATGTTTAATACAATTTAAGATATAATTATATATGATATTAAATTATGTAAGTTATACCTATGTGAGATTTCATATATGACACAAGCTTAAGAGTTTTGTTTGAGACTTGATTAGATAAGGCCTCAACATCATTAATATTTTCTAAGTACACGGAAAAAAGTGCCAACCGAATTGAAAAGTATATTTTTTGGTGGTAACAATCAATAAATGCTATTAGTACAACCATACTGATATTTGATTTCTGAATATTTTGCGTGTTGCAACTAAAATGCAACGAAATTTGTCGTCAAAACCAATACTCAGTTATATCAATCGATTTCTAGTCGTAGTAAACGAATTTAAATCGTAGTAACCGAATTTAAGTTGGCAAATTGCAAAACTTTTTTTTTTCTTTAAGATATAATTATAAATTGTTATATGTAACGACATATTTAATTATATATGTGCCTGATGACTATTTTATTTTTAAATATTTCAAATACTTTTTTTCTTTTGTCTTAAATTTTATTCAAAATTAAATATTTTATTAAATTTAAAAAGATCTAATTTAATCTTAAAATATCTAGTACACTCAAAAAAATTAGTTAGTAGAAAAGTTAGTAAAACATCTTGTAAATCAGGTATATTATTTTTCAGCAAATTTTTTGCTAAAATTATGTTTTAAACTAAAATTTTAGTTATACTTATTTAGCACTTAACTGTTTTGAACTAAGGTTTTACTAATATTTTACTAATGTTTTACTAATTTATTTTGCTAAAAAAATTGTGTTGATTAGCACATCAGTAGTGTAAACGACAAACAGACTGAAAGATATACTCAGAATGAATTTGATGTCGCGGCATGTCACGATGTAGTAGTGACGAGGAAAATTTTACTAAAAAGTACAACTCTAGTAAGACATAATACAAAAAAATCAACCATTGAAGATTTTTGTATCTGTTTTTCATACATAAAATATTTACATTTAATAAAGATTAAATGTGTATTTGTAATCTAAATGTTTATATATATTAATAATCTTGTGTTGTCAAATTGCAAACAAATATGCAATAGGTAGACAGACTAAAGCGAAAGACAGACAGGTAGATTTTTCTGTTTCCTTTTTCTTATTGCAAAAAAGGGTTGTATATGTTATATTTTGCTATTTTTTCGTTTCGTTTCTATAATTCTCTGCGGCATTTGCGTTCCTTTAAAAGATAGCATCATTTAGACAATAATTGATGTAAGTAGTTCAAAGATAATTTCGTTTATGTTGTATATAATTATTTCCATTGCTTTAAGATATTACATTAATTCATATCGTTAATTTGGGAGTATGAACATTTTTATATTTTGAAACGTATTGTAAATTATTTTAAAAAGAATCACAAAAATATGTTTTATGATTTTCAGCAAATGAAATAACTAGAGTATAATTTTTCTACAAATTTTTTGAGTTTTTTTCAGTCTACTTATATTTAGCAAAAATTTTATTAATTTTTAGCAATTGTTTTTTAATTTCTAATCTACTAAGTGTTAGCAAGCAAGCTCGCTGATTTTCAGCAAAAGATTTTGCTGACATTAGCAATTTTTTTGCAAAAAAATTTTCCTGACTCAGCAAAATTTTTTGAGGACTTTACTTACTTTTTTATTTGAGTGTAGGATCTACCAAAAATTACTTATCTTTTTTGATCACATTAAATCCAATTAGACCTAAATTAATCCCATATGATATGATATCAGGATCTTAATATTATTAAGATCCCCAATTTCGAGATCAATTTTGATCTAATTTAATCCAGTAATATATTTAAGTCACTTAATTCGATATTACTAGATATCCCTACCTTAAGATCCTAGAGATGAAATATCAATATTAATTTAGATATGAGATATAAATAACTCTTTTCAGATACAACTTTTATCTTGATTGGGTAAACAAAACAATTATCCCACTCGAAAAACTAATTGAACATTTTTTTCATACATCGCTGAACGCCTCTAATGTTTCAGTGTTTTAAGAATTGATATGATGTAGGTTAAAATCGTAAAGTTAAATGTCAATTATAATGAGATCTACCTGCACACACGCACTAAAACAGTCCTAATGTCTTAGCTTAAGGCTAAAATTTCAAATGTAACAAGATGTTGTAATAAGAAACAAATATAATTTATAAAGACAAGTGGCAGTAACTTTTCTTATTATGATGGATGTTATATTTATAAAACAATTTAAGTTTATATTTATGTAACACACACATATGATGGTATATATAATTTAATATATTCTTGTATTACTATAACAGGTAACTGTCATTTTAACTTGAAATAATAAAACTAAAAAAGTTCTATTTATTCTTGTACTCTCCTCCCAGCAATTGTTTTGACTTTTAAATGATACTATGAAAAATTGTTGTCTTTCAAATAATGTGATTATTTAACAGACTTGGGCATTATCAATTGACATTTTGCAATTATTCACTTAATTATTCACGTCATTTTTCTTTATCATTAATCATTTTAGAACAACGTTCACACTTGTGTGCTTACACGCGCCTTGGGAAATTTGCAATTTTGTTAATTACCAGACATGGGACATGATGACAACTCTTACACTCACAAAAACTTTTCCATAAAAAATCAACAGTTATTTAAAAGTTTAATCGGTAAAGTTCTTCCATTCATTTTTTAACTTTATGTCTATTATTCAATAAAAATATAAACAAAAAAAAAACGGACTTTCCGTAATTGTTAAAATATTCAGTTAAAATTTTCTTTTTAAAACAAAAAGTTGTTATATTATATTGAGTATTGCAATAAACGCAATTCTTCCCCAACTACGTAAGCGCCATCTATCGAATATACATGAATATATTATAGCTATGGCATCACTTACAACATATGGGAAAACAGTGGACATTAGAGTGAGGTAAGTTTCTAAAAATAGAACTGTTGTGTTGTTGGAGTTGGACTTCTGAGATTATGTATGCAAGAACAAAAAACACCGTGTATTGAATAAAACACAAATATTTCAATTAAAACCCGAGTTTAGTTTTTTCTGTGTTCTAATGAATTAAAAAAAAAATACTTGCAAACACTTCACGAAAAGCTATGCTGGGTTTAAAATAATTTTAAATTTGTTTTACACAAATATTAAAGTTTTAGTTATTTTAAAAACTCTTCCTTCCACTTCCACACTTGTATTAAAACTTTTGATGAACGTAAAGTGTTCTTTTTTCTAGTTTTCTGCTTGTGGCATTTTGTTTTAACACTTTTTTCTTTTTTAATGCCGTATTGTGTTTTATTCGTATCATGTTGTTGATGCTTTTGGGAACATATTTTTAGTTTAACTCAAGCGGAAATTATACGCTACTGCTGTGTAATAATAATTTAATGTACTAAAAAAAAGGTTTTATATTGCTCAAAGGAATACGTTTGTTATTAATTGTGAATTTTTTTTATAGCAAGCCTTTTTTTTTTTTCCATACGGATTCTACTTAAAATATGTTTTAAAGACGTTTTTACTTCAAAACCTACGGCTTTTTTGATTTTTATCGAAGCATCCTACTACTCAAATTCTTAAATTTTAAATTATGGTATATTTTAAATGTTTGGATAGCAAGGATACTTCTTAAATGTATTTCACATATACTCAAATAAAAAAGTAAGTAGAAAAAAGAACCAAAACTTTTTATATTTAATTTTACAGTATTTGTACTAATTTTTAGTACAAAATTTCCAAAATCCGAAATATTGAAAATTTTTATTTATTATTTCATTTATTCATTAAATATATTTAAAATTATGCAGATCCCGGGTAAATATAGTTATATCTAGTCATATATAATATTATTAAGTCATATTTGATTTTGGATGTAGTCACATAATGGCTAAATAATATCATTATATACAAATACATCTGATAATTTTTATTGATAGTTTTGTTTTATATGGAACTTGATATTACTATATGTCTCTAAAGCTTACTCCATGTTTAAGTACATAAGCCATATAATAATAATCAAAATATATGCAGTGATCGATATGATTATACAGGGTGTCCGCCGGGAAGGTATACTACTTTGTTTGTTTATAATTTTTTAATTAAATGAAAGAGAATGGATCTTATATTCATAAATGTTTTATTTAATGTCGGCAATTATGTATGGAATACAATATCAGATAAATGTCCGCCTCTGTTAGCCACACAAATGCGAGCACTTTTGAGCACATTTTTTCATTACATTCTCACATTACATTACATTTCATTCATTACATTACATTTCATTACATTTCACGCGGTATTTCATTAATTTTATCACAAATATTTTGTTTGAGTTGCTCAAGCGTTTCCGGTTTGTTTGCATAAACCTTGCTTTTCAGATATCCCCACAAAAAAAAGTCGAGAGCAGTCAAATCAGGCGACCGTGAAGGCCAATCAACATCACCATTTCTTAAAATAACTTGTTGTGGAAAGAGGTCTTGCAGTAATTCCATTGTAATCCTGACTGTATGCGATGTGGCACCGTCTTGTTGATACCACATGTTAATCAAGCCCAAAGCATGCAGTTGTGGCGTTAAAAAGTTTATAATCATATCACGATTACGCTCCTCATTCACAGTTACCGTTACGCCGTTTTCATTTTCAAAGAAGTAAGGTCCAATAATTCCTCCTGACCAAATTGCACACCAGACTATCACTTTTAATGGATGCAAAGGTGACTGATGAATAATTTGAGGGTTTTCCATTGCCCAGAACCGACTATTCTGTTTATTCACATATCCATTTAAATGAAAATGTGCCTCGTCACTCATTATGATTTTTTCAAGACAATCGGGGTTGTCATGTGCGAGCTGTAACATCCTATTGGCATATGTACGGCGGCGTAAATGGTCTTGTGGAAGAAGCTCTTGTGTCAACTGAATCTTAAATGGAAACAAATGCAAATCCTTGTGCAAAATTTTGGCCAAAGTTGTTTTTTGAAGAATAAGTTCCTGAGCACGGCGTCGAATTGAGGTTGATGGATTGTTTTGAACACTTTTTTGAGCAGCAGTAATGTTTTCAGCCGATCTTCCAGCACGTTGTGGTCCATGCTTAGGCCTATCACCTACAGACCCTCTTTCTTCGAAATCATTCACTACACGATAAATAGTGAGTTTTGTTGGCACTTTGTTCCTCCCAAAAATTTCACGTAAAGTTCTCATCGTCACAGTTATCGATGATTGATTTCGAAAAATGTTTTAACGATTAAAACACGTTGGTTTATCGAATATTTTTCCATAATGAATTTGCCACGTGTCTACTTCACGACTGCCAAATATGAACTGTCAAGACTAACGTTTACCAAAATGGCGGCAAAGCAAAGTAGTATACCTTCCCGGCGGACACCCTGTATATGGTCTCATGCTAACTCTTATTAAACTATGTGACGCCATACTGAAAATATGTTCCTTATAATTTTATATAGCTTTATATATGATCCCATACATATTTTGGTAATATTAAATTAAGAAATACGCAAGTTAAGATTTTCTGACATATGGCTTAACATATAACCATACTAATTTTGTAACGCAATTGTTTGCAAGTGATTTATTTTATATAATTTCAAATCAAAAAATGTGTACATTTTATAAGACAATACCACTTAATTATATATTTTTAAAACACTAAATTTGTTATGATGTGAGCAAGATTATTCCAGTTCAAGATCATTTGTTTTTTGTTAAAGAAAAACACCGTGCAATGTTTATTTATTAATTGAAAAAATTTTTTCATCCGCTAATTTAAAGCAGACTTTATATACTTACAGGTCCTTACATGATTCGTTTCGAGTCACCGAAAATCTTCAGAGGACCAATGTAGAAGGGGTAGAGGATTTACCCATGTTTTATTTCAGTAAATTAAGTCCACACAGCGTCAAACACTTAGACCGAGGGTTTGGGACGTCGGTTAAACTTGGATTAGTTAAACCGATAATGAATTTTGTCTGCCATTTCTAAGTTTTTTAACAAAAGTTTGTCGGAACCACGTAATCTTGTTTATAATTTTGGTGTTTATTATAATAATGCATAATAAACCACATTTTGGAAGCGGTATTTCATTAAAACACTTCGTTAATCTAAGTTTAAAGATAATCTACATCCTAAAAACTCGGCCTTAGGGAGTTTAACTATACCTAGCAAAAGTTATTGGATGTAAGAGTGATTCTAATTAAACATTTTCATCAATAAACTTAACATAGGCTTGTCATAGGGAGAAAGCATTCCGATTAGATTCTTTGAATGTTAACTATCACGAATAACTTTTTTAAAGACTTATTAGACAAATAAATTTATTTGGAATTTGTTCTTAAGTTTTATATTATAACACTTATATTGCCTAAAAACAAATTCCTAGGAAAATTATATGCCTAAATAGCTTTCAAAAATTTAATTAGGAAAAAGAACATCTAAAGAATCCAATTGGAATACTTCCACCCTATGACAACCCTATGTTAAATTCATCGATGAAAATGTTTAATAAGAATAACTTTGATTTTTTTGCTGGGATACTAATCCAATTTATTCATAGCATTGTATTCTTCCACAATAAAAACTAATGTTACTCAGTGCTATAAACCATTGAGAATACTCTCATTAACATTTTTCTCTTGGCAAACTTGAAGACTCGTACGCTGTTTTTTCAAGGAAAATCTCTGAAATTCTGGGTTATAAAAGGGAAACACTTTTTAATTTTAAGACTTTTTTTTAGTATGTAAATACACTCACAAGAACTTTTCCACAAAATATCAACAGTTATTTAAAAAGTTTATCGGTAAAGTTGTTTCAATGGAGAGAGTCTGAATTCTCTGGTTCTCAGGCTAAAAGATTGATCTATTTTTCCAGTAGGGGGTCGAGGCGACTCTTGTCGCTTAAAAGGGGGGGGGGGGGGGTTTGAGGACCTTGATACCTCAGATACCATCTGCACAAGAAGGGTCAATCGGACACGGATATGTGTAGGTTTTTGTGAGATAGTGTCTGAGACCCCGGAGCATGTTCTCTGCGAATTCCCCAGGCTTTGTGATAGGAGACTTAGGTTTCTAGGTGATCGCTTCATTTCGCCTTCCGACATCGCGATCATTTTGCGTAATAGGATAATTGGCTTTATAGGTAGCTTGAATCTGTAGATAACTTTAGGCAGCAAAATACCTTCATTGGCCGCGGTGCATAGTGCCTTCTGATCTAATCTAATCTAATATAATCTGTTTCAATGGAATATTCAGTTAAATTATCAAAGAAATCTATTTTTTTAGCTTTCTGTCTGGTATTCAATAAACAAAAAAAAACAAAAAAAAAAAAACAAAAAAAAAAACGGACTTTCGGTAAAAGTTAAAAAATTCAGTTAAAAAGTTATATATTATATTGAGTATTGAAAAAACAAAACAATCAATTGTTTTTACCGATTTGGTCAATTAATTTTTCAACAGTTGAAAATAAACTAAAAAATATAAAGTAGTCCTTTTTCTAACTGATTTTCAATTAATTTAATGTGTATAATGGCAATAAATATATAAAAAAAAAAAAATAAATAAAAATAAAATATATTGTGAGTGTACTATTGGATTTGAGTTTTATATCCCGTAGCAAATACTTAATCTTCTAACTTATATTTTTTCTATAATTTATTTACTTTTTTCAAAGTTGTTCTCAACTAAATATATAAAAATTATCATAATTGAATGGAAACGGTGTATTATTTTAATTAATTTGATATGTTCTACTAAATAGTTTTGTTTGGTCCATCAATCATAATTTTCCTTTTTTGCTCCTTTATAACACACACTCAGGGAACTTCTGCTTTAAAGATATGTAGTTGTTTGGTTTGTAATACAGTTTCTTTATTTTTAATGTAAATGTCAGTCATTTGTAGTACAAATTAAATTTTTTACTAACCTTGTAGTTGATTTTAAAAAAACAAACCACTTTAAATGACTGTTTTATGATTTTACATTCATTTCTTACAGCAGTTTTTTTGTTATTTAAAAAATAAAAAAAAATAAATGTTTGTTTATTTTTTAGGAACACATGTGGTTCATTTTTACTACAATTGTTAGCCATTTTTTGAACATTAAAAAACAAATGACAATGTCAGTTGAGTTTACTTAAATGTAAGTTGTCCTTTATTTAAGTGAAATTTCTTTTGTTTTTAACTACATTTGCAGTGGTCCTTACCTACATATTCTAAGTGTATCCATAGTTATTTAAAATCAGTGAGTTTCTGTTGGGATACCTCCTATGTTTAAAAATACTCTTTTAACCGTTATCTCCAAAACTTTAAGTAATATTGCAACTTATCAAACCGGTTTTGTAATACACTCATTGTCAGCTAGACTTACAACCTACACTATGTCATTTGACGAGTGATTTTTTTCGTTTAGCACAGTGTAATGTTTAGCAACCAAATAATAATTTTTAGCTAGTTCGCTGGGTTTTATTTGTTTTTTTTGTTTGCCTTCAGTTGTTTTCTAAAATTATAAATTATGGCTATTGTTTGCATTGTTGAAATTGTTTGCATTGTACTTTATAACAATTTTAATTTGATTTTTATTGAATCCCAATTCCTGCTAAGCAACTCAAACAAATTAAGAAATTTTGTAATTTAACAAACAAATAATTGCTTGATAAATACATTACACGTGTCGAAAAAGCAATCTGGAAAATTATGAAGTAATATATCCATGTACAGTGATAGATTTTGGACAAAAATAAAAAAATATATATATAATTTTTTCATATAATTTCCGCTACTACTACTTGCCACTTTGTAAACTGTAGATTAGGGTGGGGCGATTAGTATGGATGGCAAAAAATCTTAATGGGTGCTTCGCGTTTCTGATTCTTGGGATTGTACTGAGCAAAAAAGTCCACTAGACCATACGTCTATGGTGAAAATCGAGCTTCCAGATTTCGACTTTACGGCAAAAAAGCCTTATTTTGAAATTAAAAATTAACCCATTAAACCCCACCCACAAATATGATTGATGCATTAATCTGCTAGAGAATCTTCCAAAGAAGAGATTGATATAATAATCTTGGTTAAGCTCCACCTACTTCCTGAGATATGTCCATCCTACACATTGTTACTTTCACAAAATTCCTATTTTGAAATTAAAAATTAACCCCTTAAAACCCACCCACAAATATGATTGGTGCATTAATCTGCTAGAGAATCTTCCAAACAAGAGGTTGATAATCTTGGATAAGCTCCTCCTACTTCCTGAGATATGTCCATTCCACACATTGTTACTTTCACAAAATACGGCTAAAAAGTCAAAATGTGGAAGCTCGATTTTCACCGTAGACGTATGGGCTATGGACTTTTTTGCTCAATACAATCCCGAGAATCAGAAACGCGAAGCGCCCATTAAGATGTTCAAATCGCCCCGCCCTACTATAGATGGCTGGACATTTAAAAAATCTTCAAAATTAAACAAAAAACGCCAATAATTAAAAAATCACTAATATTTTAAAAAATCGTTAAATTAAAAAAAAAAAAATCGAAACTAAAAAAGCCCAAATTGAAAAAGTAGTTACAATTTCTAAAAAAAAATTGCGAAATTCAATAGAAAATCACAGAAATATTTCTCAGAAATCGTAAAATCTTTAAAACATTGTCACAAAAAAAAAAAAAATTAAATGGCAAAAAATTATAAAAGTTTTTGAGATATGGACGTTTTACGATTTCTTCCCAATTTTTACAATTTGTTTTTAATTTTAACTATAATTTTTTAGTGTCCGACCGAAGCTTTCGGCCAGAAAAAGCTTTTTGTCGGTATTCGCACACAGATAAATAAAGTGCCAACCGCATTGAAAACTGTTATTTATTGGTACCAACTTATAAATTCAGTTAGTACAACGATATTTACATACGATTTCTGAATATTTTTGGTGTTGCAACTAAAATTCAAAATCATTTGAATTAATCGAACTTTGTTCTGAAAACAAATGTTAAGTTGTAGCAACCGACTGCAGTTTGTATTAACCAAATCTAAGTCATAGTAACCAAATTTCAGTTGGCAAATAGCAAAATGTTTCTCTGTGTGCGTATTTTAAAGCATTATGAACAAATTTGACAAAGTGATTAAATGTTTATTGGGCTTATAAAATGCGATTTTAGGTGTTAAATTTAAAGAAAAGTCTGTAGATAAGCAATTAATTCAATATGCGGACGCTGAACATTCGACCAGTTCGGAAAAACTTCGCCGGCCGAAACTTAAATCTTTATGGGGTTGTTAACATTTTTTATAAAAAAACTTTTTTTTTTTTAAACCTATAGATTTCCCGGAATCAGGTGTCCTTTTAAAAGTACTGTCCAAAGACAGTACACTTTGCGCTGCAAGACAGCATTACGCAAGCTTTCCATTTATTTATTGTTTAACTAAGATGTTACTCTTATTAATTTTTAAACAAAAAATAACAATTAACTGGATGTAAATGATTTACTTACATGTTTTTTCCATAACGCACTATTAGAAAAAATTACTATTCTCAAAGCTCGCAACAAGCAATTAAAATACCCGGAACTGCTTTCACCAACTGACGCTTTCGAGCTGCGAAGCTAAATAACAAAGCATAAACAATAATTATATAAAAAAATATGTACAGAAATGCACATGCATAACGACGCTTTGCTCTCATTTGTCAGATGTTCTTTTAAAAGGACGGTTGCGCTAAGTGGGTTAACTTTACTGCTAAACTTCTGTTATTACCTGAAATTTTTTACTCAAAATTGAATTAAAACGGTTCAAAAAATATGTTTTCAATATCAAAATTTGTCCATATTTTCTTCAAATACCAAATAACCGATCAAATATCGCTTTTTGGCCGCAGTCTTCGGTAGGACACTATAATCTAAAATTTTTTAAATTTTGGCAATTGTTTTTAAATTTTGACGATTTTTTTAAATTTTAGCGACTTTTGTTTGTCAATTTTTTTTTTTTTTGCAATATTAGCAGTTGTTCAGTTTTTCCCCAATTTTGGGCGAATTTTTTCAATTTGTATTAAGGTATTTATAGTGTCTACTAAAAGTTTGTTTGAAATTAAAAACAATTAGATTTTCAATTAAATAGTTACAAAATTTGATACTGCAGTAACCTTAAAAAGACCGAATTGAATTAAACTTTAAATTTTAATTTAAACTCAATTTTAGTTTTTTCTGTGTAATTATATTTATATAGAGATATAAAGAAGTTATAGATTTATGACCGAACTCTGCCACTGTGCCACGACTAACAATACATTGCTTATACACTGCGTTGCAAAACTATAATTACAATTATAGAAATAAACCTGTAAAAATAGCAAAAAGGCTTATAAAAAGCAGTTAAAAATTATCATGTTTAAAAAACTGCTAAAATTAGTAGATTTTTTTTTACTACACTGAGAGAATTATCTTCACTTCAGTAATGAATTTCTTCATAGCTTTAATGAAAATTGTCACTGAAACTCGTCCATTGAAACATTTCATATAATCTATTCAACAGGTTTGATTAAAGTCAATGTTTATGAAATGTTTGCAGAATTTAATTTTTTTTTTTAATATTAAGAGGATCTTTGGACGAATGTCTTGTAAAATGCATTAGAACTAAGCCAATGAACCGCTTTATATGATTTCTTAAACAATTTTATAGAAGTCCAAAATTAATAAAAGATACATTGCAATAATAAAGCACTTTATAAAATATGTTGAACACTTGAAAATTAATTATTAAAACTAAAGTTGAAAATGAAAGAAAGAATTAATGAAATTTTATGAAAAAATAAAAAATGTGGGGGTATGATTATTTTTATATTGTGTAACATATTGTAATACTACATTTATACTACAACCAGAAACTAGAAGTTTTTGAAAACCTTTTAGTTGTTGTATGAAATTTGTCAACTTTACAAGTAGTTTCAGAAATCTACACGTTTTTGGCTTTAAGGAGTGAGATCGAATAATTCCCGACACAGATTATCACTAATATCTTTGTTTAAAAGTGATCTTTTTTTGATCAAGTTATCTTTTGAAAAGTCGTCAGATTCTTGTAAAAAAATATTAACGAAATCGGATTATTATGTTGTTTACAAATGGACTTTGAACAAAAAGTGAGAGAGAAAAAAAAAGTAAGTAAAAGAAAAACCTTGAATTTCTAACAAAAAAAAAAAAAACATTTGATTAATTGTCCAGAACTCACAACAATCAATTCATATTAAGATTATTTTTAAATGATTGATTAAGGCTACAAAACAAGTTCCTAATACTGTCACTTTTTTAGAAAAAGTGTGCACTAGAGATGCCAAAAATGGTATAAACTTAATTCTTATTGCTAAAAACTGCTAAGCCTTAGGGCTTGTCAGTTTCAATTTGAAAGCGAAATAATGAGTTGATCGCTCCTATATTTTGCACACATAATCTGACAGCGTTCTTAAAGGTAAATTGACAAGAAAAAAAGTTCCATGTCGTACACAAAATCAGTTGAAAGTGAAAATATCTCGGGGTTTTTGCGATCTCACTCCTTAGTATAAATGAGATATTCATTATTTTTAAAAGAATAAGAAAAAAATTTGAGATTTTCAGTAAATACCCTGCAGGAAATGTCAATAGTGAAAAAGTATTGATTCACTATTGACTGTGTCACCAGTACTACTAACCAAATATTCCCCAGGCAATGTAATTTGCTATAGACATTTAACATGTACGTGTCATTGAAAATCACTAGTGACATTAGAACTATTGACTAGGTAGTGAATAGGTAGTTCTTATGAGACCATATGTAGACATTGGAACCAAAGATTCACTAGTGACTAGGTAGTTGTTATGGCACCATATATAGACATTAGAAACATATATTCACTAGTGACTAGGTAGTTCTTATGGGATCATATGCAGACATTGGAACCATAGATTCACTTGTGACTAAATAGTTCTAATGGGACCATATGTAGACATTGGAACCAAAAATTTACTAGTGAGTTAATAAAGTAAAAAGTGTAGACGCTTAGTTGACAATGTCAACAAAATAGTAGACAAAAGTAGAGACATGGAGACACTTGACCCCAAGCTTCCTGCAGGGTAAGTTAACTAAAGTATAATTTTTATACACATTTTTTGAGTTTTTTTGCAGTCCACTAATATTCAGCTAAAACTACTAATTTTGTTGACTCAGGAACATTTAGAAATTTTTTTTGACTGTATTATTAGAAAAATTAGCATAAATCATTTATAATTATAGTTATGCAACGCAGTGTGTTATTAGGTTTGTGAATCACTAAAAATAAAGCTAATATTATTTGCTTTAGAAAATTTTGTTTTTAATTCAAGTGATTTGTGACTATTTTGGTACAAATACCAAATACTATTTATAATATTTAATATTAATACACTGTGGCGTATGAGTGTTATTTATAGTTAATCATGTCATAAATCACTCATACGTATACGATGACAAAATTAGCAAAAAAAAGAATTTATATAGAACAGTAATGTTTAATTTGTTCATTTAATACATTTTTGGGTTAAATATAAAATAATAGTTGTAATTAAAGAAAACAAATAAATTGCAAAAATGATAATTCAAGTTTGTGTGTGGAGCGATTCCTTTCCAGGACATTTTATGAAAGTTGCTTATTTTGTCAAAAGTTGGGACAAAAATGGTTCAGTTTTTTTTTGTCATTACTTTTTTCTTCAGATTTGTTTCCACACACAGAAAACAGTTTTGTAGTTGCAACCGAATTTTTTGCCAACGGAAGTTTTGTGGTTCCACGTACTATGACTGTTATTAAATTTGAATACTATTTTAACAACCGACATTCACTTACAAATTTCAAATTTTGATTGTAACAATTCAATATTGTAAGTTTATGGACTATAATATTCTATAAATAGATTCACATGCGCCCAACAAAATTTTTTTTTTTATTAATAAAATGTTATATGCCTCAAACTGGGCTCAACCCGCCGATCTTCCGTTTGTTAGGCAAGTACTTTAGCTCTAGCCTAAACCCAATTTAAAACAGTCGAACATGGATACGGGGGGCGGGTGTCGTCGTACCAGGATTTCAGCGTGCTCTGCACATGGGCAAATATCCCTCCATTTTTCAGGCGGTGGTCTTCGCTATCTGTATATGTGTGGAAGAGTGTCTGCGGAGGAGGACACGTGGGGTCACGATCTACATTCTCTCTGACAGCCAGGCGGCACTTGGTGCCTTGAGGTCTCAAGATGCGTCGTCTGGTCTGGTTAAGGAATTTATCGACTCTGTAAATCGTCTAGAACTTAACAACTCCTTGATACTGGGCTGGGTTCCAGGCCATGAGGGGCATGATGGCAATGAACGGGCTGACTGTTTAGCCAACTGCGGAGCTCGTCGACAATTCATTGGCCCGGAACCCTTCTGTGGCGTACCCAATGGGTATGTCAGAGAGAGGCTCAGAAGATGGAGGGAGTCGGAGTTTGGAGCCTATAGGGCCAGATCGCCTGGGCAGCGATAGGCAAGGCTGTTTATATCTCCCTCTGGGGAGAGTTCGCAGAAACTCTTGTCTATGATGAGGGGCGAACTAAGGACCGTGACGTGTGACCTCACGGGACACTGGTATCAATTGTGCAAGATGGGACGATCCTCTACGGATACGTGCAGGTTTTGTGAATTGGAAACCGAGACCTCAGAGCATGTTCTCTGCAAATGTCCGAGGCTCTCCGATAGGAGGGTGCGTTATTTTGGTTGTCGAATAGTGACGCCATCGGACGTTTGGAACTGTTTACCTGGTAGGATAGTTGGCTTCGTAGGGAGTCTGAACCTATAGGGTGTATTCGCTGGCAGCACAAAATACCAACTTCTGGTCGCGGTGCATAGTGCCACTATAGTCTTATCTAATCTAAACCCAATTTAAATATGTTTTTTTAAATTTCAACCTTGAATATTTTCTAGTTTCAAATTTAAATATTTGTCTAAAAAATAGATTTGCATGTAGAAAAGAAATTCGGTTTCTAATCTAATATTAATATTTTATTAGAGTTACTAAAACTATAAAAACAAATTATACTATTTTCAAATTATTTTATTAAAAAAAATTTATCCGTGAAATGGACTCAAACCGGCGACATTCTGCTTGTCAGGCAATTACTTTAACTCTAGTCTAAACTCAATCTGAATTTGTATTTTCAAATTTCTACCTTGAATATTTTTTTTCTTTTAAGTTTAAATATTAATGTCTAAAAATAGATTTGTATGTACAACAGAAATTGGGTTGCTAGTCTTAATATTTTATAAGAGTTACCAAAACTATTTAAAAACTTTATATTATATTAAAATTGGTAACGAAAACTTATATTTTAGATAGAGTGATTGTTTTTTTTTTGCAGGCGAAAAGTGGTTGGTTGTTTGTATCAAAGGTAATGTAGACACTGTGTAGATACTTTACCAGAATTTGTTGAGCAGAGTGCTTATCCAACCTAAGAAGTTGTTTTTCAGCAAGACGGGGATTCGAAGCACACGGCCAAAATAGTTAAAAGCTGGCTACAAAACCAAACGTTTGGGACAATGGAACGGGCTGCACAAAGCCCAGACCTGAATCCTATAGAAAATTTATGGGCTATTGTGAAAATAAGGCTGGGAGCATATGAAAACCCACCAAAAAATGTTGACGAGCTTTGGGAGAGAATACAAGATGAATAGCGAGCTCTTGACCGTGATATCATCATAAAGTTGGTAGAGAGTATGCCAAAACGTATTGAAAGCGTATTTAAAAAAAAAGGCCTTTGAACGAAATATTAAATTGGCAACGTTAATTGGGTACAGTATTTTGTATTATACAGTATTTTGTAACAGTATTACGAAAAGCAGGATTTTGAAAACAGGATTTTGAAAACAGGATATTGTTATACACAGAATTTCGACTCCAACCCAAAATTTATACTTTTTTGGGTTCTAATACAGTTTTTTTATTTTTAATGTAAGTGTCAGTCGTTTGTAGAACAAATTTAATTTTTTTGACCTCCATGCCAAATTTCAAGTTCCTAGGTTCAGCGCTTTAGGCTAGGCCATGTTGAGTCAATCAGTGAGTGAGTGAGTGAGTAACGTTATTCTTTCATTACGAGTATATAAAATATTCGAATACATAGTATACTGTGGCGTATGAGTGTTATTTAGCACATGCCTACGTAACTCATACGTATAGGGTGCCTCTGTACTATCCCGCCTAGCAATTGGAAGATTGTTTTTTGATAAATCACCAAAACGAGTCTTGTTCGAGTACTTTTGGTGATCAATAACTGATTAATCACTTACACGGTTAAAAAGGGACTCGGAAATGTTTCGCGCTTATGAGTAAAAAGTGCTTGTTTTGAAACGCAACAACAAATTATTTAGCACTCACAAATCAATCTTCTAGGTGTTTAAAATGTAATTGTTTTTTTCGTTATATAAGATTACAATTTGCTCATCTAGAAGATTGAAAACTGCTTGATCGCAAATAGATAATGCAGGTGTTTTAAATGTGATTAGTTTTGTTTGTTTTGATATCGTATTTGGAGCAGAGAGATGATTTTTTTCTTAAGAACAACGGGATAATTTTTGCGTATTCTTGAGTAAATGTCAACAAGTTGGATATTTGTCTAGTTATAAAAGTTTCATTGAAGTGTATGTATTTATGTATTAGTTTTTTATTAAAAATAAATCTTAATTTAAATTGAATATTATTCTTTTATTTCTTTTAAGAAAATAAAAAGTGACTCACAGCTTATTTCGTGTGTTAAACTGTTAAGAACATATTTTTTAACATTAACTTAAATATTAAGTCCAAATGGGTATTTTTTTAAAGATATATTATTTTTTATTATATTTACAAGAAAAAACTTAAAAAAAATCAAATCTTTAAAAAAATGCCCATTTTGAATAAATATTTAAGTTAATGTTAAAAATATAAAGAAATATGTTCTCTAAAGTTTAACACACGAAATAAGCTGTGAGTCACTGTATATTTTCAAATGACTAGAAAAAGACTCCGAAACAGACTGATAAGGGACTCAAAAAAGACTCCCAAACAGACTGATAAGTGGCTCTAAAAAGACTCCTTAACATAATGATAAGTGACTCAAAAAAGACTCGTAGCTTATTCGAAGAAGACTCATAAATGACCATAAAACGATTCGAAGAAGACTATAAAATGACCCAAAACACACAAAAAAAACAGTATCATAAATGAGTCATCAAGAGGAGTCGCGGCTAGGGTACCATTTTCTACCGACAAATGTATCATTTATGATCAGAAAATGAGAGCATATTCCAGCTTTTTAGTCGCGCAGAAGTATCATAAAAGACTCGAATATGATTCAAATTTTCAAAAAATGCTGGGTGGGATCAAGGTGATGTTTACTGATACATATGTACATGTCATAATTCTTTTTAAAACACTCTTAATTAGTAAAAAAACCTTAACTAAAAATCTACAATAGACACATACACATAAATATATTTTTCCTAAATTCAATACATTTTGAGTTTTCTTTTAAATTTTAATAAAACTCTGAACAAACATTTAAATAACACATGAATAATCATACGCATCCCATAACTTTCAATATTCTTTTCATTAACTTTCACAATTACATGTAAATTCAGACTTTCCATTCATAGCATCTGATGTCTATTTTAGAACATTCATGAATAACAAATACATATAAAACATTCAATACATATACAACTGATATAATGAAAATTGTGGATAAACCAACAATACCAAAAGAAAAGTCTGAAAAAAATCAAAGATTGGTAAAAATAGATGTACTAATAAAATATTTAAGTTTATTGCTTTTGATTACTTTTTGTTTTTCAATTTCAATTCAAATCTTTAAACCCAAATCAGCAACACTGTAAACTAGAAGCTTCGAAGAAAAAAACATTTAGCGAAAGAAATGTTATCAACACTCCATACCTCTGCCAACTTACTATGAAAGTGATATTATCTCTTGTTGATATTGCGATTTTGTGTACAACTAATTCTGTTTTTGGGTAAAAAAGTAACGGGACCAACTTCTAACAAGGGCGGTTTAACAATGAGGATCCTCAGATCTTAATGAACTTTGGATATATTGTAGCGAAGAGAAAGTGACATGTGATATTTTTAAATACCCAAAACACATATTAGGGGTTACTAGGTGGGGTCAAAAATTACAAAATTTTTCAAAATTAATATCAAACGAAAGCTTTTTCGAATACATATTTATTGATGTATAAAACATTACTTAAGTATTCTTATTATAGCGTGTTCTATTACAGCGCAAAAACAAAACATTCTAACATGATATTTAAAAAATTTCTAGAATAGAGGAAAATCACGTTGTTTTTAGTAAAAGTCAAATAGCAATATCTGGAAAATCGCTAGCCTAATTTCAAGAATTGAAAAATATTCGATATTAACAAAAAATAATATGTAGAAAGACATATTTTTAATTTAAGAAAAATTTTCAAAAATACAACATTTTGGTAGTGTTAAAGGTTTAGAATTTTTCTCAAATTCGCATCACATAAATTGTAGACCTATTCCCAGCAAAATATAGTGCTGACCCAGAAGTAGTTCAGAAAGCACTATTTAAGAATGTTTTAAAAAGAATTAAGACATGCATTTGATGCCACCGGTTAAAGGTTTAGATTTTTTCTCAAATTACATAAATTTTAGGGCTCTGTGCAATAACTCCCAGGTGAAAAAAGTCCCAAAAAAAAAAAAAAAATGAAATGAACCCCAACAATTTTTCTTACAAATTTGGGAGTAATTTCAAATGAAATAATACCTAATTCTTTTGCAGCTATTTCATTTTTTTAAGAAATTATTTCATTTTTGTTATTAGGTGTTATTTCATAATGCAGTAATTCCGAAATGAAATAAGTCCCAACAGAACTTAGCGTGGGACATAGCGCCCAAAAAAAATTATATGTAAATTGTTGTTGTAAAAATGTTATTGTTTTTGGGCAATACAACATGGATTTGGACGAAATAATATTTTTTGTTGGGCGCTATGACGGTTTTTTGTTTGGCCAAAAAAAATTTGGGCGCTATGATGGTAAAAAAAGAAGTTATTGCCATAAATCATATTTTTTTTTTTTTTAATGTCATAAGACCTTAAATGTCAAGGCTGATTCATGAAATCAAACAAAAGATTTTGAAAGAAACTTAAAAAAAATGCTTCAATTTTTTTTTTTTGTGTCGCACGCAGAAAAAACTTTATTTCACGTAGCCGCCTGCCGCGTTCTACGGACGAAAAAAAACCCTAAGAGCGTCCAAAGGCCTCCACACAGAAAAACTTGTTTTTACAAATCCAATGTCGAATCCGTTGAAATCTTATTTTTAAGGCAATAATATAATTTGACCAGTCATAGCTTTGTCATTTAAACAGCAAATTGATTGTTTTTGTTTATTTTAAATAAAAGAGTAGAGCATTGGCCTTCTGTTTATTTAACGTTTAGACACTAATATATACGTAAATAGACTTTAATAAAATAGACTTTTAAAAAAATAATCATTAAAAAGCAATAAATCTTGGTGTGGGTTGGTATTTTGGGACATAAAAAGTTATGACAGGTCAAATAAATGTTACTTGATGTCATAAATATATAAGATTTCTACGGAATCGACATGTGATTTGAAAAACAATTTCTTCTGGATGGCGGCCTTCGGGTTTTTTTCCTCCGTAGAACGCGGCAGGCAGCTTCGCGAAATAAAGTTTTTTTTTGCGTGCGACAAAAAAGACATTATGTCTTGACATTAAAAAAAAAAAATAATTATGAATTTGGGCAATAACTTCTTTTTTTTACCGTCATAGCGCCCAAAAAAAAAAGTATTTTCAAAATAAAATGCCATAGCACCCAAAAAAAACTTTTAGATTTTCTGTCATTGATTTGGTCATTATATTATATTAACATCCACAATTTTGGGGGATATGCTGACATTTGGGCAATATGTCATTTTGGTTTTTGGGCAATACGACTTTGAGCAATATAACGGTACACCCTTACTTCATTTGTGTTGCATGGACTATTTTTGGGAGTTATTTAATTTTTATTCTTTGGAAATTATTTCATGATGAAATAAAAATCGAAACCGAGGATTTGTTTCATATTTGTTTTTGGATATTATTTCATTTTTTTAGAATTTATTTCACTTTTTTGGGAATTTAGAATTTATTTCATTGGGAGATTTTGCACTGGGACTTATTGCATAGAGCCAAAGTTTAGACCTAGAACCAGCAAAAAGTAGAGCTTACCCAGAAGCAGTTCTGGAAATCAGAATTTAGACTTGTATCAGTAAACATCACCTCGATAGTACAGGAACCCTATACGTATGAGTTACGTAGGCATGTATTAAATAACACTCATACGACACAGTATTTATTTTTTTTATTTATTTAATAGATATAAAAATATATTTACAATAAAATTCATTAGATTCAAGAATAAATATAATTAGTTATCTATAAGTGGCATAACTTAATAGTTGTTAGCCAGATTGGCAAAATAAAAGCTGTTTAAAAAACATTATAATTATTTTTTCATACATATTTACAAAAAAAAATTTATAAAAAAAAAAAAAAAAAAAAAAAATTATATATATACATGTAATTTAAATTTTTTAATTCGGTTTTAAAACAGAAACTATGCAAATTCATTCAATATTAGTTTTCTGTATTTTAAGCAAATATCTAAATAATTTACAAGAGTATTAAAGTTATAAGTTTGTCCATTGAGTATATTTAGGACTTCAGTTAAATTAAGATTACTTTTGTTGAAATATTGAATTCTGATACTGTTATAAATAGGGCAGATACCAATAAGATGAAAAGTGTTTTCTGTTGCGTCAAGGTTACAAAGTGTGCATAACCCGACTGATGAAGCTCTAAAAGATCTAGCGTTTATATCAAGAAGGCCTCCTCTGGCTCTAATCAATTGACTTATAGCACGAGAAGAAAGATTCGAGGTAGTAATTTGTAGCAAAGAGTGGTTTAACTGTGGATATAGATCATGAAATTGAGAACTTCTTGCATCGGCTATTAGATTTTCCTTTTCGTAAACTTTAACCATAGACAAAATTGTTTTGTGGTGTTTGCAAAGTGGCACGGAACTATTTACTGGAACAAAATTAATTTTTTCACAGAGGTTAATCCAATCCTCAGCCCAAAAAGTGTGTTTAGCAATTATTATTTCCGCAAGCTTGCGAGGCAATCTATTATAAGGCATGTTAAGGACCTTGTTGATGTAATCAAAATGCAATTTTAACGTTTCAAGATATAGAGAGTTTAAGCCAGTTTCTAGAAGAAGCATGTAGTTTGGAGTGTTGCTAGGCAAAAATAACATCTTTTTAATAAAAAATCGTAATAATTTTTCAACTACATCATATTTTTTATAACCCCATATTTGGGCACCGTAGAACATTATTGAGCGAGAAGCAGCAATGAAGATTTTTAATTTATTTTTATTATAAATTTTAGGATGGTTTATATATTTAGACCAAGTAGAAGAAATCGCCATTTTTGATGTTGTTAGTTTGTTTTCTAAATGTTTGTTAAAAGACAAATTATAGCACAAATCCATACCAAGATATTTGTATGAGTTTACAATTTCAATTTCATCTTCTCCATAATTCCACTTTAAGTTTTTTGATATTCTTGTTCCGCTCCGAAAAACTAAAACTTTAGATTTAGTAAGGTTGACTTTTAAATGCCACAGGTTACTGTACGTAAGGAGAGAATCTATCATGGTTTGAAGGCCACTGGGCGAGTCGGACAGCAAGACAATGTCGTCAGCATAAAGTAGAATTTTGACTGTGATATTATCTACAGTTACTCCACCAGGCAAAGTATCGGCTAAGTCGTTCAGGTATAAGGCAAATAAAACTGGGCTTAAAATACATCCTTGTTTGACACCAAGATTTACATTAAATGGATCGGAGTAGGAGTTTCCGTAAAATATTTGGCTGGAAGTGTTTTCATATGAGTTTTGGAGTATACGTATTATTTTAGATGACAATCCCATTGATGAAAGTTTATAGAACAAGGAATTCCTGGGAATCATATCAAAAGCACAAGAAAAATCGACGAAGAAAGCATATGTGTTTTTGCCATTCAGCATGTTTAAATGAATTATATTAATGAGATTAAAAACATTATCTACAGTTGAATAGTGTTTTCTGAATCCTGCTTGATATTCATTTAAAATGTTATTCTTGTTGATCCAGTCAGTTATACGATTCAGAAGGATATTATTAAAAATTTTACAAAATGTATCAATTAAAGACAGGCCGCGATAATTGGAAGAGCAGTTTGGATCTCCTTTTTTTAGTAGAGGAATAAGAATTGCAGTTTTGAAACTAGCTGGTATATTCTCCTTAAGAAATATTATGTTCAAGACAGATAACATCTCCCTGACAAAGTCAACTGGAGCATGTTTAAAAAACTCGTAGCTGATACCATCCTGTCCAGGCGATTTGTTGTCCTTTAGGCACTTTAAAACAGAAACAAGCTCACATAATTCAACTGGAGAATCAAGAAAGGCATCTATGTTGTAAGGCAAGCACCAGTCAAACGTACATATGGGATTTGGATTTTGCAGAATACCACTAAAATGTTGTAAAAAATCATCGGCACTTAAATTACCACGGGTAGAATGAGAACGGGATTTTAAATCATTGGACAATTTCCACCAATCTTTGCTGCACCTTATTTTGTTCAATTGTTCTAAATTAGAATTGTAGTATTGAAGTTTACTTCTTTGACACACATTCAAATACTTGATTTTGGCTGACTTATACTTTAGTTTGTTTGAGTTTGTATGGTTTTTTCGGTACTTTTTAAGTTTCTTCAGCATTGATTTGCGATGACGGGCACATTTCCAATTGAACCACTTTTGTTTGGGCTCAAAATAGAATTTAGGTTTGTTTTTTACGTTAGCATTCAAAATTTTGTTTTTTATATCTAGGACCAAGGCATCCACTGAATTATTTAGATTCAAAGGGAGAGAGCAAGAAAGTTGTTTTAGATTATCAACATATTTGGCAGCAAACTTTGTATTCCAGCGTAAATTTTGTGGACGTAAATCAGATTTTAAGTCACATACGACACAGTATACCAATCTTATATTCTATATATATATAAAATAAAAACGTTACACACTCACTCACATTGTTTAAATCGAGAAAGCGATTTTTTTTTCGCGATGTCCCACATATGGTATGTCTTTTTTTCAGCAGTTGAAAAGCGCTTCTTTCATGTTCTCTTAGGAACAATAAATTAATGTCCTTGTAATAAAAAGCTATTTTTGTTTATTGGCAACAGTAATGCTTCATTGTTTGTATTATTTACTGCTCAAAAGAATGAATTTAGGAAAGCACAACAAAATGCCTTCCCTAACTGATTTATTGTATATAAGGCGGTTAAGTCCTATTTTGGAAGCATTCAAATGTAGTGACTGCTTACCAAATCAAGGTTATTTTTTCAAACATGCGACAATTTTTTGTATTCTTAATTTTGGTCTCCTAAACCGAAAATCGCGTTATATTTTTTTTATGGAGTATTTTTTATTCCTATTTATAATAATTGTTCGCTGAAGAAGACACCTAATATGGAGACGAAATATTGGAAATAAATAATTTATAAATAAGGGACCTCTTCTTTAAAATAAGAAGAATTAAATAAAAGAAGATCAAAGAAACCTTAACATTTTTTCTTATTAAATACTAAAAGAATTGTTAAAAAAGCAAATGCAGGTTATTTGGAATTCCCGGTAACAATGTATCATGTCTGCTCAGCACTGCCAAATTTGACGGTTTGTCTTCATTTCACGTTTTTTAGAGTGAAACATGTATAATAAATTAACTATTTCACAAAACTCAAATTTGAAATTTTTACCCAATTCATAATTTCTTGACAAAATTGTATCAACTTTCTTTTCATTTAAAACATCAACAAATGTTACAAAATGATATCTAATCAAACAAAAATTATTCATTTAACCACTTCATGATCCAAATAAATACAAATTTAATCATCTTGAAATATTTATTTTAATTTTATTTAAAAAATAACGACAACCTAAGGGATTTTTTATATATTTTAGGATATGAGCAAAAATCCAAAAATGTAAATTCGTGAGAATATTTCCCGCTTAGAGTCTTAAATAGAACTGGAGGGTGCCACGTTTTATGGATCTTAAAATGCAATGCATTGCTGAAATCGTGAGAAGCCGCATTTATATGTTATTGGGAGTAACGGTTTTAGGGCCATGAGTGGCCCCACAGCCCCCTTAACCGTTAATAGAAAAAAATATTTTTTTAATTCTAGAGGTTGTCACTGTTTTTGTTGCAACGGGTGTCCGAAAAAGTAAACTTAAGCCGAATTTTTTAGATCTTACACACAGAAAAATATAGTGCAAAACTAATTTAAAAGTGTATTTTAGTGGCTACAGCCAATAAGTTCGGTTAGCAATACCAATGAAATGTGATTTCTGAATATTTTTGGTGTTGCTACTAAAAATCAGTTGTATTAACCGAATTTTGTTATGAAAACCAATATTCAGTTTTACCAATGGGCCTCTGTCGTACTTACCATACTTCAGTTGGCAAATTTTTAAATTTTTCTGTGTGTAATTACATAAATTGTTACTTTTGCACTTTGAAAAAGTACGGTCAAATGATGCCACCAGCCCATAATTCACATCAAACAGTGCATTTTTCGGGATGCATTGGCAGTTCTTGCAATGCTTCTGGCTACTCTTCACACCAAATAATTTAGCTTGTTCACGTATCCATTCAACCAGAAATGGGCTTTGTCGCTGAACACAATTTCCCGATAAAAAAGTGGATCTTCATCTAACTTTACCAGCGCCCATTCACCAAAAGTTAACCGTTGTGGTAGGTCGCTTGGCTTCAGTTCTTGCACCAGCTGTATTTTAAAAGGTTTTACACCCAAATCCTTCTGCAAAATTTTCCACGTAGTGGAGTAACAAAGGCGTAATTGCTGCGGACAGTGCCGGATACAGCAGCGATAAATTCATCTGTACGCACTCTACGTACGTGTTTCGGTGGTTTAATGTCTAATAATGTAAATTAGGTGCGAAATTTAGTCACAAGATTCCAAATAGCCGCCTCAGAAGGTCACCCAAACTGACCATAAATTGGAAGAAGTGCACGATGCACTTTTTTAACCGAGCATGAATTTTGATAATAAAATGCAATAATCTGCAAGCGTTGTTCGTTTGTAAGTCGATTCATGGTTAAATTATTGACCAAACTGAACATGTTTAACAGTAACATGTTACACGAAAACAGCTGAGCTGCCAAAAGCAGTGTTGCCAAAAAGAAAGTTGCTAAAAAATCAGCCCCTTACTTTTACATAAATGGTGATAACTTTGGTATTTAGCCAAAGATTTGCTTCGGAAATAACTTATTTTCATTGTTGTAGTACTAAGTTTAAGAAAAATTTAAAATCTGTGTCCAAAAGATATGTTAAGCATTAAATGATATTTGTTTTGCAGTTTGACTGACCAAAGTAGCGTGATTGTAAATCGAGATATAGTCAAAATAGTCAATTTTGTCAAACATAAAAATTAAAAAATATGTCATAAACTATTCCATAAAATATTGTTGTAATGCAATTTTCGCGTTTATGGAGGCCTAAATACATAATAAAAAAATGGTTGCATGTTTTTAAAATAGATATTTTTTTAAATTTGCAAACTAGTGTAATATGAACAATATGTTTTCCAAGAAAAAAAAAAAGTTTTTCTTTATACAAAAATATGCTGCTCTATTGCACATTGTTGTATTGTGAGAAAAACACATTTAAAGTTAAAATCTGCGAGTCCAGGTCGGAATACCTCCCATGCAAGACATCACATCCAGAAACCAAAGAATTTTCCGAAAGTGATTAAACTGTTTTGACTACGCTTGATGAAAAAAACAAAAAGCTTTAAGCGATATTTTTATTAAGTTGGTCACAGTTTGTAAATTTATACATATTTTTAAGCACTTTTCAACATGTTTTCGTGTAATTTTTTGTCCCTTAAATTGGATTTGGGATTTTAAACTCTTCTTTTTGTTGATATTATTGAATTTTAATGTTTTTATTTAAATTAATTTTGTACGCGGTTTTTTATAACATTTTGTTCAAGAGATTCAATATTACACTCCTTGGTCATATCCCAGCAAACATTTTTTTAAATTGTTTTAATTTCTTTTTAAATTGTAAATATTCTCAATAAAACTAAGCTCCTGCAAATGCTTTACATGGAATTAATTCAGAAAATTTAATGTATTAAAAACGGTACTAAACAAGTCGATTAAAACATTTTTTTTAATATGTTTGATTAACAGATAATCCAACTTTTTATCTTTTATTACTATTGCTAAACGACTCTGTATTCATACTACTAACTGAGTGCAACTCTGTGTTTTGGCATAAGTTCAGTTGACAATACTAAAAAACATACACACAAAGCCAGGTGAATATTAACGTTAAGACGCTGCCGCTAAAAAATGTTGGCGCTGTCGACAAAATGTTTGCTAACGCTGACATTTTCCAAGTTCTTGTTATGTCGGATCTATACCGGAGAAACATTGGCATTTTAAACTGACAAAGTTAATCTTAGCTGTCAAGTTAAGCTTTTAACTGTCAAAAAAAAATAAACGCATATGTTAACGATGAAGATTAAAAATGTGGATTAATTTCGCTGTCTGAACTCGCTATTAGCAATAGGTTAAGACAAAATAATTTAAAAAAAATTAGTCTTACACTAAAATAAAAAAATTCAGTTTTTTAGTACAGTTTTATTTTCACGTCATATAGACAGTCGCAATTAATTATTAATTAATATGCATTTGACAAATTTAATTTATTTGGAAATGTTGGGGGTTAAGAAGAAGAATAAACGTTTTTCTCTAAAAATTATAAACACTATTGCCTGAGTTCTATATTCCACTACGAAGTGAAAGTGGAATCGTTTTTAATTCCACATTATCAATTCCGCTGTGTTCTGAAAAACGAGTGAATCGTTTTTTTCACGACGATTTCATTTTCATTTTGTTTTTAGCAACAACATAAAAAAATACTGGAAAAAACCAAATTATCACTTTAAAGTGAATGAAATTGCAATAAAGAAGAGTGCATTTTTTAACAAAAATAAAAATTAAACAAAAAAATACTTATTTTTAAAATAATATAAAATGAGTTTCGCAATTGTGATTTGCTGGTATTTAATTGAAAAAGA
Organism: Delia radicum; assembly: GCA_021234595.1. Taxonomy (NCBI): domain Eukaryota; kingdom Metazoa; phylum Arthropoda; class Insecta; order Diptera; family Anthomyiidae; genus Delia; species Delia radicum. Next base: position 98,774,547 of record CM037851.1, read on the forward strand.
AAAACAAAGAACGGAAAATCTAAATAGAAAAAGGCTTCGTGACTGTTCAAACCCTTTGGAACTACCAGAAAAATCATAAGACAATAATTAAAACTGAGTCGCAAGTGTTTAAAATTATTAAAAAAGCCAATAGCTTTCCAAACAGACTTGTGAAACTATTAATCGACAATACGGTAAAAAATTTAAAAAACCACAATTACGCTCAACAGAAAATTCCAGATGATGAAGATACAAGATTTTACAGTGTTAAATACGTTCCGGGTTTGACAGACAAATATAATATAAAACATCGATTGCAGCAGATAAAATGAGATTGGCGTACAAGCCTAACATGACATTAAACAAGATTTTTTCTAAAACAAAAACGAAAATTGAAAAACAACAACAGAGCAATATTGTTTATAAAGTCAATTGCACTGGTAATGACGATCAGCAATGTGACCTAATATACATAGGAACAACGAAACGAACACTAGAAAAGAGAATTGGAGAACATCAAATTGATATTACAAAAGGTAAAGAAAGTACAGCTTTGGCGCAACACATACTAAACACAGGCCACACAGCTGATTTTAAAAAAGTAGAAATACTGGAAAAGGAGACAAAAGAGAAGAAGAGATTTGTATTGGAAAGTTTACATATTCAACAGAATATAAACAAAACGATGAACTTAAAAGAGGATACAAACAATATCAACGCGAGTTACATGATTGCCATCACTTGATATCCTGTGCTATTACGTTCAAGTTGTGTTTTAAATGTTGTGTGTAATTAAATATAATTTTAAATTAAATGTTTTTTGTTTATATATAACAAATATTTTTGATTTTATGTAAAGACAAATTCATATTACTGTGAGTTATAATTGTCAATTGTGTATTGTTGTGTTATTGTAATAATTTATGTTTTATTTTTCAAATAGACGACCTTTGATAAAGTCAACAAAAAATTGACGAAACGTCAGGCAATATGGAATAAACAGTTGTTTTATTTACATAAAAAAACGTTAGGCCCAATTAGCTTAAATAAAGTTTGAAAAAAAAAAAAAAAAAAAAATAGTTTTATTGCGTATCACCAATGGCTAAAAAGACAAGCATTCCAATTATTTTGCAATTGAACACATCACTACGCTATTTCGGACAAGGAATTTACCAACAAATGATCGCAAAAGATTTCAATCTAGCAGTGGGAAGAAGTACAGCGTCAAAAATTTTAACAAATATGTGTAATGTTTTGAAAACTGTCAAATGCCCAAAATGGATTAGATTTGAAAGAAAGTCGCGAAGAAATTGGTAAATCAAAAAGAGAAATCAAAAAGGGAAATCATCGGTTGCGGTTTTTCATTTTCTATATTTTCAGTACATTCGTCATTTTTATTTAATTTTTGCAAAATCACGTTTACTACATTGTCGGAACTGGTGCCATCTAAGTTTGACAATTCATTAGATGAATTTGTGGTTGTTTACCCTTTGCTAGTCATCCCGAATGATTTAGCAGCTGGAACACCTTTGACTGCTGTATAAAGGCCAAAAAGTTTGGCAACTGAATCTTCTTTGGATGATATGTGTTGGATACTGTTGGGTCCTCCACCTGTTGCCGTTACCTCTGCTCTATTTTCGGCCAATTTTTTACGAATGATAGCCTTCCAATCAGCCCAAGCCTTTTTCCAACCAGTTGCATCGTTTTCTGGAGGTCCTAAGCTGTTTAATGTACTTGCTAAGTCCTTCCACAACTGGTCTTCTACTGTTTTGTCGTCCCTCTAAAAACATTTGGCCAAACCAGATTGTTTTTCCATGAATGTTAAAAATGGGGCCTCTTGTTCCGGATTCATGTGTTTTCCCGTAAAAAATACAACACTTTTTCAGTTAAATAAACGTATATTAACAACATATCTAGAGATGAGCAAAGGGTAAATACCCAAATGGTAAATACCCGGTAAAATTGGTAAATTGGGTAAAAATTGGTAAATACCCGGGTATTTACCAAAGAGGTGGGTATAAACTATGTTGTAGACAATTTGGTGAACAAAAACATTTTGCAGCAAAATTTAATGAATTTTATTAATAAAAATAAAAATGATTACAGAACTGTTGGAAACTAGTTCAATAACTATATTATATATACATATTTATTTTTGCAACATTACATTATCCAATCGAAATCACTGTCACTGTCGCTGAATGTTTCATTGTCACCTTCACTCCGAAAATAATTAAACGAACAATGAGGTGTAGAATGGGTGATACCAGTGGAAGTGGAACGTGCTTTCTTAAATGTATTAGCAAAATTGAATTCATCCTCTGCCGGTACAATTTTTGAGGAAGTATCCTTTTGTCGTATGTCTTTATTGGCGAGATTCCAGTTATGTGCTATAAAACATACATTTCAGGCATTATCTGCAGTTAATCTGTTGCGTTTTTTTGGGTGGATGAAACTTTGAGTGCTGAATGAGCTTTCAGTGGCAGCAGAAGTGCATGGAGCAGTCAATATACGAACCGCTATCTTGCTCAATTCTGTGGACACACAAATACTATTCCAACATGTAGAAGGAGATATATCTTCTATGCAGCTCCACACAAAATTGTAAGCCCACAAATCCTTTTTAGTTTTATAGTTTGTTAGGTCCACCATATTCAAATTGGTACTCATTTCATAAATAAACTACATTGCAATTAGATAATCGGATGAACTTAAATCGTGCCCTTGACTATTGGGGTCAAGCAAGCTAGCAGCCAAATGTATTGGCTTAATAGACATTTCCATCCTCTTATCAAAGGAGGACAATTATTCTTGTGTTCCATTATCATCAATTTCAGTTGCTGTTATAAATGCATCTCGTAGCTTATTTTGAATGTCTTTAAAAGCAAAATGTACTCGATGAATACTAAATTGGTTGGATTCGAAAATAGTTATCCATTGCGCATCGGTTGAAATAGTTTAAAATTTAAGTCAAGCATACATATGCTAAAAATCTTCACTTAAAATCTCCACAATTTTAATTCAATTTAATACACTGTAATATAGTTTTAATTCGATTGTATCCGCTTTTGAAATTTAACAACACACGTGCTATTGAAAACATTAAATCAAATTGCTCATTTCAAATGAAGTTTCAGCTGATTGACAACTAGAGCTTGCTAGATGTTGAATTTCAAATAATTTTTATAAATACCCAAATAAATTCCCAAAAAAGGTATTTATCTTTTATTTACCCGGTATTTACCCATGCGTTGGGTAAATACCGGGTAGAATCCCATCTCTAAACATATCACATTTACTTACATTGTTTGTTTTTTTACGCTTAATATTCAAAATAATTTTATTTTCTAAAAAGTTTGGTTTTTCACTCAGTTAACTGATACCGTTTTACAATTACTTTTTTTGAAGTGAAATTGTTTTATAGAACACATCAAATCCCTTTAATTCCACTAGAAACAAAATGAAAATGAAATTTTTCTTTTCAAATCACTTATGTGGAATTGGGAACACAAATTGAGCGTAAGTTTCACTTTCACTTCATTTTCGGAATGTAAAACCCATGCGTATTAGTTTTTAAATCAGACTAGACTAGTTTCTGCCTCTTTGTATGGACAGGCGTCATCAGTGTTTTTCCATTTAAATTGTATTATTATTATTTGTGTATTTATAATTGTCAGATTGTCTATATGATAAATTTTTCAACAACCTGCGGCTGTAAGAATCAAACCTGAGCTCTTTTTACATTAAAAACGTAACAATACAAAGTCATGACCGTTTAGCGATCACACCTAAGTATGGCCTCGAATATAATGCAGCTAAATTGCAGTTTTCATTCCTATTAGCTTTTCTGTTGTTGTATATTAATACTCAGAAGTGACATCACGAATAACACAAATATTCTATATTTAGATTTTGTTTATTTTTCTAATCTCCTCCGTCTCTTTAGTATAAACATTAGAATAACGTTTTGTGTCTTACTCTACAGTTTTTGTACTAATTTTTAGTAAATTTTTTTTTTTTGTAAAAAATACTTTCTATTCTCTATTTACAAATAACTAAATTTTTTACTAATGTTCCTGGCTGATTTTAGTTTTTTAATTTAATCTAACGTATTTTTAATTGAATATTTTTATTATCTTACATATAAAAAAACAAAGATATAATTTTATAAACAAATTTTATATAAACAGCATTAATGTAGGCTGTGTTTAGGTCATACCTATCAAAGTTAAGGATTTAAAGCAAATCGGTACTATAGCGATTAAACTTAAAAACAAATTTCAAAAGGTATGTTAGCAAAACTATTAAGTAAATAACGTGAAGAAGTTACGCTAGAGGTAAAAATGTATAAACGTTGAAATTTTAACATTGATATTTATCCAAGTTAAAAGTTAACGCGCATAAGAAAATTTAAGTTTTTGCCTAAAACACATTATGAAGTATTTAGAGATCTTTTCGAAGATAACTGCTATAATTTAGTCAAAAACACAGCTTTACTTATAATGTGGCATACAATTTAATGATTTAAGTAAATCGATTTTCATTAAGGATTTACTAAAAATGTTAGTAACTTTCTTTTTACTAATAACACTGTACAACACAAAAAAAATTACAAGGTCCGACCGACAAATTTTGATAGAAGATGCAAAAAAAAAGACACGTGTATCGGCGTTTTGAAAATTTGCATCTGGGTTTCATTTAAGGGGGAGGTAAAGTTTCCCCAAAATGCACATTTTGTATTTTCAATCGGCATAGAAAATCGAGTAAAGCTTACGTTTAAAGTATATAGAGTGTTTAGCAAACTTATGTCAAATATTACGAAGAACATTTTTGTAGAATATATTAACCCTCTAACTCCTCAAGGTAAGGGTCTTTTTTGACCTTCTTTTAAAAAACAGCAAAAAACACCATTAAAACGGGGATTTAAGGGTTTAAAATGTTCCGCAAAAACATTCGCCGTGAAATTATACTATAAGTCCCTGAATACACCAAAACGGAAAATTCAACCAGAAAGTCAGAAATAAGACACAACAAAAGAGAGCTTAGGGTTAATTTCGCATTTATTAAGAATTTTATTTTAAAGTGCCTAAAAATTCAGCATGAACAAAAAAATAGTTCAAATTTCACTATTATTTTACCTCCTATAGCAAACTTGGATAGGAAGTATTCATTAGTTAAATTTGTTTTAGCTATATGCAATTCCATGTCATTATCATACAATGTCCAGCACATTGCAGCGATAAGCGAATGAATGCTTTTGCCTTTATAGCGTTCTTCAATGGGTGCGCATGTCTGATGAAATTTTTCACAATGCTCATCAGATTATGTTGACATCTGGTTCTCGAAGTAATCCATATGGGAATTTAGAAAATGAATTTTTGTTGACATATGAACGCCTAGTTTTTCAAAAGCTCTAACCATGGTGTCTACGTATATTCGAGCAATAGGAGACCGATTTTTGCATACGACATTGTATATCACTTCCTTAATGCTTTTCCACGCATCAAGCACAATTAATGAGAGCATTTCGTCGAAGTCAGCGTTTTGCATTAGCTTTCTTATATCTGTACCGACAAAAACACCTGTTTCTATGAAACCAATTTTAAGGCTTTTAACAAGAACAACGACTTGAAGAACACATACATAACTTCTTTATTCTTTGCTTCGCTTAATTTTGGAAATATTGTTTTCAGAAAATTCAATGCTGATCCATTTAACAAAGTTTTTTACCACACCAAGTTTGATATGCAATGGGGGTAAGATAGTTTTTTCAGTTGATGAACGATATTGTGCTCTCCTAATGTTCCTAATGTTATAACAAATGCGACAGCAATGCTTCGGCGTCCACAGTTTACTATTGAAAAACGTAAATTTATATTCCGGTATAGTATGTTTACCGCAGATATCGCAAAACAAATCAAGTTTTTCCAAACAATTGGACATTTTTGCCAAAACAAATCTTAATCTGCCAAAGATCAGCTGGCAATCTATATACTTATATATCTATGAATTTATAGGTCGTACCTTCTATTTTGTTTTTGTGTTGTACAGTGTAATGAAGTGGAATTGCCTAGAGCTAAAAAAAATTTAATTATCCAAATTTGCTATCGAAGGTAAAATAATAAAGATATTAGTGATTTTTTGTGAAATTTGAACTATTTTTATTTTCATGCTAAATTGTTAGGGTACTTTAAAATAAAATTCTTACTAAATGCGAAATTAACCCTATGCTCTCTAAGTTGTGTCTTCTTCTGACTTTCTGGTTGAATTTTCCGTTTTGGTGTATTCAGGGACTCATAGTAAAATTTCAGTGTTTTTGCGGAACATTAAATCCCCGTTTTAATGGTGTTTTTTGCTCTTTTTTAAAGAATGACAAAAAAGACCCTTACCTTGAGGAGTTAGAGGGTTAACATATTCCACAAAAATGTTCTCCGTAACATTTTACAAAAGTTTGCCAAACACTCTATATACTTCAAACGTAAGCTTTACTCGATTTTCTATGCCGATTGATAATATAAAATGTGCATTTAGGGGAAACTTTACCTCCCCCTAAAATGAAACCCAGATGTAAACTTTCAAAACGCCGATACACGTGTCGTTTTTTTTTTGCCTCTTCTATCAAAATTTGTCGGTCGGACCTTGTAATTTTGAAAAAAATTTGAATTTGTTGTACAGTGTAATTAGAAACACGTTTTGCTGGTCTAAATTTAGTTAACTTTTCTTTAATATTTAAGATTTTTCTAGATGTTTTACTTTTAAATTTTAAAAAATTAAAACCAAAAGTTTATTTTTCGATCTTTTATCATACATTATGATGTGAGCAAGATTATTCAAGTTCAAGATCATTTGGACCTGTCAGTAGATAAAATCTGCTTTAAGTTAGCTTACAGAAAACATTTTTGATTAATAAATAAACATAGCACGGTTTTTTGTTTAACAAAAACAAATGATCTTGAACTTGAATAATCTTGCTCACATCATTTTTCTATAGTATTATATTAAAATTTTATGTTCTTATTTCTTCTACCACACTTTGCTGGGTAGTACTTAATACATTTCTTGTCTTTATGCTTATGTTCATACAATAGTAATAATATTGGTTAAATTTGCAAAAAAATAAATAACAAAGACCAAAAAATAAGAACTTGATAATGAAAAAGAAAAAAATGTGAAAATGAAAATGTAAGTATTGACTGAAAACGTATAAAATTAACACCTCGATTTCCTTCACCCCTTCAGATTTCAACCAAACTTGGTATAGAAGATGTACATCATACAGCTATGACCTCGTTCAAATGTAGGACAGCTAATACAAGCGGATCTTAATATATCGCGTTTCAAAATATGAAAAATATTCGAAAATTTTAAAAAAGTACACTCACAAGAACTTTTACATAAAAGTTCAACAGTTATTTAAAAATTTAATCGGTAAAGTTGTTTCAATGGAATATACAGTTAAATTACCAAAGAAATATATTTTTTAACTTTCTGTCGGATATTCAATAAACAAAATAAACAAAAAAAAAACGGACTTTCGGTAATAGTTAAAATTTTCTATTTAAAACAAAAAGTTGTTATAGAGCAATTCCATATGAAAACGATCAAAATTGGCAAATTTTTGGACGACCCCTCTCCGATTTTAAAATAGATAGTCTCAATCGATTGCCCAGCAAAAAATAATGTACCTACATTTTTTTTTTTTTTTTATAGTGACTGGTTTAGTGGTGGTGTGCACCACTGTCATGTGACAAAATTGAAGAATTCTTCATAAGGGACCTCATTGAACGCTACTAAAGCAATCGCAACGAGTGATAGCTCGTTGTAAAGGTATTGAATTAGGCTTTAATTGAAAAATACAATTTTCCTAATTTTTTTTGTTAAATAATTAAAAATAATTCAATTATAAAAAATATAAAAGCAATGAGAACAAGGTGGTCTCTTAAATGCTCTTCTCCTGTCCAAACAAGGAGTCGGGGCCCATTTTTTTATTGCGGATTCTTAAAGCAAAAATTATGAGGAATCCAAAAAAAAAAATTAACCGGAAAATTTAGGAGCTTCTGTGGAAAATCGGAAAATTTAATTTTCATGGGAAAATATAATTTTCATGGGAAAAAAGGTAAATTTCTGAGAAAAATTATGAAAATTTTATTTTTCAATTAAAGCCTGATTCAATACCTTTCCAACGAGCTATCACTCGTTGCGATCGCTTTAGTAGTGTTTTTTAAAACTATTTATGAGACTATTTATTTTAAAATCGGAGAGGGGTCGTCCAAAAGGTGATCGCTTTCATATGGAATTGCTGTATATTATATTGAGTATTAAAATAAACGAAAACAATCTATTGTTCTTGTGGATTTTGTCAATTAATTTTTCAACATTTGAAAATAAACTACAAAATACAATTGTTTTAAACGTAAAAGTAAGTAAGTAGTCCTGTTATTAACTGATTTTCTGTTAATTTAATGTGTATATTCAGTAGTCTTTACGGAAAAAATATTGTGAGTGTAGTCGTACATAATATTCCATATCTTTTTAATGCCTTAACGAGATTCATTGATACCTCATTTTAAAGCTACTTAAATTATAATTTTACTTTTGCACGCAAATTGCTCACTTCTCCACGTTAAAATGAATTGCTTTCAAATACCAAGGTTTAGAAATCTGCATTTAAAAAACTGGGGTTATAAAATTAAAAAAAAATATATATATGTTAATTATAAATTACTTCCCTATGCAGTGTCCAAATACCTCTTCCGGTATCCTGAGTTATGAATAAAAATGAGAAAAAAGTTAGCTAAAAAGCCGATAACTCAGAAACATGCTGGAAGAATAATTTATAATTAACATATAGTTTTTCAAAAATTTTAGAAAAACAGTTTTTTGAAATTAAACATTTTGAGCCACGTATTTAAAAAACATGCATTTTACCGTCAAGAAGAGAATTATTTTTTTTTGAACCAGTAAAGCAAGTTCGAGTTCATTTAAAATGATGTATGATGAAAATGTATAATGACTCTTGTAGCTTAAACCGTTAAAAAGATATTTGCAATTATGTGCAACTACTTTTGCAAAACTTTTATTTTTTTTTAATATACGAGGGCGGATCAATAAGTCCGTGACTTTTTGCAAAAAAAAAAATATTTTTCAACATAATCTCCTTTTAGCTCAATACATTTAGTCCAACGTTTCCCCAATTTGTGTATCCCTTCAAAAAAAATAGAATATTTCGAGGTCCATAAAATAGGCATTTCTTGGCCATATGGGGTAGTTTTTTTCTTTTAATAACACGGTGCTACAGTGAAAAAAAAAAACTTGGAAAACGACCTAGCGTCGGTAATAGTTCTTGTTGAGAACATTACAAATTGTGTCAAAAAATTTCAGAAACACCTCAAATTCAGAAGTTATTCTAAAAAAAAAAAAACGTTTTCAGTGATGTTCGTAAACTTATCCACCTGTAACTCAGTCAGTTTTTGTCCGATTTAATTTTTTTTAATGAGTTTGGAAAGAAAACTGATTACGCTTTAAAATGAAGTACATTTTTTGATACATTTGTAAGTAATAAGTATTGTTGCTGTTAGGAATATCTACGTAAAAAACGAAAATTATAAACTTTTTTAAGTTTAGTAGCTTTTCGTTGCTTATTTTAATATGAAAGCTTACAAAAATGTATACCAGCGTATAAAGAAAATTTAGTTCTTAACAAAACATGGTTTTCATCTTTCAAATCGGATGAAAATTGTAAAAGTTATTCAACTTTTCATTAATACATGTTAACTTCGGTTAAGCTATTTGTACAGTTTTTAATTTACGTTTGTAAGTCAAGTGGTTTACCAAAAGAAAAGTCTGCAATCCCAAAATTTTTACTTTAGAAAAAGTTTAGTAACTTTTGCAAATATAAACCGATTTTAACAAATAATATCTCGTTTTTTTCTATATAATTGTATTGTCTATATTGTCTTTAAAATACAGTGCAAAAAATGGTTTCATAGAAACAAATTAAAATAACTCTTGTTGAATTTGAAAAATTGGGTGGAAAAAAAATGAGAAACTTTTGATAAACATTAACTAATTTCTTGAAATATATATTTTATGAATACGTTTCATGCTTAATTCTTTGCCTTTCCAATACTGTTTAAAATTTTGAAATCGGTCAAAAAATGTGTGAGTTAGAGGCTCTAAAGTGCAGCGATCTATCATAAAACAGTTTTTTGAAAATAACTCAACATTTTGAGGGTGTTTCAAAATTTTTGAAAACGGTTTTTGTATGTCCTCAACTAGGCCTACAACCCCCACTAGGTCGGTTTTCAAGTTCTGACAAAAAGTGTTTTTTTTTTTGTAGCAGTGTGTAATCGTTATATCGGTCCAATAAGTTGGCATTATATTCGCCGTTTATTGTTCTTCCCTTCGGAAGGTAATCGATGTGGATTATCCCGCGTGCATCCCAAAAAACTGTTGACATCACCTGATTGGCCACGATTACATTTATGATCAATTGAGAGCAAACGCGGCACGCAGACAGCATTCTTACACCCAACTGATCATTTAAAATCAAAACCACACTGCCATATGAAATGCCTATGGCATCAACAATCTCACTCACTTTTACTCTTCGATCGGCCAACACCTCGAAAATTAATTTATCAACGGCATGGTGAAATAAATTATAATTAACATATATTTTTTTTTTGAAAATTAAAAAAAACAGTATTTTGAAATACAGCAGTTTTAAAAACAAATTCATGTACTTGCCAAAAATTATTTTTTAGCTTGAAAAGAGATATCAATAAATCACGTAGCTTTAATCGTTAAAAAGATATGGACGATTCCTTGCGACTACTATTGTTATATTTTCGATTTTGTTGATTTTTGATAGCGTATATTTCCACAACCTTTAGAGCTAATACCCTTAAATTTGTACGATGACATATATATATGACACTTACCGTCCATACCAAGTTTGGTTAAAATTGAAGGAGGTAGAGGTCGAAAATTCGTTATTTTTTTATGGTTTTATATGGAATGAGTCTATTGCATTGATTGTATTCATAACAAAAAGAAGTTAATATTGTATAAATATTCTAATCTGATATTGCGTATTATGCAAAATATCTGTAGTAATTTGCATAATAAACAAGATTTTGAAAATCAATTTTTAAACGAATTTTGAAAGAAAAGAATATCGAAATGAAATCAAGCCTATAAGTAGAAAATATTTTTATGGAATGTATGTCACCTTTACATTGGCAGGCACACATCCCTAGTTACACATTAATTTTAAGCACTGAATGCAAAACTGTTTTTTTTATGTCATGTGATATATTCAGTTTTTCAAATTTAAAAAAATAGCAATGTTTCCCAGTTATAATTTTTCAAAACAATCTGACTATACTTAAAATATACAAGTTGTTGTTGTTGTTATCAGATTTCTGTGATAAGAAAAAGCGTTCGATTCCAGCACTTGTCCTATTTAACACTACCCAGCAAAATTTTATAGAACTGGTTACCTCTGAATCTATTCCAGAACATTTTATTTTACCACCCATTGCATGGAACCGGTTCTAGAACCGGTTTCTGAAAGTCAGGGTAAGGTTTTACTGACCCAGAACCAATTCTGTAACTTTTTCTTGAACCGGTTCTAAAGCAACGTGTTCTTGTTTGGAGTAAAAGAACATATTGCAAATAGGACAAATTCCATACAAAAAAATCTGTAAATTAGAAGCTTTGATACGTTATTAGGGTCGCCAAAGTTGTATGGGTAAAAAAAAAATCATGCTAAAGATCGGCACTCCCCCCAGAAATATTCGTTTTTATATTAAAATACACTATGCAAAAAATTATGGTGATCGCTTAAGGGGAAAGGGTGCCGCAAACGCCTTGAAAATAGGGAAATATGTAAAATTTGACCATTAGATGAAAAAAATTATTTACTAACTAAAATTTATAATCCAATTAAATTATTTGCAAAGCCAATTTCGTCAATTTTGTTTAAAACGTAGTTATAAGTTTAAACCCTGCAGGAAATGTCAATAGTGAAAAAGTATTGATTCACTATTGACTGTGTCACCAGCACTACCAACCAATATTCCCCACGCAATGTAATTTGCTATAGACATTTAACATGTACGTGTCATTGAAAATCACTAGTGACATTAGAACTATTGACTAGGTAGTGAATAGGTAGTTCTTATGGGACCATATGTAGACATTGGAACCAAAGATTCACTAGTGACCAGGTAGTTCTTATGGCACCATATGTAGACATTAGAAACATAGATTCACTAGTGACTGGGTAGTTCTTATGGGACCATATGCAGACATTGGACCAAAGATTCACTAGTGACTCGTTAGTTCTTATGGGACCACATGTAGACATTAGAACCATAGATTCACTAGTGACTAATTAGTTCTAATGGGATCATATGTAGACGTTGGAACCAAAAATTTACTAGTGAGTTAATAAAGTAAAAAGTGTAGACGCTTAGTTGACAATGTCAACAAAATAGTAGACAAAAGTGGAGACTTGGAGACACTTGACCCCAAGCTTCCTGCAGGGAACATATTGCAAATAGGACAAATTCCATACAAAAAAATCTGTAAATTAGAAGCTTTGATACGTTATTAGGGTCGCCAAAGTTGTATGGGTAAAAAAAAATCATGCTAAAGATCGGCACTCCCCCCAGAAATATTCGTTTTTATATTAAAATACACTATGCAAAAAATTATGGTGATCGCTTAAGGGGAAAGGGTGCCGCAAACGCCTTGAAAATAGGGAAATATGTAAAATTTGACCATTAGATGAAAAAAATTATTTACTAACTAAAATTTATAATCCAATTAAATTATTTGCAAAGCCAATTTCGTCAATTTTGTTTAAAACGTAGTTATAAGTTTAAACCCTGCAGGAAATGTCAATAGTGAAAAAGTATTGATTCACTATTGACTGTGTCACCAGCACTACCAACCAATATTCCCCACGCAATGTAATTTGCTATAGACATTTAACATGTACGTGTCATTGAAAATCACTAGTGACATTAGAACTATTGACTAGGTAGTGAATAGGTAGTTCTTATGGGACCATATGTAGACATTGGAACCAAAGATTCACTAGTGACCAGGTAGTTCTTATGGCACCATATGTAGACATTAGAAACATAGATTCACTAGTGACTGGGTAGTTCTTATGGGACCATATGCAGACATTGGACCAAAGATTCACTAGTGACTCGTTAGTTCTTATGGGACCACATGTAGACATTAGAACCATAGATTCACTAGTGACTAATTAGTTCTAATGGGATCATATGTAGACGTTGGAACCAAAAATTTACTAGTGAGTTAATAAAGTAAAAAGTGTAGACGCTTAGTTGACAATGTCAACAAAATAGTAGACAAAAGTGGAGACTTGGAGACACTTGACCCCAAGCTTCCTGCAGGGAAATTAAAGAAAATACAGCCAAAAATTAAATTTCCTTGAAATCCGCTAAATTCAAATCGCTATAAAAAAAAAATAGCGAACGGATATTTATAATATTTCATATTTTTTATCATTACGATACATATAAAAAACTAGTGGAGAGCGATTTTTAAAAATTGTCTTTAATAAAATTTTCAAATATGTAAAAATGTTGCTTTTGGGTACCCCTACAAATAACTGCCCCTTTCTTGTATCGTAAGTTAAAATAGGTTCACAATGTCCTGGAAAGCTAATGTTGTTTTTTGTGAATAGTTGTCATCGAACTTAGTACACAAATTAAATAATGGTCAAATTTGACATATTTCCCTATTTTCAAGGCATTTGAGGCACCCTTTCCCCTAAAGCGATCAACATAATTTTTTGATAGTGTATTTTGATACTAAACCGAATACTTCTAGGGGGAGTGACGGTATAAAATCGAAAGTTGACATTTTTGGCACACCCTAATACATTACACAGTATAAGTTGTTCTGCAACCTGTTGCTTGGTTTTTACTATTTTACTGGGCGATGCGCTAATTTTGTAAATTGTTTCCAAAAATTTTTTAAACATGCATAATTTAAAAATTATTATTTTAAAGTAAGCTTTTTCTGTGAAGCTAATGTCGTGTAATTCTTTTAAAACGAAAATTTGATATCCTAAAGAAATATAAATAAAATTTAAGTTATTCACAAATTTATATCATACATATTGTGTTTTGAATCCGTTTTATCGAGGTTAATATCTTTTAATTTATAAATATTTAAATTATTATGTATCTTATTATATCTAATTGTTTTAAATATAATATAATTAAATGTAATTATATCGAGACAAAGCTCGGATAGTATTGAATAGTTTGTCATTAAATTGTATCTATTTAAATATTATTAGATCCAAATTTATACAATTTAATATAACCATTTTTCGGATCAAATTATATCCTCTAATATTTGCGGAAAATATCTCATCATATAAGATTTTATATAAACTTTTTTACTCGGGTAGTTTTAAATATACCGTGGAAAAGTTCTGATCTGACCAGATCTGACCAGATCTAGTTAGATCTGTTTTAAAATATCTAAACAGATATCATATCGTATATGATCAGATCTAACTAGATTTCAAAAATGGGGACACATTTGAGATCTAATTAGATCTAGTAAAATCAGGGCAAATCTAATATATTTAAATGTGGAGAGGTTCAAAAATTTTTAAAATTTTCTAGTTGAATGATTAAAAAAAACATTTATTTTAATACGTTTATTCACAAGCTTGTAGCAAATAAATGGAGAACAAAGAAGCAAATAAATGAAGAACAAAGTACAAAAATAATGTAAATCCATAAAACAGTCATTTGATGTGGTTTGTTTTTTTAAAATGAACTACAGGTTAGTAAAAAATTTAATTTGTTCTACAAATGACTGACATTGACATTAAAAATAAAGAAACTGTAATACAACCTAAACAACTACATATTTTTAAAGCAGAAGTTCCCTGAGTTCTGCTATTTTACAGATTTTTTTCTATGAGTGTAGAACCATGGCGCCGTAAAAGGATTAGCTATTCCGCTTAATAGCTTTAAGATAAAAATTTCATATACAGTATTTTTAAAGAGAAGCGAACATCCATTTTATTAATGTCCTTTATAAACGTTACCCAATATTTTTCACATTAATTTTTAACAAATAGTTTGTTAATCATTTCGCTACACATTCAACATTTCAAGGCCTTTAATTGACATATTTTATAAAATATTTCTTGGAAATTTTCATAAAAATGTTTAACAACCTCGTCCTTTCAAGAATTGTTAATGGTAAAACAAATTGTTGTATTATCTACTGATAGCCAGAGAAATATGTTATAAAAATCTGTTCCAGAGGGTAAAAAAAAATCGCTATTGGTAAATGTATTTTACATACATCGCACATTTACTTCAATAACGTCATAACTCAAAAATTTTGATTTTGCAGAAAACGAGTTTAAAGTTTTCAATTTACTCCCACGTTTAAGAAAAAAAAATAACGACATAATTTCTCTCAAGAGGTGAGTATACAAGATATCAATACGAATTTGTTTACACAATATGAAACGTGATATAACCATTAATTCTGCGTCAATAACTCAAAAATCATGTTTTTTGAGTTGTGACGTTCTTGAAGTAAATGAGCGACATGTTTTTTTTTATATGTCAAGCATATTTTATATTGGTTTTTGCTGCTGGTACTTTTCCCTTCCTACTACACTTAAAAAAAAAAGCCCGTACAAATAGTTAAAAGTTCAGCTAGTTAAAAAAAATTACCTTGACCAAATCAACATAATTTTTAGCTAACACTTAGAAAAAATTTCGCTTAAAATCCGAATATTTGGATTCATCGTATCTGGCTCTCTCTTTCGTTTTTGTGAATTTTCGGTGTAAAATTTAAACTGTTTGAATATTACTGATGGATAGCCATTGGCTGTGCCACAGGGGTTCTGTTAAAAGTTTTGAACACCGTGTAAAAAAAGTTTACACTAGCAACTGTGTATAGATTAAAACAATGAATAAATAGTGTATATGTGCGGAAATATTTTTGAACTTAAGGAAAAAATTATAAAAATAGACATATTTATGAAAATAGTTTAGGATGTTCAGAGAATACCGCCGCACCTTAGACTACACTTCACTGGTATAGGCAGTTAATAAACTGAATAAGTACGGTTTAACGATATTTGGTTTATTTTTCTCTAACTCACTTAGTTTCCGAGATATAGCCAATTTTTTGATTATTTAATAAAGTTAGCGGAGACTTAAGCAAAAATATTTATTAGAAAACAACTGTGATTTAAACAAACGGTTACTTTAAGAATCTCAAAATTATTAAATATAAATAGCAGGAAAAATTAGTTAAGCTACGGAAAAGATTTGTTCTTTTAGTAAAATTAAATAACTAATTTGTTTAGCTAAATAACTAATTTAGACAATAACAACACAAAAATTAGTTTAACTAAATTGGAACCCGTTTAATAGACCTTTGTACTAACTTTTTTTCTATGAGTGTAATAAAAAAAAAAAAAAAAATAACCATCAATTGACAACCAATGCACTTTACTACGAGCTTAAGTAGGTTATTGAAAAAAGAAACACACACATACGAGTTATGCTGGTACTTAAAAGAAAATAAGAAAAGGACAAAAAAACAACTTCCATACAAAAAAAAAATGTTGCTCAATAACCAATAATGTAACAATTCCCTTAATACTTAAGAGGAAAACTGTGTATGGGTTTATAACAAAACCATAAAAATAATAAACAAATAAATATATTCTTCTGAGAAACACTGTAAGGAAAATGAATAAGGTAAGATTTCAATGATAAGAGAGATTTGCCTTTAACATGTTTGATTCCAAATATAATTATGTTTGCCTGTAAATATGTTTGGAAAAGGTGAATACCGTTTAACGCCAAACATATATATATGTTTAGCTGCAAATATATACATATATGTTTATTATATGTATGTTTGCAAATCCCAAACATATTATATAAATAATTTAAAATTGCAATTGTTTAGGTTTGCAATTGTTTAGGTTTGAACATTTTAATCACTGTAAACATATAAATGTTTGTCTGCTCACATATTTAAAACTATATTTTTTCAGCGTATAGTTAAGATCCCTTTAAAATACAAAATTAATCCATTGTCCTTTCGTTGACATGTTCATAGCAATTTGACTTTTTTTTCAAAAATTATTTCAAAATTCTTATACCTACTTAATATAAAAGTTTTCATTCGAATTTTCTTTATCCCATATATTTTAAATATAGAATTTATGTATGTCATATTGATGAAATAAAACTAATGTTTTGATAAAAAAAATAAAAAATACATAAGAATTCTTGGTCATTTTCATTGTCAAAACAATAATGTATAACTTACCCAGTCAGAAACTGCCAGTGGTACAAAAAATCAAGCACTGATATACCACTCGCTAACCGAGGAATTGTAAATAAACTACTGGCAGAACATTTGTTTAAGACGCTTTACCAGCGTTTCCAAAAAAGCGTTGTACCAGTATTTGGTTTACAAAAATGTTAGTGGTCTACAGAAAAATCATTGGCAAAATCATTATGCCAACGTTGGGAAAAAGTGCTTACCCAGAGCTATACATTAAAAAAAATTGCAACGGTTTAAAAGTCTTACCACTGGTAAATTATTTTTTTATAAAAATTATGATGCTTTTTTCAAAAAAGTTTGTAGTCGGAAGGTTCCGAGCTCGAGCCCGGTTTCAGGCAAACATTTTTTTTTGTGATTTTTTGTATTTTTTTAATATTTTTTTCATAGAAGATTGATTTTTTTTGTTTCTGGAAAAGCTCTTTTAAGACCAACTTTTTTTTTTGTTGTTTTTCCGACCTTGGCAATTTTTTTCCATCAAAGCTTATGCCAGTGCTAACATACTTGAGCAGTCAACTGTTACGCAGCAGTTATCATTTACTTACGTTTTAAGCTATCAAGTACTATATGTCTCGTCAGCTCATCTGTTAGAGCCGCTGTCTGTCAATCTGGCAGCCAGGGTTCGAATCCCGCGGAACCAAAAACATTATACATGAACTTTTTTAAATTCTATTTTGGAAAACAAATTTTTAGACTACATATTTAATGGTTTTACCAACATTTTGCCAGCGTTGGAAATCTAGTTTCCCAGTGCTTGTCCGACACTTTTCGAACAGACGGACAATTTGTCTCATGATGTTATTATTTTGGGAGTGGGAAGGCCAGCACTTGTACCACTTACTGAAGTACCTTGCCACCACTGGCAAGGTTTGTCTTTTTCTGACTGGGTATATACTTCGAAATTTATATAATGCTTTTGAGATTTGTACTATTTTTCATAAAACTATTGTTAATGTATATTAATATTCCAATGTATTTGCAATATAATTCTTCTTTGTACAATACGATGAGATTTTCGTTCATTATCCCCCACACAGTTCTATTGCAAATGTTTCCAATTGAATGAATTCGAGTTTTTTTTTTACAGTGTCCGAGAAAAGTTTTGGTAAAGATTATTGCAATGAAAAATAATTAAAAATTTGAATGAAGATGATAAATTCACATTTCATAGATTTAATTGTGAAAAAACCGCGTAAAAATATTAAAAAAATTTGTTTAGTCATTTTTTGTTTGTTTAGTTAGTTTCAGGACAGTTCGTTCTTTTTTAATTTTTCGCTGCTGGTTCAAAGTTTGGACTTTTTCCCAAAAACAAAAGGCTTTGTAGAAATACAATATACAGTGGTGGCCACCAATTTAATACACCCGTTTTTTGTTAGAAAGAAAATCATTTAATTTATTTGTTATTAAACGAAACTTGATTTTTTTTGCCTGTATTTAATACATTACAGTAATACGAGGGCAGATCAATAAGTCCGTGACTTTTTGAATGAAACACCGTTTTTTTTTTGCAAAAAAAAAAAAAATATTTTTCAAAATAATCTCCTTTTAACTCAATACACTGAGTCAAACGTTTCTCCAATTTTTGTATCCCTTCCAAAAAATAGGATTTTTCGTGGTCCATGAAATAGGCATTTCTTGGCCATATGGGGTCTGTTTTTTTAAATCCTCGTTAAATCGGTCCAATAAGTTGGCATAATATTCGCCGTTTATTGTTTTTCCCTTTTGAAGGTAATCGATGTGGACTACCCAGCGTGCATCCCAAAAAACAGCAAATAAATGACCTAAAGTATAATTTTTCTCCACATTTTTTTAGTTTTTTTCAGTTTAGTAATATTTAGCAAAAATTTTATTAATTTTTAGCGAGGATTTTTTAATTTTTAATCAATTAAGTGTTAGCAAAACTTTTGCTGAATCTACTAATTTTGTTGCTCGCCAATTTTGCGCAAAAAATTTTGCTGACATTAGCAATTTTTTTGCAAGCGCCCTCCTGACTAAAATGTTGCTGACTTTACTAACTTTTTTGTGCGTGTATCTTCGGTTGACATCCTAATCAAAATTTTAATATTAACTCAAACATTTTCATTGAAAATATCTATTAAAATTAGCTTAAATGAACATCACAATTTAAAATATCAAACTCCAACAATTTAAGTTTGACATAAAAATGTTTGATTGTTAATCATATAAAATGTATGGTAAATTTAAATTGGGCTCTTAATAATCGGACCATAATATCTAGCCCCCTGTATTCAGTTTAACAAATTTATTTTTACTGGATTGAATCGTATAAAATGATATCAAACTCAATGTAATATAATCCATTTATATACAATACGATCCACCTTTTTTCGGATCAAATTGTATTTCGATTTGCTATAAGGCTATATCAAATTTCATACATTTCTTTGTTGCAACACATTATTTTTTTTAATCGGGTGTTTAACTATCTTTTAACATCTTGACTATGTCTCCAAGAAGGCCACAAGGGCATAATATGCCTGCCAAAGGCTTTTTGGTAAGACATGGGGTCTAAGGCCGCAGATGGTCTACTGGTCGTTTAACACCATTGTTAAACCTATGATCACCTATGCTGCCCTGGCATGGTGGCCAAAGGTTGAACAGGTAGGGGCAAGGGATGCTCTCAAGAGGATCTACCGTCTTATGTGTATTGGCATAACGGGGGCAGGCGGAACCTGTCCGACGGATGCCATGGGGGTTATGCTGGGGATACCACCATTGCATATTTCTGTAATGGAGGCTGCCTGCATAGGATCCTCCAGACTTAGAGAATTCGGTGACATGAGGGGAGGTGATCTAAAGGGTCACATGAGGATCGCTAGAATCCTAATTGATGACCCGGTTACAAAGGTTACGGATAGGAGGTCACCGGAGTACATCTTTGATAGGAACTTTAAAGTGATGCTGTTCGACAGGGCCATGTGGACCAACAGATCCTGGGAGCCAGAGCGGGGTTCTCAGATATGGTTCACAGATGGCTCAAAGCATGCGAATGGTGACACTGGTGCGGGTGTCTATGGACCAGGTTTCCAACGGGCCTTACCCATGGGTAGATACCCCTCCATTTTTCAGGCAGAGATTTTTGCTATCTGTGTCTGCGCGGAGGAGTGTCTACGAAGGGGCACTATTAGATCTCGCATCTACATTCTTTCCGACAGTCAGGCGGCATTAAGGGCTTTAATGTCCTATGAGGTGTCATCTGGTCTGGTCATGGAATGCATTCTGGCTCTTAACCGACTTGGCAGGCGCAACTCGCTTACCTTAGGGTGGGTTCCTGGTCACGAGGGGCATGAGGGCAACGAGAGGGCAGATTGTCTTGCTAATTGCGGGGCCCGAAGGCCCTTTATTGGCCCTGAACCATTCTGTGGTATACCTTTGGGGTATATTAGGGAGAAGCTCGGGTCGTGGAGGGAGTCAGAATTCTCTCTCTATTGGGAAAACTCTCTTGGCCAACGACAGGCTAAGAGATTAATTTCTTTTTCCAGTGCAGGATCGAGGAGACTCTTGTCCCTCGGGAGGGGTGACTTGAGAACCCTGGTGTCTTACCTGACTGGACACTGCAATCTCAGATACCACCTGCGCAAAAGGGGTCTTTCGGACACGGATGAGTGTAGGTTTTGCGAACTGGTAGCTGAGACATCAGAGCATGTTCTTTGCGAATGTCCGAGGCTATGTGAAAGGCGTGCCAAGTTTCTTGGCAATCGCTTTGTCTCCCCTTCGGACATTATGAAGATTTTGCCTAATAGGATTATTGGCTTTATAGGTAGCTTGAATCTTTAGGGTAACTTTAGGCAGCACAAAAGACCTAAGTTGGTCGCGGTGCATAGTGCCATATAATCTCTCTCTCTAACTATTTTTCTTGGTATTTAGTCTTCATTTGCCTTGATGTCTTCTTACTTTAGAAGATTTTCTTATAAAGTGTTTTTTTTTTGTGTTCCCCTTGGTTGCGCTTATTAACCTTGTTTAGATTTTGTTTTAATAAATATATAAATTTTTTTAATTATAAAAGTTACTACATTTTCTATTTATATATTCTCTGTAATTCTTAGCGGGTTTTTGTTTTTTTATTTATTTTTTTGTATTTTTTGTTAGGTTTTTGTTGTGTTAACTTTAACTTTACTTTTATTTAGTATATTTTATATACTGTTGTACTGTACTTAATATCTATTTAAGTATACCCTTAGGCCACGTTGCACTGTGGAATATCGTAGTGTAAGACCATCTCAAAAAAAAAAAAATCGTAGTGTTATTAAACTAAGATGCGAAAATATAAAAATTGAAAAATTTTTTGGATATTTTGTTAATAGAAATGTTCGGAAATTACAACCGAATTAACTTCTTTCGACTGATGACGAATAATTTATGGAAATGAATATACAACATATTCCAAGGAATATATTTAATATATTTTACTTTACAATATAGGATTAGTATAGCTTTATGAAAAGGAAATTCGATTCAGATTCAAATTCTCTTATTAATTTTTAAGGTTCTGTTAGCGCATTTGAAATTTGATTATCTGAAACATTTAATGCATGTCAAAACTATGTCAATGATGATATGTAAGAGTGTGTAGCACTTAGCTACACGCTCTTAGTCCCGGTTCACACACGGCAATTTTACTTGCGCAAGTTTTCTTCAATTCTCCTTTGAACTTGCTTTTGTGTTCACACAGGAAAATTTTGTTTTAGCAATTTTCGTATATCAACCTGCCGCCAACTTCGTGTTGAAAATTGCGGATGACAAAACAAAACGGAATTGGAGAACGGACAAGTCTGTACCCCCTTCCATTCTCTTTTCCTCCCTCTTCTATAAACTCAAGACTTGCGCAAGTAAAACTGCCGTGTGTGAACCAGGACTTACATACATATTATTAAAGCTTGATTTATTTTTAAACTAATGTAGTAAAATTAGCTGCATATTTGTGCCAAAAATGCATTTAAGCTGAATAATAAAATGTACCATTTTGTACGTAAAATTTCAAGGTGTCCTCACATTTTCACTTACAACTTTTAAGCTGACAATTTTGAGAATAAAGCTACATGTCAAAATATTAAACAATGTGGGTAAAAATTAAAAGTCGAAAATCTGAAAATCGCGTTTTATGGGGTCCTAGGAACCATCATTTCCGAACTCAAATATCTATTTTTTAAGAGCTAACCCCGAAAATCGGTTAGCATGACTGAATTCAGCGTAATCGAATTAGGTTTATCTGATGCAAGATTAAAAATTATGTTTAAGATATGATTCCCATGCCATTAATATTTTCTGAGTGTATAAGATATAATTTCACATTGTTATGACTAACCCCAAATACAATTATACATGAGGTCCTGTGATCAAATCACAGCTCGACCACAAAAAATTACAATTTTTTTCTTTAATTACTAAGTCTATGACGCAGTTATTACTAGTTTTTACAGATCTTAAATAAAATATCCACTTTTGTGCCAATAGCTTGAAAATTATTATTCTTGCAACTTAGAATTAATATTTAATATTTGAATAAATAATTTGATATTCATAAGCAAAATAAATATTTTGTGAATTTGCGTATTATATATAAATATGATCTAATTGTATAACATTAGATCTTATCTGATACAATTAGATATTATTCAATACAATTAGATATAATTTGATGACAGATATATTGTAGTTTGATGCAATTGTATCCGAATTTTATACTCATCCAGAATTGCAGACAATCAGATATATACTATATGAAGTGTTATATAAACATAGATATAATTATATATTTGAGATACAGTTTTATGTGATTTTGTATGAATATATATATTTTGCAACATATCATTGCAAACAATTTTATAAAGTCCTATATAAGTTTATTAAAACTTTTTACTTGCGTTGTTATTTACAATAATTTTTTTAAAATTTCGGAATTATGTACGTAAATGGGCGAAAATAGCTTTCTATATTATATATATATATACGTTAAAGTAATGTATTACTCTCAATTATTATTTTTTTTTACTACATTTTGTTACGATCAAACAACTTGTGGAAAAAATATGGGACATTTTTGATGAACTCTAATAATTTCGGTGTTGTAATGACAACAATATCATATTATACCTTTAGCTAATTGTATTAAGATGCTTATTATTGTAATAAAATGCACAAAGAAAACATTATAAAATTATTAATTTATAATCTTACTCATTTCGTATAATATTATTTTTTGTAGTTATAAATAAAAACCATTTTGTGGCAAAAAAAAAAAAAAAACTGAAACTTAAAATTTTATTTGTGAAAGGCGTGGTAGAGAAGAATGAGTGAATTTTCTAAAAATCATACCTACATTGCAAATTTTCAATTTTCTGAATTAGACTGCGCAGTTTCTGGTATTAATGTGGCATTAGAAATCAGTTTATCTATACACCACGGTCAATGATTGCACAGAAAATTTCATATAGACGCAATCGAACAAATAAAAAACATAACATATATTACATTATTCAAAAAAAAAAAAAAAAAAAAAAACTGGGTCACTGACGAAGGTTCAATACCAGAAACTGTGCAGTCTAATTCAGAAAATTAAAAATTTGCAATGTAGTTATGATTTTTAGAAAATACACTCATTCTTCTCTACCACGCCTTTCACAATTAAAAGTTTTATTATATTTTTATAAATTACTTTTTGGCTTAAACGCGTTGATATTTATAAATTAAATGGCACATATATTTGACAATATTCATGCCAAATTTCAGAATTATATCTCTTTAAACAAAAAATTACAGACTTTTGTTGCGAAAATGGTTAAAATTTTCCATTGTGCGTTGTCTGCCAGCTGTTTATTTGCATAAGTTAGTGGATATTTTAATTCCGTTATAATAAACATTCTTATAAACAAGAAAAGAAATAAGTATATAAATATAATGAAGAACATGAAATACCAAGGATACGTACCCAGAAAGAAATTGCCAACCGTACCAAAAAAATAGTACTGGCAAACCACTGCTATGCCTGTAAAACCCACCGTGTTAAAAATTAAAAAAGTTACAAATACTTTTGTACCAGGAAAACACCATTTTGTTTGCAAAGCATGTGTTTTACCAGTAGTTCTTTGACAACATTCTTTTTTCCAATATTAGAATATTAAATGCATTTTTTTAATTTTATTTGATTTCACAAATTAGAATATGATTTATAAGACTAAGACCGTGTGGCAGCTTTTTAAATGTGTTTTATTATACATATTTCTCAAAATTAGTTTAATTGAAGCTTTTTTAAAAGCAACACATTTTTTGGATTACCAACGTTATGCCAACGGTGACACGTTGGCTCAAATCAAAGGTTGGCCACTGTTATTAATCGGGTGACAGGACAATACTGCCAATATTGTTAATCCCACGTTCTGCCTATGCATAATCGACCATCGCCAACACTGTGCCGATTGTAGTTTTCTGCATGGGTAATACCCATGTGGGTGGAGCGATTAATGGCCGCTTCGCGTTTCTGATTCTTGGGATTGCACTAAGTGAAAATCGAGCTTCCAGATTTTGACTTGCAGTTTTTTCTCAGACTTTTGTCACGTTTTTTTTGATATTTTGGCCTATAACAGGCAAACCATTAAGATTTTCGATCCAATACTAAGACAAAAATTGTAGCCAAGACAATAGCTAAGAACGTTCTAGTACATCGCAAAAGCATTGGAACGCTCCTTCAGGCAGTTTTGGCCTTGTGAAAGTACAAAGGGACAGGGTTACTTTCACTAAATACGGCTAAAAAGGCCTCTTTTGAAATTAAAAATAAAACCCTTAAACCCCACCCACAAATATAAATGATACATTAATCTGCTAGAGAATCTTCCAAAGAAGAGATTGATACCATAATCTTCGATAAGCTTCTCCTACTTACTGCTAGAGAATCTTCCAAAGAAGAGATTGATACCATAATCTTGGATAAGTTTCTCCTACTTTCTAAGATATGTCCATCCCACACAAAATACGGCAAAAAATCCCTATTTTGAAATTAAAAATTAACCCCTTAAACCCAACCCACAAATATGATTGATGCATTAATCTGCTAGAGAATTTTCCAAAGAAGAGATTGATACCATAATCTTGGATAAGCTTCTCATACTTCCTGAGATATGTGCATCCCACACATTGTTACAAGCAAGTCAAAATCTGTTTGCAATTCAAAATCTGGAAGCTCGATTTTCACCGTAGACGTATGGTCTAGTGGACTTTTTTGCTCAGTACAATCCCAAGAATTAGAAACGCGAAGCGCCCATTAAGATGTTCAAATCGCCCCACCCTAATGGGAATGCTTCTCTTAATTTAACATATGACAAACACATTTTTTAAAAAGCCCCTAAAAGTATGCTATATTTTCTGTTTTTTTTATAGCAATCCAAATTATGCTTTCGAATTTTAAATAAGTTAATAAATAACACACGCTAATTTATTTTTATATAGTAAAACTCTGAACTTGCAAATCAACACAATTTAAAAACAAAATGGAAAATTTAATAAAAATTACCGAAATTTAAACAAAATCACCATAATTTAAAAAAATCGTCATACTTAAAAAATCACCGAAATTAAAAAAAAAGAATTATCAAAAGTAAAAATGTTTTCGGATATGGACGTGTTAGATTTTATTTAGGTGATATTTAGTTTTACTGTTTTTAATTATGGCAATTTTTTAATTTTGTCGATTTTTTAAATTTGGTGAAATTGTATATGTTGGTGAGTTTTTTTAAATTTTGGCCTTTTTTCAATTTAAGGAGTTTAGTTATTTTTTTAATTTTAAAAGTTTTTTTTAATAATAACAAGTTTTTTTATTTAATGTTTTTTTCAATTTTGTAAAGTTTTGTATTTTTTTGTAATTTTTTTAGAAATTGTGACGATTTTTTTTTTAATTTCTCGGCGATTTATTTCAGTTTCAAATATTTTTTAAAATTTTTTCAATTTGTTTTTAAATTTTTGTAAATTTTTTCAATATTCCCTTCAAAGATTTTTAAGATAAATCCCCTAGAAGATATTGCGGCAGATAGTGCAGGTTATAGGCAGTGTTGCCAATTCAGCCATTTTCTGGCTAGACTTAGCCATTTTTTGAACATGCTTAGCGGGAAAACCCGACATTTAGCCATTTGCCTTTTTTCAGCCATTTTGAAGAACTGTTTAGCCATTTTTGTGTTTTTGTTCTATTTAATATTATTTTTGAGCAAACATTTTAACAAAGTTTATTAATTTATTTGTTCACTTGGTGAAGTATTCTGTTTTCTTATAAAGCGCTATTTTGTAAGACAAAACGCTACCAAATGTTCAAAACATGTTGAAATTATTTGGTGTTTAAAATAATTATAAGTTTTTAATACAAATTTTAAATACATCCAGTATCTTTTCACTTTTTAGAACTCCCTTAAAAATTTAACTTTTTTGGTTTTAAAAAAAATTTAGAAAAAAAAACAAATTTTTTATTCTATAATTGAACAAGCGTATAAGCGCCATCTTTTTAAAAATGCATAATACAATATTTTAGCCATAAGTACATCATACTGTAAAAAAAATATTTTTAAAAATTTTCATGCAAAACCTACACTCAGGGAACTTCTGCCTTAAAAATATGTAGTTGTTTGGGTTGTAATACAGTTTTTTTTATTTTTAATGTAAATGTCAGTCATTTGTAGAACAAATTAAAATATTTACTAACCTTGTAGTTCATTTAAAAAACAACTAACATCAAATGACTGTTTTATGATTTTACATTCATTTTCTACAGTTGTTTTTGTTATTTAAAAAAATAAATGATTGTTTATTTTTTACTACCATGTGGTTCATTTTTACTACAATTGTTAGTCATTTTTTGAACATTAAAAAACAAATGACAATGTTGTACTAAATGATAATATTAGAATGTTTTTTCATGCATTGCACATAAGAACCTTAAATCGCAAACAATTGATTCATATATCTAAAAATCAATAAAAAAAAATATTGAAAAATTAGAGTAGTTTTGCTACATTTGCAAATGCAAAATTCAACCACTATAAATATTTGAATGAAATTAGATTTGTACTATCGAACTGTGATCAAAACCATTAAAAAATGTGACGTTTAAAAAAGTTTCTCACGTTTTTCTCTTCTCCTATAAATAGTGTTAATAGGGTTAATTGGTTCACCGAACACCAAGTTTTGGGCCAAATTTCGGTTTTTGGCAAACCAGTTGTTAGTTTAATTTTTATTTAAATCATTTGAGATGCAAAGATAGTAGAAATGTTTAGTTTTTTAAAATATCAAATTGTTTTTAGCGTTAAAAACTGTTGCTCGAACTTTAAAGGTCTTAAATCGTTATTTAAATAATGAAAGTGAACTAAGTTTTTATTTTATTAGAAAGACAAAATCTCAACTTCGCATATAAAATTTAAGTGAAATATATTCTACGAGAATTTCATGTTTTTTAAATTAAATAATAACTTTTGCTGTTTCACTTGAAATTTTAACAATTCACTATGTAGTAGTAGTAGTAGTTTTTCTTTATTTACAATAAATTAAATTTATAAAATTAATTACATATATTCATATATATTTAATGTAAACAAGAAAGAGAAAAGGTAATAGATGTCGACAATATTTTATAAAAAAATGTCTGTCGATTAACCAAATAATTAAAAATCATTATTATTACAAAGCATTTAATTAAATTCTTGTACCAAAAAGTTTCTGTATTCTAAAGATTTTTTTAAGTATAAAACTAGTTTTTTCCAATCTGTAGTATTTGAACCATTTAATATTTGTATCATTTCCATATGCTGCAAAAAGGGCTTCCCAAAAATCGCTAGTCTGAATTCCTTAAGAACAGGACAAATACATAAGAAGTGTTCTAAGGTCTCCATCGTACCCAAGTTACAGAGTTTGCATACTTTGTCATCATCAACTGCACCAAAAGTTTTGTAATTTAATTTGATTAATCCACATCTGGCCTTAAAATCCACGTTATATTTTCTGAGTTTAAACTATCAAGGATATAGCATTGACCTTTGGTATAATCGAGATATTTATATAATCTTGAAGAGACTGCTTGACTTTGTAAATATTGCTTATGATGATTTTCTTTAATATTGCTTAGCAATAGCTTATTTTGTGCAAACCAATGATGTTCGTCAGGCTGTGTAACAGACCACGGAGTATTAATGTTGTTGGCAATAGTTTTCAGTTCTTTAACCCAAAACAAATCCTTCCTTATTAGCATATGAGTGATTTGAAACGGTAGCCTATTAGGATGGTATTGAAACATAACCCGAGATATATACTGTAGGTGTAGTTCTAGGGAGTACAAATGATTCCTCACAGCCCCCGTTTCAAGCATTAGTGCGTAGTTAGGTGTAAATTCAGGCAATTTTAAAATTTTTTTCATAAAGTATCGTTGTAATAAATCAACCGCATCGAAATAACCAAAACCCCAAACTTGAGCGGCATATGTTTGGATCGACCTGCATACAGCTAAAAATAGGTTCCATTTTTGTCTTAGTTGAATTTGTTTATTGGCAATAAAGTGTTTCCATGTGGAGTTAATAGCACTTTTAGCTTGCGTGTTTCTTTTTTCTACGTGCTTAGTGAATTTCATTTTAGGTGTAAGGATTACTCCAAGGTAATTGTATTCATTAGTTATCTTTATATAATTTCCCTGAAACTGCCATTTTTCATTTGTACTTAATTTACCGCCTTTTCTAAAAACTAATATTTCTGATTTACTTAAGTTCACCTCAAGGTTCCATAATTGATTCACTATGTTTTAGCATTTATTCGAAATAAAAAACTTATAGAAACATGCTTCTGTAAATTTTGATATTTGCCAACTCAAATTCGGTTACTTCAACTCAAATTCTGTTATAACGAATTTCAGACAGTTGGCGCAACTTAAAATTAGCATTCTGTAAATTTCCTAGTGGGTATTTTTTATTAAAAGAAAAACAAAACATTAACCCTATATGGATCAAGTTACAGAAAATAAAAATTTGTATTAAGTGAAAAAAAAAAATTTGTTGATCCATTTAAAGGTTTTATAAAGGTTTCATAATTTAAATTAAGGTTCATGGGTATTTTTTGTAACCCAGTCAATAAGGGTTAATTTTTTTTTTTTTATAAAAGTAACCTTATCAAATTGAGTGATATTTTCCCGAAAATTATTAAATGTGTTATTTTTTAAATTTCCTAGTGGGTCTTTTTTTGACCCAAATTGTAAAATTTAGCCATATATGGATCAAGTTACATAAAATAATTATATGTATAATTTAAAAGCTTTACAATTTTGTAATCATAACTAAAATTAAGTTTTATGGGTCTTTTTTGTCCCCAGCCCCCTAAGGGTTAAACAATTTTTAAATAACAATAAACATAATTAAAGCCTTAATAATTTTAAGCGACATTTTTCCAAATTATGCAAACTTTGATAAAAACATTAAAATTTGGTTAAATTTTTGACAAAATAATCTATGTGAGCAAGATTACTCAAGTTCAAGATCATTTGTTTTTTGTTAAACAAAAAACCGTGCAACGATATTTATTAATCAAAAAATCTTCATCCGCAACTTAATGCAGATTTTAATCCACTGACAGGTCCTTACATGTTTCATGTAGCGTCACCTACAATCATTAGAGAACCAATGTGGACGGGCTAGAAGATTTACCCAAAGTTATAATTTTCTGATGGAATTGAATTGAATTGATTGATGATTAATAAATATCGTTGCACGGTTTTTTGTTTAACAAAAAACAAATGATCTTGAACTTGAATAATCTTGCTCACATCATAATTTATGATAAAAGATCGAAAAATAAACTTTTGGTTTTAATTTATTAAAACTTAAAAGTAAAATATTTAAAAATAATCTATTTTCATAAAATGTCCTGGAAAGGAGTCACTCAAAATTCAAGTTCGAATTATCATTTTTCTAATTTATTTCTCTTCTGTAATAGCAACTAATATATTATAAAAATAGCAATCGAGATCAGGAAATTAGGCATTTTAAAAAATCTTTAAAATTCATATAAAAAACAGACGTTTCTGCATTTTTATCAAATTCGTGGCTCAGTTTGGAGGCCTGACTAAACTGGGTTATTAATATACGATGAAGTCAGCATTTCATATATGATTAAGTTTGACTATATTAAATAGACAATTGAAATAAAAAGTAAAATTTTTCGAAATTTAGAATTTTGACAATTTTAATAATGCTTAATAAACTTTTTTCCAAAATGGGCCATTTTCGGCCACCTTGCCGCCTTGCTGCGGTTTAACTTTTTATATAATTGAATAAGAATTTCAATTTTGGAAATTTTAAATAATAATAAACTTTTTTCCAAAATGGGTAATTTTCGGCCCCCGATTTAACTTTTTCCAAAAAAAAAAAAATATAAAAAATCGATTTCTTTCGTTTGGAATCATTTGCAATAAAACTGGAGAGTGTAATGAACGAAAATCGAAAAATCATCACTCAAAGTGACATCCTAGGGAAACCAATAGTTTTATAACTTTCTTTTTCAAAATTGGACGCTTTTGATATAACAGGTCAGAAGAGGTTAATTAGTCCAAATTCCATTTTTTTTTTTTTGGTTTTGTTTAATAAAGGGTCCGCCAAATAACTTTTTTTTTTGAACTCCTGAACCAATTGGACTTTGTACGGCGTCATACCAAGGTCTTTATGCAAAATTCGTCTCAATGATGTCTCCGAAATGTTCAATTGTTGAGAACTACGGTGAATTGATGTTGATGGCGCTTCACGCACACTTTCTGCCACAGCAGCAATATTCTCGGTTGTACGCACTGTTTTTGGCTTTTCACGCTTTGGTTTATCGATGAGAATGCCAGTTTCTTTCACTTTTTTCACAAGATAACGAACATACGGACTATATTCGTTCAGCGGAAGGATAAAACTAATTATCTGTCAAATCAGACATGAGCTAAGTGTTACCATTCACGAAATAAGCACTAGTTGAAAATAAAACGTTAGATGGCGGACCCTTTATATTTGAAAGTGAGAATGAGGTGCTTTAAAATCCTGTATTTACTATATGTATGCTCTTTTTTTTTGCTGCAATTTATGATTTCGGACCACTTGTGATAAACCCGTATTTTATTGTTTAGTGTATATAACACATTTAATAATATATTATGGTTAAAGGATTTTATGAATGTGTTAGAATAATAAATTTGTTTATGTGATAAACGTGTTTAACCCCAAACTTTAAGTTACATCTACTAACTCATTCGTACTATCTAACATGTGTCAATTTTTATGGGATTTTTTTTTTTTTTTTTTATTATCATCATTTGTTCAACGATTTATTTAAACTTGTGTTTGGATGCGTATATTTTTTAGATTTGGGTATGCAAATTTTAAGCAAACATAGTCAATCATAGTAAAAAGTATTCAATGATATGAAACATTTAATTTATTTTGTTGTCTTTGCGCTCTTTAGAATTTATGATATATTTGATTTTCTTTTTATACTGTTATTTTTAAGGCTTACAAAATTTTATGATCGATTTAGAAAATTTAATTTTACACACTGAGAAATAAAGTGCCTACAGAATTGAAAAGTGTATTTTAATGATAAGAACGACATTTACATTATATTTCTGAATATTTTTGGGAGTTGCAACTAAAATTCTGTTGAATTAACAGAACTTTGTTGTGAAAACTAATGTTAAGTTGTGCCAAACGACTGAAATTCCTAATAACCGAATTCCAGTTGGCAAATAGCTAAATTTTTCTATGTGTGTATGGATTGTTCAATCACTTAAATTTTGACATGACAGAAGATAAGAGGCAGGGAATAGTTTCAATTATCTAGGATTTGAATATATATATTTTTTAAATGTGTTTGCCATTTACTTTGTAATATAAAGAACTTTTTTTTTGCTGGCATCTAAATTTGTATGTAAAATTTCAAGGACGTAATTTATATAACTGTTAAGTAAAACCTATTAAATATTTAAATCTTATTGGTTGCGTTTGAACTATTTAGATAATAACAGGATTTAAATAATTTTCTATTTGAATTTTGGGCTAAACTGTGGGGACCACAAAATAAAAAATATTTTTTTTTTTTTACTTTCGGTTAGGGGGGCCGGGTCCCAAAAACCGGTACGCGTAGTAACATACAAGTGTGGGTATTCTAATGAAAGGAAATTTCCTCAGGATTTCAAAACTGCTAATTATTTTTAGGATCTATGACACAAAGCGCCAAATTTAGCCTGCAGCGCTTTTTTCAAAAACACTTACAAATACATCGAAATTATAAAAAAAAAAAAAATTGTTTTTTTGATAAAATGGAAACACTTTACTTAGCAAAGCCGCTAAACCATCACCCCTAAGCCCGGTCCTAGGCCTGTCGCTTAGAAAAATTTTACTCAGAGTTGCCACTTTGTGGGCGTTGTGGTGTAATGGTTAGCGCGTTGGACTGTTACACAGATGGTCCCTGGTTCGATTCCCGGTGACGACAACATGAATTTAGAAAAATAATATGTATGAGTTTTCTATCACTTATATGTATCGCTGCGCTCACCTTCGGTGTTCCCATAGCACTTAACCCCACCGAAGTAAAATAATGAATCAGGACTATGAAACAAAAAGCTTCAATAAATTCGCCAACTATACATCAGGTGGTGAGCAACAACTGTTCTAAGACTTATCATCTCGCGCAATTACAGTGTTGCCATGTTTGAAGCGAAGCCCTTCATCTTTCACCACCTTTCATCTCTCCACTATACCCTTTCCAAAGAAAGCAACACATTAGGAAGAATTTCCTGAGTGTTGCTTCTCTTTATAAAAAAAAAAAAAAAAAAAAAACTAAAAAGTCAAATTTTCATGTAAAATTCATTATTTGAACAGCAAATTTTACAAAAGTAACCAAAAAAAAAACACTAAAAAAACTTCCTCACACTCATGATAGTTTGTAGTTTGAATTAACTGAAGATGTAATTAAACATAAATGATAAATCACTTAATATTCCGTCTACTTCCTTTTCACCTAGATTTAATCCCATCATCAGAACACGTTTTGAAAGAGCTAACAATCCCATTCCAAACATCAAACATTCATATAAACTAGAGTACTCACTACAAGACAACTAATATATGAGCTCGAAGTTAAAGATTATCACCATTGATCAAACAATAAATTGAAAACTTGTTTGTTATGTGCAAGATCCACCTTGAGTGGATATTCAATACACGTTTTTTGTTTTTTTCCTCCTTTTTTTTATTAATTAATAATTATATAATTACAAATTATATACTATTACCCTAACCGAGCACTAGCTACTATGGTCTTCGGCGCGTTGTAGCGAAAACAGACCAGTGCCTCTAGTGAAAAACGAACCCACGACACCCGCACTGATAAGCCACCACGCTACCAACTAGCCTACAGGAGCGCACACCTCTTTTTATTTTTTTGTTTTGTCTAAAACAAAAACAGGGGGAGTAAACTAGACTGTACTTTGTCTTTTATACAAGTTTGATATAATTTTTATTAAAAATAAAAATTATGTTTTTTCCCCTTTAATTGTGGTAGAAAATTTCCGAAATAGATCTATCAACACATTCCTGAAAGGGTAAAATAATAAATTTGAAAACAAAAAAAAACTATATAGATCATTTGTTAGGACAATATCCTAATAAAGAAATATAGAGTATGGCCTCGAACTTGAATAATTTTAATTTTCATTTATTTGTTTATATACAAAATATTTTAGAAAATAAATTCATAAAATATAGGAAAATAAAATTTATGTTCAGTTCTTTTAAATTATTTAAATTTTTCAATTTCTTGTAAATTGAATTGAAATATTTTTTTATATAAATTTAATAAAAAAATAGTAAAATTTTTTGAATATATTTAAAAAAAAAAAAAAAATTATAATAACAATAACGGAAACTAATAAACGACAAAATCCCGTTAAATAAACGAAAATAACAATGAAATTAAAAAAATCGATAAATGTTAGTAAATTATTTTTAACAAATGTATACAAAAGTTGAAAAAAAAAAACATTTGTTTGAAAATTAAATGCATGTTCCTTTATTTTTAACTCAATTGAAAACGGTTTCATTAAACTACAAACAGTAAACTACATAATATTCTGAGTGTACTTAAAATAGCTCTACAGGGCGCTATCATGGAAATCTTGAGGAAATTTCCTTTCATTAGAGTACCCACACTTATATGTTTCTACGCATACCAGTTTTCGGGCCCCAAAAACCGAAGAAAAAAAATCTTTTTTGATTCCAGAGGAGATATTTTTTTTTTTTTTTTTAGGGGCGCCCCTTAGAATGCAGTTTTGTCGAATTTGGTTCTTTTTTATGAGTTTTCTTATCGTTTCAAATAGTGTTGAAAAGTTTAATATAACGCATACATCACGTATGAGTAATAATTGATACACAATTATTATAACTCATACGCTATGGTCTCATCAATATTAATCTTTTTAACTCATTAATGGCACGTCATAAATCCTAGAGTGCTTTTTTAACGAAACATTGTAGATATATGGAACCATCATACTTCATTAAAAATGTTTGCAACTTTAGTGGAAATATTATTAAAGTTGCCGAAATTAAAAAAAAGAAAATACCCCCAAAATTAAAACAAAAAGCACCAAATTTGGAAAACATTGGTAACAAATTTAAAAACAAAAAATCAGCAAAATTCAAAAAATCTTTAATATTAAAAAATCTCCAAAATTTAAAAAAATCGATAAAATTGTAAAAAAAATCGCTAAAATTGAAAAATTTACGTTACAAATAGTATTTTTTAACTTTATCAATTTTTAACAATTTTGGCGATTTTCTAACGAAACGTTTTTAATTCTTTTTTTTTATTTTAGAAATGTTAAGGTTAAGAAGAAGAATAAACGTTTTTCTCTAAAAATTATAAACACTATTAATTTTTAAATCAGACTAGACTAGTTTCTGCCTTTTTATGGACAGGCTCATCAGTAGTTTTCCATTCAAATTGTATTATTATTTGTGTCTTATAATTGTCAGATTGCCTCTATGTGATTAATGTTTCAACAACCTGCAGCTGTAAGAATCAAACCTGCGCTCATCTTATATTACAAACGTAACAATACCAAATCATGACCGTTTAGCGCTCACACCCAAGTATGGCCTCGAATCTAATGCAGCTAAATTGCAGTTTTGTTTCCTATTAGCTTTTTCTGTTATTGTATGTTATACTCAGAAGTGACAACACAAATATTCTATTTTAGATTTTTGTTTATTTTTCTAATCTCCTCCGCCTCTAATTAATTAATTGTTTTAATTTTTGCAACTTTTTTTTTTTTTTTTAATTCTGTGGATTTTTTTAAATTTAAGCATTTTTTTATTTTTATTTGGGAGATTTTTTTAAAACTTTGGCTATTGTTTTTAATTTTGAAATTTTTTTGTTATAAATTTTATACAATTTTTTTTAAAATTAGCGAATGTTTCAATTTAATAGATTTTTTTTTTCAATTTTGACGAAACTGGAAATTTTGTGTACTCGTACTTTCAATTAAACATTTAATATATATTATTAAGCTTTTGAATGAAAGTGTGAAGTGAAATCGAACAAAAGTTTAATTGAAATTTGTTTGACAATAATTTTGGCGGTTATATGGTCGGTTTCTAACTAAATTCTTGTTACTATACCGAAAATCAGTTGCTACAAAAGAATATTGATTTTTTTTTACTAAAAATCAGATAATCCCACTGAGTTTTAATTACTTTTGTAACCACATTCGAATGTGGTTGTGCTAACCGAATTTATTGTTAACTACTTCAATATTTTTAGTAAAAATAAGATTAAAAACAACATATCTTTAATCAAACTGATATCCATTGTTGCTTCACCATATAGTAAATATTTTAAGAATGGTTTTGTTTTATAACATATATATATACAGCCACAAATACACTTACAAAAATAGCAAGTAAATACTGAAAAAAAAAATATGAATGGTATTTTAATCTAAATTGCTCTCATATATTCATGTAGATATATTTTATTATTTTTAAAGCAAGTGTCTTTAAGTATTTATTCAAGTTTCTGATTTCCTTGTATGCTTTTACTTCCTTTGCATTATGTTCAGATTTTAACTTATAACACACACACATGCTAAACTAAATTGTTATTCAATATCCATATCAAACAATAAATAAAACACATATACATTTGAAACGTTCTTAATGAAAAGGGCTTATCTTCGAAAATTAAAATTTAGTTAGGAAGGCACTAAAAATTTAAGTTCCGTAAATTGAAAACTTTTCAAATTTATCTTAAAATCCTACGATAAAAGTGGTTTGTGCTTAAATAAAACAACTTACCAATGTATACTGACTAGGACAACCAAAAAAAAAGGTATAAAAACAGTTATTTAAGGGCTTAAAAAAAGCTCGAATGACATTAAAATAAGCCACTAGAATTTAAAAACAACCCGCTAAATTAAAAAAGTAAGACATTAAATTTCATAATGTTTTAATTAAAATCGTTAACACAAATAAAATGTGTTACCTGGAACTTCGTTTGTCAAACAAAGTTGTAATGGAGAAATTGTTTTTCTTAAGCTGTAAAGTTCAAATTGATTCATCCAGAAATTAGACTCGATCGTGGCAACTGTATTTGTTGCCAATAGAATGTTTTGGTAGCTGTGACCGAATGTTTCGTTTGTGAAAACAATCATTTGATTGAAACAACAAAATTCTTCACACGGCAATAGAATCTCGATTGCCACTACAGAAATTCGGCGATAAGTATCGAAAAATTCGATGCTACAACTGAACCATTCGATTGGCTTCAAATGTGATTGCTACTACCGGGTCTGTTGTCTGGGTATTAAAAAAAACTATTTTGATAAATCATGTCCCCTCTATATATTTTCTACTTTCAATTAAAATAATACTCCAGAATACCGATTGCTAGAAAAAAGCAAAAAGGCCTATTTTATAAGAAAACTTCTAAAATAAGCTTAGTTTTGAAAGAAAAAAGTAAAAAAGCTAATATTTGGCAAATAAGCATAAATATAAGCAAACATGAAAAATTAGCTTAAAAAAAAGCCATAAAAAATTAGCTTGAAAGTTTCATTATTTCAATGTCACACTCTTATATTTTTTTTTTAATTTACCCTATTTATAGTACGTAACTTTTTACCTACTATAATGTCAGTAAAATAACTCAAAGTGTGTAAATTTAAAATTATATACACATTCTGTCTAATAGTTTTACACACTATGTGTGTAAACATAAATATTCAAATATTATGGAGGCTCTAGCTTTTCTAAAACTTCGGGTTCTGATGAGATCTTTAGCCAGATGGAAATACTAGTATCAACCTAGCTAATATGTTTGATTTGCTTTACTTTTGTAAATATACGGGGGTTGAAAGCTGCTTATAAATTGAAAATATCAAATGCGTAAATTTGTAAATAAAATTCTTGGAATTGTATATTGTATTAGAACTACAAATAAAATGAGTATGAAGACATCTAAAATGTTTGCAATTAAACGTCCGGAAAGTTTTTGCATTTTTAAGAGCATTTCATTTAGAAGACCTTTTAGAAATTTATTATAAAAAATGTAACAATAAAAATAAAAATATTAAAATAGTTGTAAAAAAATTAGATAAAAGTTAAAATTCGTGTAAATTATGATAGTTCTCAGAATTTAAGGTCTTTTCTGTAGGCATTTGAAAGTTT
The DNA here is from genome assembly GCA_021234595.1 of Delia radicum. NCBI lineage: Eukaryota > Metazoa > Arthropoda > Insecta > Diptera > Anthomyiidae > Delia > Delia radicum. The sequence goes on from CM037851.1 coordinate 98,812,646, forward strand.
TTTTTTTATAGGAAAAGTACACAAAATCTGAGGCTTTTTCAACCGGAAAGGTACTCATATTCGGTGTTTTTCTAGAGGAACTAGAAGTTTTTTTCAAAAATTAGGAGTTTTTTTTTAAACAGATTTTCCAATTGGTGAATGTTGTTAGAATCTAAATATTTTTCATAGGATAATAGTTAGAATTGTAGGGGTTTTCAATAGAAAAATGTTCTCAGATTTGTGGAGTTTTTTTTCTAGGAAAAAGTAATCTAAATCCAATTTTTCTACTGGAAAAAGTTTCTAAAATCTGAGACATTTAAAGTACCAAAAAGTTTCCGAAATCGAAAAATCCTTCTATAAGGAAAACTCAGATGAATATGGGTGTTGTGTAATGGAAATAATTCCTTAGAAGCTGCGGATTTGTGTACAGGGAAAATCGTGGGAACTTAATATTTTTTCTGTATGAAAAATCCAATGTTTTTCTATAAGAAAAAGTAATCAGAATTTTAGGGTTTTTATAACAAAAAGCCTTCATAATCTAAGGGCTTTATTGGAAGGGGCTTTATTGGTTCTACTCTGAACCTTTTTCGATAGAAAAATGTTCTATCTGTTGCTCTCTGCATTACTTTGATGCAAATAATAAGAATTAACTGAGAACTAGTTAATTCTTCCATTATTTTAATACAAAAAATAATGCGTTACCCATAATTACCTGTTTTTATCATTATTTTCCATATAAAGTAATGTTCTCAAAATTTTTTGAAAATCTATTTTTAGAATCGTTATTTTTTCAACTCTAGTAAGTACATATATAACTACATATTTTGATTTTGTTGTAAGCTGGAAAGTAGACATTTTATGCAAGCAAGTCATTTGTGTTTTTTTTCTATCAAGTTTAAGGTTTAGAGCGCTTGACTGGCAACCTGAAGACCCAGGTTCGATCCAGGTTTATTAAAAAAAATATTTCCATAAAAAAAAATAATTTTTTTATTAAATTTAGTTTAGTAAATTTATTTCTGCATACTAGTAAGCATATCGGTAACCACATATTTTATGATTTTACTTAGTGTGTTTAGTAATGATGTGTCATTATTTTGTTCGACATCCCCATACAAAAGTACTGCGATTTGTAATGACAACTGAAACTACTTGCCATTACCAAATATGTACTTACATAACCACTTATATTTTAATGCTTTTTTACACTGGGATATGACGTAAACAAGATATTAGAAATGAACTTGACGCTTCGTTTGCTATTATTTGGATAAGTTATTTGCGCACTAATTTTGACCGTTGACGACCAAGGGGTTATATATATCCCATGAATTTTTTCATAAAAGGAGTTGTAAAAAAATATTTTTGTCGACACTTTTGCTTAGAAATGTTGGGTCAATAAACAGCAATACGCAAAAAAAAAATTAAAACTTCTTGTTCGGTCGTGAAAGGGTTAAGCAATTTCATTTTATTTCAACGACACATTTTTCGACAGTCTCCAATTTTGAAAAAATTTCGTGTTTATTTTTGGTAGTGAACGGATACTTCTAAAGCGAGTTTTTATTTGTTTAATTTTGAAAACTGTCGCAGCAAAAAATAGTGCTTACCCAGAGGCGCTTCCGGAAGGCATTATGTGATAACGAAGCTCTTCCAAAGCAAATAAAGAAGGCATGATTTTTGTTCGCGATGTCTCACTTGGTATGTCTCTTTTAAAGCGCTTCTTTCATGTGCTCTTAGAAGCAAAAAAATTCATGCCTTCTTAGGCACTAAGAAAGGCTTTTTGTATGTTGATAACATTAGTGCTTCACGGTATGCATACTTTATTGCTTCATATTAAGCATTATTCACTGCTTCAAAGAAGGCATTCTGGAAAGCACTATAGAATGCCTTGCCTAATTGCTTTATAGTATGCAAGGCGGTGAAGCGCTATTTTGGAAGCATACAAATGTAGTTACTGCTTACCAAATCCAGGTTATTTTTTGCTGGGGTGACAAATTTTTTCGGATATCTCAAAAATAGTCGAGCTTCCACTTTGATATTTTCTGCGTGTTTATAACACGTGCTTAGTTATTTGTATAAAAAATATTTAAAAAATTGTAGAGGGATTTTTTTTTTTCTATAAAACTTCTAATCCCCAAAACATTCACTATTCCTATGCAAAAATAATATGTTCAATATCTTTCACACAACAAAAGTTATGACCTTTTGAATAATGTCAAAGCTTCAGGGTTGCCACAGAATGAAGAAAAACTCGCTTCAGAAATATGCCTACACTGCCAAACATACTCTGTAAATTTTATCAAAATTTAAGACTATCGAAAAGTTAGTCGTTGAAATAAAACGAAAATGCTCTATTGTAAAAGACTTCTGAAATTTGTTCTCTATATTTTTGGGAAACCTACTAAAATTACGAAATCTAGGGAAAATGGAGGAAATTAGACGAAACAAGATTAAGCTTAGCAGATAAAAAAGATAATATTTTTTAGTATGGTCTTTATGGGCGGCTAGAGGGTTAAGCGTTAAAATAAATGCTTCATTTTTCTTTCCTACTTTTTCGTACCAAATTTCATTCATTAGATGAATTGGCTTTAATATTTATCAAAAAATCCCTATGTTTTGATTTTATTTTTGTATATAATGTTAGTGATAAATTTCTTTAAGGCCTTGTTGACAAATCAAATATGTAGAGCAAAAAAATTCTAACGTTTAAATATTTGCAAACATATTCCCACTATATGTAAAAATTCTACGCTCATAAAAAAAGGTAGTATACTAATCTGTTAAACGGGTTCCAATTTAGTTGAACTAATTTTTTCTGTTGTTATCGTTTGAATCAGTTACTTAGATAAAGTTGTTAGTTATCTCCTTTTACTACAAAGACAAATTTCATTAGTATTTGAACTAGTTTTTCAAGCTAATATTAAGTAGTTTGCGATTCTCAAACTTACAAGTTTACCAGTTAATTTAAACAACAATTATTTTCTAAAAATATTTTTTGTGTCTCCGCTAATAGGCTCGGATACTTAGCGAGATAGAGCAAAATGGACCAAATTATAAGCAAATTTTTAATATACATTTTAGATAAAATTTTGTTGAATTGATTATTAGTATTATCGACCTGTTTAGTAAATATTTGTTAAGATTTTTAGAAATATCTAAAGAGGGATTCTAAGGTCGTTTGTTTGCAAAATAAATAAAAGACTATTTATTCATTTTTCATCCGACGTTTCGTTGGATTTTCCCAACATCCTCAGGGATAATTTTATTGATATATAGTCTTTTTTGTCAAATTTTAAACATTTAATTCACAATATATTTTACATATGCACAACACAAAACATAAAATTAATTTAAAACAAATGTAAAAAATAAATAAAAGTAAATATCACAGTAACATCCTCTAAAAACTTCAATGTATTTAATAATATATTTAGTTGAAATTTTTAACTAACTTTTTTCGTTAACATTTGGGTTACCTTAATTTAGCAAAATATGATTCTGAAATTCACTTAAAATTCTGCAGGGGCAAATTTGGGTTCTTTTTTCTGTCGTCGTAACTGAATTTTTAACTATTTGCACAGGCTTTTTTCTATGAGCGTAAACTTATATATACATACATAAGTATTGTTAGTTTTATGGAAAATTGTTTGGCTTTTCCCAAAACAAACATCAATATACCCATTTATATATAATTCTTTCATTTTCGTTAAGGCATACAAGCAATGTAATCTTTAGCCTGTCTTTTAGTGTAAATGTATTTTTGAGAAATGGAACAAATGTCAAAAACAATGATTTGTAGAGGTTCAAGAAACTCAAACTTCTTTGGATTAACGTAAAGAATTTTTCAGTATCAAATTTATCAGGTTTAAAGAAACATAAATATATTTATCGAAATATGTTTAATACAAAAATTTTATAAAAAATTAAGGACATTTTCAATGGGGGAAATCTGTTTTGGGATATTCTAAATCGAAACGTTTCGTTTAAATTCAGCTTATTCACATTTCTACAGGAGAAACAAAATGCGCCCACAAATATTTTAACAATATTTTTAATAAAACTGATAGTTTTAATCATAGAACCAAACAATTATAAGGAGAAATTTAGTTTGGTGCAGTGGTTCATAATCGCTCAACCCTACTTCAAACTTTATCTGTAAAACCGCTATTTATTATCGTAGAAGTCCGAAGTTTTGTGTAGGCATGTAGTTCAGCCAAATGAATCATAATCATCAGTGACCGGAAGATTGTGAAAATGCATGTTTTTTTTCCTAAGTCTGAGAACAGGATAAACAAAATATCTTTGAGAATCAATGAATTTGCATTAAAATGGCATCGATTTGTTAGTGTATATTTTTGCATATTTTGCTATAAATACATATTTTTGCATAGTTTTCGCTAAATGCTTATTTTTATTGCATATTTTAACTTATTTTGCTATTTCTGCATATTTTTATGGCATTGCTTTTAGTTGTTTATAAAAAAGTATTCTCTTAAATATTGTATGCCAACTGGGCTCAAAAGAAACAGTTTTTAGTTTTTTTTTCGAATGCACATTTTTCAATATTAATAACTAAAATTTTGTATTAATTGTGTAAAAAGTATGCAGAGAATATGTTAAAAATATACAATTTACCTAATAATTTAATTTAAACTACTTAAAAACATGAAAAATAATTAATTTAAAATGTTTTTTTTTACGATTTTTGATATTTTTCTTCGAAATTTAAAATCTCAGTTCAACTTTTTAAAAGAGAGATGTGGATACGGTTTGGCTTATTACAATAACTACATTGTGATACAAGTTTATAAAATTAATACACATTAAAAGAATCAACATCGTTAAAACATGCACCGATAACAACCGTCGATGTTGAGCGGTCATTTTCTTTAATCAAACATTTTTCGTGAACAAATGATTCAGTTTTACGTTTTAAAATATAAAAAGGGAACTTCCAAAGACATTCATGGCCACATTTTATCAGATATTAAGCATATATGATAAACATAATAATTTATGGTAGATCTAGTGTCATATAAAGGGTCCGCCATCTAACGTTTTTTGTTTCAACTAGAGCTTATTTCGTGAATGGTAAGACTTAGCTCATGTCTGATTTGACAGATAAATAGTTGTATCCTTCCGCTGAACGAATATGGTTGTGTATACGCTTGAACAACGCTGGGAAATATTGCGACATTACTTTGAAAATCATGGAAATGTTGCAGAATGTGTGCGAAAATTGCGACCTCGGAGCTGCGACCTCGGAAAATTGCCACCTCGGAGCTGAGATTTGACACCGTTGGACTATTATTTGTGGCGTGCCGTCAAAGATAAGTGTTACGCCAACAAGCCAGAGACAATTGACGCTTTAAAGGACAATATTCGTGAAGCCATTGGTGAAATACAGCTGCACACAATCGATAATAAGCTTAAAAATTGGACCGATCGTGTAGGCTGATGCATGGCCAGCCGAGGCAGCCATTTGAATTAAATTATTTTCCATTATTAACTGGAAGGATTGTACTTTCAAATAAAAAAGAAATTTGAGAAAATATGCAGTAGTTTTTTTTATAGTATTTTCAAAAAAAAAAGTTATTTGGCAGACCCTTTATAATAATACACTCTCATGTATAACACAATATTCTCATATATAACACAATATGGTGACATATAAGATATATAATTAATGATATAATAACATATAATGTCTTCTAAAAAAATATGCCATATGTATATTGCAATTCAAGATATAATTATATATGACATTAAATGATGTAAGATATAATCATAAAAGATTTCATAAATGCCACAAGATTAACAATTTAGTTTGAGATATGGTTATATATGGTCCAACATCATTAATAATTTGCATGTATATAAGACATAATTATATAATGTTATGTATAACACCATATATAATTATTAGGGTGTCCCTTAAAATAGATTTGCCATTGAATGTTTTCACCAAAATTTGCATAGTTTTCGGAAAAATATCAATTAAATTTATTCAGACTATAATTATCTTTACTGTTATTTAAAAATTATTGAGCCCTAAGGGGGCCTGGGGACAAAAAAGACCCACGAAACATAATTTTTATAATTACTTTGATATTAAATTGATATTTCGGAAAAATGTCACTTATTTGAAAAGACTATAATTATATTCACTTTTATTAAAAATTTATTTAGCCCTTATTGGCCGGGGGACAAAAAGGACCCATTAAACTTAGCTTAAATTAGAAAGCATTGGAAATTTTTTTTTTACCAATTTATAAAAATTATTATTTTGTGTAACTTGATCCATATAGGGTTAATACTTTCACTTTTCACCAAACAAAAAAGAACCACTTGGAAATTTACAGAATAACATGCTTTTTAAGGGTTAAAAATGTTTCGTCCAAAATAATACTTAAAATAAAATTGGGAATGTAAAGAATTGCACTTGTTCGTTAAGTGAGTCGTTAGTTGTGTTTATTAAAAAGATAAAACATTAACCCTATGCGGATCATGTTACTCAAAATAATGTAAAGTTTGTAATGTAAATAAAGTTTTTATATTCATTTCATTTCTTTCCTAATATTTATAAAGAAAATGAAAATTATTCAAGTTTGAGACCATACTCTATATTTTTTTATTAGGGTATTGTACTAACAAATAATCTATAGTTTTTGTTTTCAAATTTATTACTTGACCACTTTCAGGTATGTGATAGATCTATTTCGGGGATTTTTTAGGTTCCCATCATCAGAACACGTTTTGAAGGAAGTGACAATTGCATCCAAATCATCAAACATTCATATAAACTAGTTTTCCCACTAAATGAGAGCTAATTCATGAGCTCGAAGTTAAAGATTATCAACATTGATTAAAAATAAATTGAAAACTTGTTCAGTATGTGCAAGCACTACCTTTGGTAGATATACTACAATACACGATTTTTGTTTTTATTCTCGTTTTTATTTTTACATTTGTTTTGTTTTATTTAAAATCAAGATGTAAAGGGGAAGTAAACTAAGACCGTACTTTGTCTTTTTTACAAGTTTGTTATAATTTTTATTAAAAATAAAAACTATGTTTTTTCGACCTTTATTTATGCAATGAAAATGAAAATTATTCAAGTTCGAGACCGTACTCCACATTTTTTTACTAGGCTATCGTCCTAACAAATAATCTATAAAGTTTTCGTTTTCAAATTTATTAGTTGATCACTTTCAGGAATGTGTTGATTATTATTTTTAATTTTCAGATCCAAACCAATTCAAAATGGAATCACTTGAGATACATTCACTGAAAAAGTCATTTCCATATCGCTGTGTAGTAAAAAGTTGTATGCTGGTTTACAAGTGAAACCAACATTTTTCGATTTTTAAATTTTCGCAATTTTTCGAAATTTAATAGCTTAGAGGACAGTATTTAAAATATGGTGTAATTTTATACAGTTTGATGTATACCAAGTTGATGTCAGCGTATCAGTCACAGGATACGAACATCACAAACTTCAGGCACGTAGCTAGGGGGGTGGGCTTGGGGGCTAGAGCCCCCCCGAAATGATTTCACAAATTTAAAAACTTAATACAATTCGTTAGAAAGTAACAATGTTATTGATAAATTTAATATGAAAATATTTATTTTTGACTTGGATCAAATAGGAAATAGTTTTATATGATTCAAATCTTAAAATTTCGTTAGAAAACATCGCCTGCAAATGGGCGGCTATCATTGTTAGAGTTGATTTTCGACAAAAAGCAATATATAAAATCATTTCATAAGAGATTTCAAAGTCTTTGACTTAAAATATAATCAAAAAACTGTTTGAGACAATGCAAACTAAAAATTAAATGTCTACACAGAAAAAACTAAAATTGAGTTTTAATTAAAATATTTGTTGATTCAGCAAAAGTTTAACTGAATTCGGTCGTGTTGATGCAATTGTAGTAGCAACTAAAATAATTCGTATCTATTTAATTAATATTATTTTCAATTACATATAGTTTTACTCACATCTATTAAAAATTTAATTGAATATTGTTTACTATTGGAAAAAATTACAAAATTTTAAAAAAATCACCAAAACTTAAAAAACAATCCTCAAAATTGCAGAAATTTAAAAAACTTCCAAAATAAACACCAAAATTCGAAAAAAATTTAAAAAAAATCACCAAAATTAAAGAAACGCGAATTTTCAACTTTAAACGATATTTTTAATTTTGGCGACTTTTTAAAATTTTTGCATTTGTTTCAATGATGTTATTATACGTTATAAAAACTGAAATTTTTTTTATACCAAATTCATTTTCAATTAAACAGTTAATTGAAAGTAAGTAAACAAATTTCTATCGGCGCTCCTTGAAATGCGACATTTTAAAATCAAGCAGCTAAACTAGTCTTTGTGTTATAACGATGTGGTTTTTTTTTGACATTTTAAAGGGTTTTTATTTAAAAAATTGATTAAAAACAATTTGAAAAGCGTTTGAAATTGTCCAAAATATAAATCAAAGTGAATTGGATATACATAATTTAGTTTAAATAAGACCTAGGCGATGTCAGGTATATTTTTAAATTTTCCAATTTTATATTTTTTCTTTATTATTGTTTCTTTCAGACTATAATCACGCTTGCTTGTAAAATTTGCGATTTTTTTAATACAAGACATGAAGTCGGATATATGAAAAAGGGGGAAAAATAGTGAATAATTTGTTAAAATAATTCAAATAAGTGGCAGCCGGGGTCCACGACATAGTGTCAAAATGGTTTTCAAAATGTGTGTTTTCTAAAGCATTTTAACGCTGTTTTTAAATAAGTCTAAATTAACTAAACTTTAGACATATTTTCATACAAAGATGTGTTAAATTTCACCACCAATTTTAAAAATAGATACGTTTTTCATATATTTTTGCTGCTTTATCACTTATCCGAATTTCATTAATTTCAAAAGGAACCCATCGGAAAAGCTTCCTTATGAGTGTCAGGCAAATTATATAGGATATTTGCTTTTAATTTGTTTTTTGGACTATTATAAATCTTTAATTTCCCGAGTTAAAACGTTTGCATAAAATAATACATTATTTTATATACACTTATAAGGTTTTGTCTGCCAGTGCATTTAACCGGACATAATTATATAAATTCATATATAAAATTAATTTCGTAGAAAAAATATAATATGATGTCATATATAGTTACGTATAATTATATATTGCATTTAGAATACGCTAAAACTAATCCAATTAATAATTACTTTATATTTATATATCTAGACATTGCAAAATAATATATATTTTGATATTATATCATATTTAAAAAAACACAATTTTATTTTAGATAAAATTGTATATTACCCCATGCAGAGTCACACTAGAAAATTTGTCAATTATATTTTGGATGTAAATGTGTATTACATCAATACAATACAATTAATAGCATCATTTTGTGTATAATTTTATACACAAAATTTACCCCAATTTTTGTCTTTTGAATTGACTTCTTTCTGGTTCTTAACCCTAAAAAAAGAATTTGTTTCATTTGTAACATTATGAGTTCTTAATTTAGTCTAAGATTTTTTTCAATCTAAAACTCTAAATTTAGTTTCAACGTTTTTTCCGTCTTTGTTATTCAATGGTGTAAGTTAATAAATACCACAAAATCTTCATTTATATTTTTTTATTTTTGAATATAATAAAATATTCAAATGCTATGGAATTTGTTACAAATTATAAAGTTGTAAACCTTTTGCAAGTGGCTAAAGTCTAAAAGGATTAATAGATATTTCGATTTTCGTGACGTTTTAAAATCAAAAACCGGATACAACTATAACTTATTTTGTATATATCAGTATCAGTTCAGATATAAATTCATACCGCTATATAAAATCGTATTAAATTGTATCGCGTCATTATTCGGATGTTATTTAATTATTATGCCCATTTCTCGGATAAAACTGTATTAAGACTCATATTAAATTTCGTATGATTATATAAAGCATCATATTAATTTTAATCGGGTTATTAGAAGTTGAAACTTTTTTACTTTTTTTTACATTTATCAAGTTTTAGCTACCCTAGACGTATATTAGCACATAAAAATGTAAAGTAAGGCAATTTTATTTTTTGCGGTTTTCAAAAAGTTTTCCGCATAATCCTTTTTTTATTTAATTAAACAAAAAATTAATATTTAGCTAAAACTTTAACGTAATTAGACAATAACGATGCATATCCATTATGAGGGAGGTTTTTGTTGCAAAATGATCTGAGAAAGCGATTTCTACTATTAATACATGCTTGCCCATTATTACGTGTAAAAATTTAACAAAAATTTAGGAAATAAAAAAAAAAAAAAAAAGCTGTTACTCTAGTGTGCAAAAAAAAAAATATATATATAATCAAAATAAAAAATCGAAAAGCCCCCCCCCCCCCCGAAACAAATTCCTAGCTACGTGCCTGACAAACTTAGAAGAAATTGGAGTAAATTTTTTCAAAATGTATGTTTTTTTGCGTCTGGTATTTTCACTTATATTTAAAATTGGTTAGCTTATTGCGTGAACTGAGTTTCTTGGTAAGTATAACACATCCAAGTCAAAAAGGCATTTTAAAAATTTTAAAAGAAAAAATTTTGTGAACTTTTTAAAAATATTGCGAAATTTTTTAATTTATAACGAGTTTTTAACCTCCTTATATTAAAAAAAAATAAAGCAAATCAAACATATTAGCTAACTTGATACTAGTATTTCGATCTGGCTAAAGATCTCATCAGAACCCTGAGTTTTAGAAAAGCTAGAACCCCCAGAATAGGCAGAGCTTTAACAAGAAACCTATTAATCATTAATTTTACTCCATTTAGTTAGTTCGTTTCGCATTTTTTTATAAAAAAAAAACCATGGCTTGAGAAAATAGTTTGTAATCTCAAATGAACCCTTACGCCGGACTAAATTTGCAAGTTTTTTTTCCACACATTTCTCTCACAAATACAGTGTATATGTAAAAAGTTGTTGATTAAATATTTTTTATAAATTAATAATTAAAAACATTAATTATACTATGTCACAAAATAGAAAAAATTGCATGCACTTTTGAAGAGACCTAGTGCAGTTTGTAGGCCTCGTTGAGTAGATCATTTGTCAATTTTAAGAATTTTGAATACACCCTCAAAATCTGAAGTTATGTGCAAAAAACGTTATTTGAGGACTCTTTGGACTTAAATAACTTTAACAGTTATGTGCCTATTTTAAATTTTTAAACGATTTTGGAAAGATGACTAACTAAGCTTTCCAAATATATATATATGTTTATACTTTTAACAAACAAATATGGAAATAACACCCCAAATATTTCAAACTTCCAGTTTTTTTGTGAACTTTTTCAACTTAGGCGCGTTTTTTTTCCAATACAGGGAACGTATTTTTTTTTTTTTATTTGAAAGAAAATTTAGTAGTGAGTAAATTGGCACCTTATTTAAAAGTGCACTTTGACTGTAACACCGTGTTATTTATTTAATTTGTTATGCATTCCAAAATCTTTACGCGTTTTTAGCAATTTTTCATATTAAATATTTGCAAATTGCAAAATTGTAAAATTATACAATTTGAAGGTTTTCAGCAGAATTTTCTCGTTTACTTTTAAAATTTCATTGTGACATTTGTAATTGTTATAACTGTTCACTTGACTTACCTCATAGAAATAAAATGAATTCAAATTATCATCATCCTCATCATCGATGGTGACACCACCCAGACCCAGGGTGTTATTGTTTGCATTATGATTATTGTTGTTGTTATTGACTAGAACCTCTGTTAGTAAGTTACCTTCAAAAAACAGGGACGATGTTGTAGATGATGATAATGATGATGAGGACAATGTTGGCAAGGATGTAGCTCTGGTTGCTGATGATGATGCAGATATTGTTGTTGTCGTTGCTGTTGTTTTTAATAATGTTGAGGTAATGGCTGAAATGGCCGCTGATGTGGTTAACATAAACGGTGATCTAGTGGTTGGCGTCGTCGAATTGTATGAGGAGGATGAGCTAGTAGTGGTTTTTATTGGCGCCAATATTAAATGTGAAAATGATGGTGGAAAATATGTTGAGGTTGCCTGTGTTGTTGCTGTCACATTTTCATAGAATTGTATATCATCTAATACTGGTGGTTGTGGCAACATGATTGTTCTACCGATTTCTCGTTGCGGCTGCACCAACAATTGATGATAATTTCGCTCTTTTTCTTGTAAACTTTGTAAGCTTTGTGACCAGTGGTGAGCTGTTGCTGTCAATGTATTGGCAGATGTTAAAATAGCAGCTGTTGGTAAAAAATTTGTTAACATTTTGTTTGTTGTTTTCATCGACAAGTGATAATATTTGTTATTCACTGTAACTCGTTTATGGTGTTGACAACAAAAATGGCATTGATTTAATTGAAGTCGTGCAATATTTTGTTTAATAATATTATTATTATGTGCTAATTGAGGCCATTTTTGTTGATAATTACGCATTTTATCATAGTTTGTGGAGTTTTAATTTATTTTTGTAACGAAAAACTGCAAGAGATAGGAAAAAATTGTATATATTAGAATTTTGTACAAACATAAAAAATCTGGAACAAAAAATAAGTTTTTAGGACGTTATTTTATTTAAAACAAACCTAAAAGTCAGAATATATTTAAACGGACAATAATTTAATTGTTTACAGAAAATTTATCAAAATTGCAAAAAAAAAAAATAGCCAACATTAACAAAAATCGACTAAATTGAAAAATTTGGCAAAAATTTAAAAAAAACTTCAAATTGAAAAAAATAGCCAAAACTGCAATTAAAAAAAATGAAAACTCGCTTAAATTGGCAAAAAAAAAAAAAAATTACCAATAATAAAAATAATCACCAATAATAAAAAAAACACCAAAATAAAAATAATTTAAAAATAACAATATTTAAAAATTCGTCAAAATTAAAAAAAAAAAAAAATAATTACAAAAATTCAAAATGCTTTCGAGATACAGACGTCTTTAGCCATTTTTTTTTTAAATTTTTGTATTTTTTCAAATATATGTATATTTTTTTTTAATTTTGTCGATTTTTTTTCACAATTTTGGAGATTTTTTTATAATTTTATATAATGTTTATATAATGTTAGCGTTTTTTCCAAATTAAGCGATTTTTTACCGTGTATCATTTTATAAAACAATCATTATTTATGGCGAGTTAAAGGATTTTCAGAAATATTTAGTACGAAATAGCAACAAAGAACAGTCTAAGGCAGGGATCGCCAAAAAATTTTTGGTTGTGTATTAGTGAGTAAGAGAGAGGAAAAAATTGAGAGAATTACAGTCATAGAAAAATGTTAGTAACTGACGCCATTCTGATATTCATACAAAATAAGATAATCAAATACACCTGATTAAAAATGGTTTAAATATAACAGTGTATGATATTATATAATTATATATTATTGTGTGCGGTTAAGGTGACACAAATATATGCATATTTTTATATATAATTTCATCAACATCCATAAAATTATACAAATTACAAGGGAAGTATCTTTTTGCGGACCGTCAGATCCTAATGAAACTAAAATATATTGTAGAGAACATACAACTTTGAAAACAATTTTTTTTTTAGATATATCTAATGACACAAACATATTATTAAAAAGTTATCAAACCAAAAAAAATTCGAACAAACTTTCGAAATATGTCTCAAAAAATGCATATAATTTTTACATTTCATTTATACATATTTCACTTTATTTCGATGGCACAAACAACTTGTCCATAAAAAATATTTACCAAAAATTATTCTTGTATACTAGGGTGTCCATAATGTGGATTACATTTTGTAATTAATTACGTGCTCAATTACCCATTACATGTAATTGTAATTGAGAATTTTGAATTACAATTACATGTAATGTGTAATTCAAAAACTTGAATTAATATTAGCTGTAATTTTAATTCAAAAATATTGAATTACACATTACATGTAATTGTAATTCAAAATTCTCAAAATGGATAATTGAGGACGTAATTAATTACAAAATGTAATTCACATCCCCAAGCCTGCTTAAAAATTAGATTGCGCAACCATGTTTCTTAAGAAAAGTTTTTTAGTTTTATCCCCTTTATTACATATCCAATCTGAGGGTCCGCGCAAAGATACTTCCCTTGTTAGACTTTATAACTTTAGGGCATGTTATTATTAGGTCTTTACAAGAAGATAACAAATCTGTTGTTTTACGAAAATCGGTTTAAAAAAAAATAAGGTGCCTTTTCAAAAACTTCTTTTGAGCAAAAAAAAAAAACACCTTTCAAATGTACAAAAATAAATATATAAGTAAATAAAAAAATCAATATATAAATAAATAAGTAAATAAATAAATAACTAACTAACTATTAAACTACTAACTAAATTATTTATATTAGTTTGAAAACAATCGCAATGTCTTTTAAGAACATATTCCGTACATTCCTTAAATGTTTTATAACATAAAAGGCATTGTATGTTACCAAAAGCATTTTTGATCATACAATATTTTTTGAGTGTAATAATTAAGTTTTTTTTCTGTAAACATGAACATGTACACTTGTCGCATTCTCATCGACGACTAAATGAAAGAGCACAAGAATGTGTTTGAGGTAGAGAAATTTTAGTTTGCGCAATTGTGCAATGAAATGGCGACCCCTGGTCTAAGGCAATGATCGGCACCCATAGCACTCAGGAGCCGAACACATTCGGCTTTTTACACATTCAGAACACTAACGTCAACAAAACTGCTCTGCTCAGAGAATAAAAAATACAATTATTTTCATCATTAGCGTGTTAGCTTTCAATGAAGCAAGTATATGTCGCTTTGTTGAAGAAATTAAGTACACTCTAAAAATATAACAGAAATAAAAGCAATTGTTTTTTTTATTATAGGTATTTTTTTTTTTTTTTCATACAGTTTCATACAGAACTCGAAACCTTCTGACTGCAAACTTTTTTTAACAAAACATCATCATTTTTAAAAAATAAGTGCACTATCAGTGGTTAGACATTTGTACTATTGGCAAGATCTGACTGGATAGCATTGGGAAAACACAGTGCTATTTCTGTGAACAAATACTGGACAAAACGCTTGATTTTTTGTACCACTGACCTATCGCGTCTTTTAATACTCCTTAAATATTGGTAAACAATTTTATTAAATCGGAGAAGTAATTTCGGAGATTACCTGCTACAAAAAAAAATTACGTCTTTCTAATATTAGTTTATATTAGTATAAAAGATGAACTTATTTCTTACAGTGTAAAACACCAATACATTCACACTCTCTCTTACTGCCGACCACTATTCTAAGGTAATCAAACTCTCGAGTTTGGTGTTGTTCGAGTAAACGAGTAACTCGAATTTTGAAGTTTTAAACTCAATCGATTAATCGTGTAAGATTTTAAAACTACTCGTGTAACTCCAACAACTTAAGAAATGTTATATCTTCAATTTTTCCTTAAGAATATATAATACAGGAACTTCATGCACTTAAAAAATATGTTTTAGACTCATGAAAAATCTTAAAATATGCCCTAAAAATGTAAAAATATGCATTTTTTTTAATATTATTAAAAACAAAAAAAGTCGCTCTTATTGCTTGATTAAAATCTTAATATAAAAAAGTTTTTTTTATATATTTCCAAATGTAAAATTTATCATAATTGTTCTCAAACGTCAACGTATTTTGATTTTCTAAGTTTTTATTTAATTTCTCTTATAAAAAACTGATCTGGAATTTTGATAGATTAAAAGAAAATTTACAAAAAACCACGAAAAAACAGCTTTAATTCAATTATTTTTAATGTTTTTAAACAATTTTAATTAAAAATTAAAGATAATTTTAATGATTTTTTGAATTTTTAATACTATAAGTAATATGTAACTGATTTTATTGTTTTGTGAGAGGCGTGGTAGATAATTTTTCTAAAAATCATAACTACATTGTAAATTTTCAATTAAATCAGACTACAGTTTCTGGTATTTAACCTTCATCGGTGGTTCTGATAATACTATAATCAGACGCCGAGCCAAGTAAAATAAACTTTACTTGGCTCATATTTCAATGATTGAGAAAGCCAAATTTGTATTTTTTTTCTCTTAATAAACCAATAAGAAAACTAAAATAAAACAACTCTTGTCCAGTTTAATTACATACAATTTTCAGAAATTTGTATACACCCTAAAAATCTGAACTTATTGTTAAAAAACTGTTTTTTAAACCCTTTGAGACCTAAGTATAAAATAAAATATTTTAAAATGTAAATATTACACTTTTCCTATAGTTATACGTGTTTTATGAAATATTATTTAATTAAAAATATACTGGTACTGTTTTCCTCTCTATAAATCTATTACTATTAGAAATATTCGCAACTTTAGCTGAAATCATCCACGCTTACAATCGTGAGCTTGGGTCCCAACGGCTAAGACTTTGCGAATCAATTTAATTTTAAAATCGTTCTTTTTAAAGCGGTTCTTAAACAGGTTTAGACGGTTATGCTACACACAGAGAAAAAAATTGCTATTTGCCAACTGAAATTCGGTTAATACAACTCGAATTCGGTTATTACGAATTTCAGTCGGCTGGAACAACTTTACAACAAAATTCGGTTAATTCAACTGAATTTTAGTTGCAACACCCAATATATTCAGAAATCTAATGGTAATATCGTTGTACTAACTGAATTTTTAAAGTGCTACCATTAAAATACAATTTTCAATTTGGTTGCCGCTTTATTTCTCTGTGTGTAGAGCTGGAGTATTTGATTAACTAACGGTTACCCACGACATCACACATCTTAAACTATTAATTGTTATATATATCTTTAACTCACAAGTGTGGTATCCCGACCCGACTTCACAGATTTTAATGAACTTAAGATATTTTGTAAAAGAGTAAAAGAAAAGAGAGACTAAAATTCCTTCCAGGGAGGTATCCAGACTCGAACTCTCAGATTTTAATAAACTTTGGATATGTTGTAAAGGAGCAAAAAAGACACGTAATTTTTTAGCTGCCCAATCCCACGTTTAAGGGTTAAAAAGTAGGGTTAAAGTACTCAAGAAAGGACACATTTTAATACCCATATTGCCTATATAGTGGACAAAGAATTGCCACATTTTTGAATTATTAGAAATATAGATGAAAAGGCTCTTCGGGAAAAGTCAAATAAAAACCGAATGGTTTCGAATATCGGAAAACGCTCAGACACCCCCTCCATTAAACTAAATATGTATTTCTACGCATTATCAATAAAACACCAGATTTATTGTTACACTCACGGAACTATGTAGTTGTTTGGGTTGTAATACAGTTTCTTTATTTTTAACTTAAATTTCAGTCATTTGTAGAACAAATTAAATGAAAAAAAAACAACCCACATCAAATGACTGTTTTATGATTTTACATTTATTTTTGACAGTTGTTTTTTGTTATTTAAAAAAATAAAAGGAAATAAATGTTTGGTTATTTTTTACTACCATGTGGTTCCTTTTTAATTGTTAGTTATTTTTTGAACATTAAAAACCAAATGACAATGTTGGTTGAATTTACTGTAATGCAAGTCGTCCTTTCTTTAAATAAAATTGCATTTGTTTTCAACTACATTTGCAGTGGTCTTTACCTACATAGTATTTGAAGTGTACTTAAAACACATTTTTTTGAATAACAAATATACTTGAAAATCGTGAAAGGCGTGGTAGAGAAGAATGAGTGTATTTTCTGAAAATCATAACTACTATGGTATTCAATTTACTCGGGTTTGCTTTTGTTCGAGTAATCGAGTAACTCGATTTTGAGGTTTTTAATTTACTCGAGTAGGCGAGCAAGATTTCAAAATTGCTCGAATAACTCGAGTAACTCGAACAATTTTAATACTTTAAATTTATTTTCAAAAAACTCCAATTTTTGTAAGTTTTTATATTTTATTAGTAATAATATAACATATATATAACAAATTAATTAAAAATGTTAGTAAACAGTATATATAAAAGAGAAAAACATTTGCTAAGATCATTTATTATTGCGACAGTTTTGTCTCAGTACACTCAAAGCAAAAGCGTTATTTTATCAATGAAATTTTTTATAAATATGTTGAAATCTTCATTGATTTTCTTTCAATATAACTGGTTCATAAATATGTGTTAAACTGTTTTATAAAAATATTTGTAAGGTGATCCGTTTTGTAATTGCACTCACACTTGACAGTTTTGTTATATTAGTGTGTTAGTACTAAACGAAAAAATAGTCCATTTTGTCCTATCATTTTGGAATTTTGAGATATGTAATTTTTCTAAAAAAAATATAAAGAAGTTTTGAAACAACTTTCATGAATATTTAGGAAGATTTTCATCATATTAATGAACACGTCATTACTTCTATATGTACATTTTAATATGTGGAAATTTTGCGTAGGACCGCTATGAATTTCCATATAGGGCTTCTAAAATTGGCTTGTTACAACGACATAAAAGGGACCAACAAAAAGTTTTTAGTAAATGACATTTATAAATTCCTTTTTGAAAATATAGTATTTATATGTAGTTTCTTTAGATCAAATGGCAACTAAATTAAAAAAAAAAAAAAATGTTTGATCCCACTTTTAACCCTCAAATCCGCACCAATAATCTTAAACACCCCAGTCTTAGAACTTGTTTCTTTAAAAAATATCCAAGTTTCTTCGATATCGGAGTTTTTCGCATTAAGTTCTTCGTTTTTCGTAATATAATTTCTTTAACAGTTCTCACTTAATATAAAAGTACACTTAACATTTAAATATTCACTATAACAGTCACATTATTTTATACAAAATATTGAAAAAATATAAAATAGTTCATATTTTTAAATTACTCGAGTTACTCGATTAATCGACCAAAATTGTTCGTGTTATTCTTTACTCGAAATTGGCCACTTCGAATTACTCGAACAATTGTTCGACATCATTTCATCGATTAATCGAGTAACGGTTAATCGATTGAATACCCTAATAACTCCATTGTAAATTTTCAATTTTTCTGAATCAGACTGCGCAGTTTCTGGTATTGAACCTTCGTCAGTGACCCTGTTGTTTGAATAATGTAATATTTTTTATGTTTTATTTGTATATGAAATTTTTTGTGCAATCACCGACCGTGGTAAAATCTTTGGCCATATTTTGTACAATATAAGACACCAAATTTGTTTATAGTTACTGCTAATGGAATAAAATAAACCGAAAAAAACGTAGGATGAGGTAATTTTTTACCCCACTAATTAATGTCTAAACATGAGATTGGGCAGCCAAAAAAAAGCAGGGGGTTTCTTAAATGTTTATTCTCTACAACGTATCAGACGTACATTAAGATCTGCAGGTCCGGGTGGAGATACCTCCCTTGTCAGTGGGTAGATCTTTTGGCTGCCAATAAGGCGGCCCTGGTTCAATACAACTTAATTCTTTTTTTTAATTCTATTTTAGATAATCAATTTTTATACCATATATTTCTTGGTTTTGCCAACATCCCAAATTTTGTTTCCCACACTTCTTGAGCAGACAATATTTTGTGTAATGACGTTGTTATTTTGGGTTTAGGAAAGTACTTGTGGTTAGCACTTGTACTATCCGTTAAAGTGCATTGTCAACAATGACCCGTTTGCCTTTTTCTGACTGGGTTACTTATTAAAATAAAGAAACAATTTAGTTTTGTTATTCTCGAAACCTTAATATAATGAGATTTTTTTATAAGTAAACAAAATAAATAATATTACTCATACGACACAGTGTTCAGCTAGTAAGAATTTTGGTATTCTAGTAACGTAGATACAATGAAATTTGTTATAAGTAAATAAAATAAATAATATTACTCATACGTCACAGTGTCAAGATGGTAAGAGTTTTGTTATTCTCGAAACGAATAAATAATATTACTCATACGACACAGTACCCAGCTGGTAAGATTTTTGGTATTTTAGAAACCTTGATGTAATGATATTTTTTATAAGTAAATAAAATAAATAATATTACTCATACGTCACAGTGTTCAGCTATTAAGATTTTTGATATTCTCAATGCCTTAAGGGGGACATTACAATCGCGGCAGAGAAAACAGACCTTTTTTAAAAAATTCATAACTCAGTAAAACACAAACATTTTTCAAAATTTTTTATTATTGTTATTGTAGAGAATTGAACAAATTACAAGAAAAAAAATTCAAAAAAATATATTTTTCACTCCAACATGGTTTTATAGAGCTCCAAACTGGCGGCAGAGAAAAAAAACGGGGCCTCGTGGTTGCAGCGCTGGGAGTCGCAAAAATTGTCCGATCTGGAAAAAAATTTCTTTTTGAAATCTTAACAAAATTGGTTATCGTATGACACGAGCTTTTTTTTAATTTTTTTTTTTTCAATTTTTGGTGATGTTCCAAATTTAAAAGTGCGTTTTTCGAAAAAAATATTGACTTTAAAAATTCATAAAAAATCGAAAAAAAATTTAAAAAAAGGATCGTGTTATAAAAAAGCGAATGAAGTTTAAAAAAAATACAAAAAAAAAATAAAAAAATTTTTCGTCAAAAAATTAACCCGCTAGTGCCGCAACCAGTACGAAAAACATTGGTTTCGAGATATACGCGTTCAAAGTTTGTGAACAAAGAAAAAAAGGTTACCTTCAATCTGCCATGCCTGCTTCGTACTGTATGCCTTCGTTATCTTGTGTTGTGCTGTTTCTTACAGCAATTCGGGCTTCTTTTGAAGCTTCATATGCCTTCACTCTGGCGCATTTCAAACGGTTTGCATCATTTCCTTTGCAAAAATTCAATGCTGTAGCTTCTATGGTGATACCAAGTAGTTGAAACATTTGCAAATAACTATAAGCGCCGTCATTGTAAGCCATGCAGCTTGTAATATTAACAATTGTATTTCTGCCTGGCATACACCAAATTTTTGCATTCAAACTTTCATTGGAGTTTTGCGTAAATCCACTCAAGCACTTGATTAGCAATTCATCGTTACTCAACGCCGTGTAAACTGGTTTGATTGCCTTTTGCACTATTTCATGAAGTGGTGGTTTATGAAGAACAGTTGATCCTTCTGCCTTTGCCTTCTGCCAATAACACCAACTATCACTACATGTAGGGCAAAACATATGCTGAGGATTTTCATCGGTGGATATCTTGTGATAAAATGTTGCCCAAATGGCATTACGCATATATTTTCCAAAGAATTGACATATTTTCCAAAGACGCGCTCTCACTAATCCGGCTGTAACTTTTGAACCCGTAGGAATTTTTCCATGAAATTTCTTTTCTTAGTATCTTAAGAATATTTACTAAAATAAAAATTTATAAAAAAGTCGATTTCAAAAAACGGCCAATGTCATGTCCCCTCTTAATATAATTAGATTTTTTATAAGCAAATACAAAATATAATATTTCTTATATATACGTCACAGTGTCCAACTAGAAAGATTCTTACTTAAAATCTTATTATATTCTATTATGATAATTTTTCAAATCATATTAGTTAAAGCAACATGTCCTAACATTTACTTTAACTTATGTCAGTCATGCAAATATTTTAACAACAAAATTCTGAAGGACATTCTTATATTTATTTTATTTACTTTTTAATATTTCTACTTGAATACTTACGAGCCCTAGAACAACACACGACATTTTACCACAAAGAAATATGTTGACACTAAACATTTGAACCTTTTTGAAAAGAAAAGTCTAGATAAAAATATAAATATTTTGCAAGACAAACAACAGCAGGCTTTTGAAAGGAAGAATAACGTGCAGCAAGAAAAAATGTTATTTTTATTTATAAAAATCGTATTAAGATTTTGTGTAGTTTGTGGATTTTTAAAGGTTAATTTAAATTTGAAATCGATACTTAAAAAAAATACTTAAAATGTCCTTCTCTACTGAACTTTCATTGTTGATTTTAAATTATAAGTTTTTGTTTAAATCTCCGTACCTTATTTAAGTTGAACATAATTTTGGTTTGTCTTTATATTTTTGATTGGCATGTTTTTTTATTTACTTCAAGTAATTTATACATGTGTCTTCCCTATATACAAGACCAGATTTGGGCGACTTCAACTACATTTCACAATCATTCACTTGTGCTTACAAGTGTGACCCGAAGGTCTTCCTTGGAATTTTTTTTATTTTTTCATGGGACATAATACCTATATTTGTGTATTAAATTACTAGCCAATTACTTGTTTATGTCTAATTACATGTAATTGCATGTAATTAAGTAATTGCCCTGTAATTCAATACTCAGATGTTGTTACTTCATGTTTGGCAATAAAAGTTTTACAAATTTTTCCAGGAAGCGTTTAAGCTCACAGGTGTGGGCGTAGGTCAGGAATTATTAATGACATAGAAAATTTCACAAGTAAATGATTGTGAAATGTAATTGACGTCTCCCAAGTCTGTACAAGACTAAATATTTATTTACACTCAGGGAACTTCTGCTTTAAAAATATCTATTTGTTGGGGTTGTAATACAGTTTCTTTAATTTTAATGTAAATGACAGTCATTTGTAGAACAAATTCAATTTTTTACTAATCTTGTAGATCATTTAAAAAAACAAACCACATCAAATGACTGTTTTATGATTTTACATTAATTTTTTACAGTTGTTTTTTGGTATTTAAAAAATGTGTGTTTCATTTTTACTACAATTGTGTTTCATTTTTGGAACATTGAAAAACAAATGACCCCTATGGGGAATGAGGAGTCAATTGTCCTAAAAGTGGCTGGTTAAAGAAGAACTTAACACAGGACTGGTATAATTTAATACTGAAGTGGGTTAAGCAGTGTCAATTGTCCAATCTTGTGACTGGTAAAGGAAGGACATACCACTTAACCAGAATGCTTATTAACAAGAAAAAGCCAGTTGGCCAGAATTTTACCCATTAGAAGCTGTTTAGTTTTCATTTATTTTACACGACATGGCCCTTTTGCGACTGTCTTGTGGTATGCCCATCTTTGGTCCTGTGGCATGCCACTATGTGGTTTAAAGCAGGACAAATGACCCCCTCCTATCACAAGCCAATGTTAAAGTTGAAAGTTGTTTACATAGGGTAGGGTTTAGCAGACGACCGGTCTCTGGCACGATGACACCGATCCTGCGGCTCACGCAGAACCGGTCCCATTCCCCATAGGGACAATTTTAGTTGAATTTAATGAAATGTATATCCTCATTTCTTTAAGTGAAATGTAATTTGTTTTTAACTACATTTGCAGTGCTCTTTACCTAAATAGTATTCTAAGTGTATGTATAGGTACATATAAAATCATTAAACGTTTATTTTTTCTTAATTCTAGACATTATACTTAACAATACGAGTAGTATTATATTTCTGTTCCTTCCAGACGTTTGTTTAAGTAAACCTAATATTAAAATCTTGTTAAAAACAGATTTATTTCTGTCGCGTTTAAAAAAAATTGTATCGTCGTATATAATGTCAAAGAAAAAATATTATTCTTATTACGTTTAATGACCCAGTGTAGAAAAGCACTACTATATAAGTGGGTGTATAAGTACATTGTATTTGGCAATGGCAAGTACACTCAAGAAAAGTTAGTAATATGTCTCCTAAATCAAGTATACTATTTTTCAGCATATTTTTTGCTAAAATTATGTTTTCAGCTGAAAGTTTAGTTATACTTATTCAGCACATAACTAATGTTTTACTAATTTATTTTGCTTAAAAAATTGTGCTGTTAAGCACATTAATATCGTTTGCGACAATCAGATTAAAAACTATACACAGAATGAAGTATATGTCGCAGCATATCAAGATGAAGTAGAGAAGAGGAAACTGATACTAAAAAGTACAACTCTTGTAATGTATACAAAAAATTAACCATTGAAAGATTTTAATATTAGCTTTTCATAAATACTGATTGTTAATGTATTGTGGTCAAATTGGCAAATTTGAAATTGCAAACAAATATACCTTCAGGTAGATAGACTAAAGCGAAAGACAAGGACACACATCTTTGTTAATTTGTTATCTTTCCTTATTCTTATTGCAAAGGGTTGTATATGTCATGTTTGGTTATTTTCTCGTTTCGTTTTTAAAACTATCTAAGGCATTTGTCTTCCTTTAAAAGATGCCATCATTTAGACAGCCATTGATGTTAGTATTTGAAAGTAAACACTAAACATTTTTTATATAAATAGAACATTTTTGGTCTTCAAAGTTTAGTAACGTCATGATGCTTGTTAGGAAATGACCCTAACCACGTGCTTGATTACTAAGAGGACAAGAATGGAGCAAAATTGGTGATTAATAGGTTTTTTGTTAAAGTTCTGCCTATTGTGGAGGCTTTAGCTTTTCTAAAACTTCGGGTTCTGATGAGATCTTTAGAAAGATAATTTTGTTTATGTTATATATATTTATTTCTATATATTTCCACATATCACATTAATTCAAAATTATAAAACTTTTAATCAAAAATAAGTTGTTATATATGTATTTTTTTTTTAGATTATTACTTTATATGTAAAATAACGATAACAACAAGTTAGCAGTAAGAGCTAACGCAATATTTTTTTTTATTGAAATAATGGGACAACTAATTATTAGTAAGTACTTGTTATTTGTAAAGTAATGCAGAAAGAAAGCTGGTGTCATTACTAGTAGTGATAAATGTCACAGTGGGTAGTTATTGGTAAGTCAGTGGGGTAGTTTATATAGTGGGTAGTTATTAGTAAGTCAATATTATTTGTATTAAAATAATGCAGAGAGTAAGCTGATATCATTAATGGTGTTCCTAAAAGTAATTACATGTCATTACCATTTCTACACTCGGATGCTTTTCTACAATAGTATGTTATAATTGATAGATAAAAACATACATGATCATCTTTCACAAAATCTCATTACTTTGCAGCTTACAAAAAACCAAAATTAAGTAGTTATATATGTCCTTACTAGTGCTGAAAAATAATTATTCAAATATTGATTTTCAAAACATTTTTAGATTATTGCATTTTATTTAAAGTAATGATTAAAATAAGTACTTATGGGTAACGCATTATTTTTTGTATTGAAATAATGGGAAAATCAACTAGGTATTGTTATGTCTTTATTATTTGTTTTAAAGTAATGTAGAGAGTTAGCTGGTGTCATTACTGGTACTACAACAAATAATGATATATCAAGTTCATGCCAAAGTCCGAAAACAGAGAAAACGAAATATCTTTGCGAATCAAAGCATTGGATACAATCACAACTGACTTTTCAAAGTTTGATTAAAAATTTGTTTTAATTCTTCTTCAAATTTAAGAAAGACCATAATAAACTTATTTGAATTTGAAAATTTTTTGCAGATTTGCGAATTAATTCTAAGGTTATTTTGTTTTAATTCATTTTCATATTTTTTTACTTTGTATTTAGGAAATTTCTTTTGCTTGTTGAAAATGTTTTTAATTTGTTTAAGTTGGGTACGACGAGTTTAGATTACAAGTCAACCAAACTAATAGGGATGGAACTGTACGAAACTTGACTTAAGCTAAATATGGGTGCTTAAATGTACTTTCATACAATCGCGTATTTCCTTAATTTCAGTTCGCTAAATATAGTTGAGCCTTTAGTTCTTTGTAAAACAATAACTTTAAATTGTATTTTATACTTTACCAACGGACATAAACACTAAAACGGATCCGACCAGCTTAAGCCCTATTAAGTGTGCTCTTAAATTTTAAATGCAAGTTGGGATTAAGCGAACAATTTCTTAGTGTTTTTGAGTATTTTTCAATAAAGATAATTAAACTTTTGTGTTAAAACAAAACGTAGTGCAAAACGTAGGCAAATAATATATTAAACAATACAAACTAACTTTAGAATTGAACTTATATTACTTAAAAGCATGAAAAATATTAATTTAAAGTCTTTTTTTATATTATTCTTGTTCGAAACTTTTTACTTTAAGTGCATATTTTTTTTTTATTTTTTGAGTTTTAAGATTTTTTCATACATATTAAAGGCACACAAAACACACTTTTTAGTGCATGAAGTTCCTTTCCCTGGCCATTAATGTTTCTATACTGGGAACTTGATTTTATTTTTTTTTTTTCAGTTTATTTTAGTATAAAATGTTGTTATTTATATTTCATAAAAAGTTTTTCAATTATATATTA
Organism: Delia radicum; assembly: GCA_021234595.1. Classification (NCBI taxonomy): domain Eukaryota; kingdom Metazoa; phylum Arthropoda; class Insecta; order Diptera; family Anthomyiidae; genus Delia; species Delia radicum. Next base: position 98,838,766 of record CM037851.1, read on the forward strand.
ATCATACGTCATGGTGAATGATAGTGTGAAATATGATGAATTACGTCAAGGGAATATTAATGTTTGTTAGTCTTTTATAACTAGAACGTTATTTAATGTGGATTTATAAATTGTTTATTATTTAAGAAAAATTTATACTGAAAACATATTAAAAAGTATTATTTCTTTCAAATAAAATTAAATAAACACATTTTTATTGATTTTTTGTTTATCACTAAAAAGTTAATGTACACTCAAAAAAATAAGTTAGTAAAAAAGTTTGTATAACATCTCGTAAATCAGGTATAGTATTTTTCAGCAAATTTTTTGCTAAAATTATGTTTTAAACTAAAATTTTAGTTATACTTATTCAGCACTTAACTGTTTTGAACTAATGTTTTACTAATATTTTACTAATGTTTCACTAATTTATTTTGCTAAAAAAAAATTATGTTTATTAGCACATCAACAGTGTGAACAACAAACAGACTGAAACATATACTCAGAATGAATTATATGTCGCGGCATGTCACGCTGTAGTAGTGACGAGGAAAATTATACTAAAAAGTACAACTTTTGTAAGACATAATATAAAAAAATCAACCATGGAACATTTTTGTATCTGTTTTTCATACATAAAACAAAAATTGTGGATAAAAACAACTTAAATTGTCAATTAATTAAATAAAAGACAAAATAAAATATTTAAATTTAATAAAGATTAAATGGATATTTGTAAACTAAATGTTTATATATATTAATAATCTTGTGTGGTCAAATTGCAAATAAATATGCAATAGGTAGACAGACTCAAGCGAAAGACAAAGACATACATCTTAGGTAGATTTTTCTGTTTCCTTTTTCTTATTGCAAACAAAGGGTTGTATATGTTATATGTTGTTATTTTTTCGTTTCGTTTCTATAATTCTCTGCGGCATTTGCGTTCCTTTAAAAGATAGCATCATTTAGACAAAAATCGATGTAAGTAGTTCAAAGATAATTTCGTTTATGTTATATATAATTATTTCTATTGTTGTTAAATATTGCATTAATTCATATCGTCAATGTGGAAGTATGAACATTTTTATATTTTGTAACGTATTGTAAATTATTTTAAAAAGAATCACAAAAATATATTTTATGATTTACAGCAAATAAATTAACTAAAGTATAACTTTTTTACAAATTTTTTCAGTTTTTTCAGTCTACTAATATTCAGCCAAAATTTTATTAATTTTTAGCAATTGTTTTTTAATTTCTAATCTACTAAGTGTTAGCAAAACTTTTGCTGAATCTACTAATTTTGTTGCTAAAATTCAGCTCGCTGACTTTCAGCAAAAGATTTTTGCTGACATTAGCAATTTTTTGCAAGCACCCTCCTGACTAAAATTTTGCAGACTCAGCTAAATTTTTTGCTGACTTTACTAACTTTTATATTTGAGTGTAGATCTTTTAGATTTTTATATATGTTTTATATTTTTCAACTTTCCTGCTAAACCCTTAGAGCTAGCTTAATTTTTATTTCGGAATATGAAAATTCATAACTTTTTACATATAAAGTTGTCAACTTTTTTACTGCCGCATGAGGGGAAAGTTAATTTTTTTTTAGAATAAAAAAAAATGCTATATGTCGAAAAGACCTAGATTTACTTTTGTAACTTTTTTCACAAAAACCAAACCTATATGAAAAAACTAACACAAAGTTGAGGTTTGTGCCTCTTGTGCAAAAAGTTCAAAATTTTATGTTTTATCCTTTTTACCAACAATTTGTAGGTTTAATGTTTTATCTTTAGCATTTAACGGGTTTTTCAATAAGGACTTGACAACTTTTTTTTAAATAAAACGCAAAACCATTTGAGATATTTCCAAAACTTTATTATTGACTTGAAATACAATCAAAACATTTATGAATGGAACCCGACTTCGTTCATATGGCCACCGAAGGCACCTTGGCAGCGGCCGATTCGTTGGACCAAATTTTCAATGACTCGGTCACACATTTCGGCTGTAACGGCCGCTATTTCGCGTTTAATGTTGGCTCTGAGTTCTTTCAACGTCGTCGGCTTGTTTGCATAGACCAATGATTTGACGTAGACCCAAAGAAAAAAAGTCTAGAGGCGTTAAATTTCACGAACGAGGCGGCCAATTGACTGGTCCATATCTTGAGATAACACGCTCACCCAACTTACTCTTCAATAAATCAATTGTAACGTGTGATGTGTGGCTTGTGGCACCGTTCTGTTGAAAGCACATGTCCTCCAAGTACAATAACGATCGCCATTCACAGTAACGTGACGATCGTTATTGTCGACGAAAAAATATGTCCCAATGACGCCGCCGGCATGCACACCGCACCAAACAGTTATTTTTTGTGGATGAAGTGGTGATTCATGAAGAACATGTGAATTTTCACCAAACCAATAACGCATATTTTGCTTATTGACGAACCCATTGAGCCAAAAATGAGCTTCGTCACTGAAGATTTAACGCTCTTAAAGGTGCGGTCACCGACTCCGAATTTCGGTAGTACATTTTTATAATTTGCATACGTTGTTCGTTCGTGTACTTTACAATGATGAAAATGATGAGTTTAAAGTAACAGTTACATGATCAGTGAAATAGTGCGTTCACAAATTAAATTCAAAGTTGTCAAGTACCTATTGGAAAACCCTTTATTTAAGCTTCTTTAAAAAATATTTTCCAAGGTAGCGAGTTTTTGTTAAAAAACAAAAAACAATTAAAAATATTATGTATGAGTTAATTTTGTTTTATTTTAACAATAAAGATATCAAATTAATAGTTAAGTATATATTTACAGACATAATGTTATTAGTTTCTGTACATAAGTAGTTTAATTATTATCTACCTAGATTAACTTTTACGTGCAAAAAACAAGATTAACTTTCCACGGCTACATTTAATTCTATGTTTCCCTGTATTGTGGTCAGAGATAAAAGCCGTAGCAAAACGTGTCCGTCGACGGCATGACGCAAAAACAGTGGTTCGTGGCGCCTTAATCGACCGTAGCCGTCAAAATATTGTCAGTTGCGGTTAGCAGGAAAAAAAGCGTCGGCGGCGGCTGATAGTCGGCTGAAGGTTAAATTTCATAAGAATTTTTTTTATGTTACATCAGGTATAAAATCAAAATATTTTCTTAAAGAATAACACATGCAAAGAAAAAATCAAGCAAAATTTATATTTGGGTTGCAAACATTGTTGTTAACTTTTGTTCAAGAAAAATCACTACACGCAAAAAAAAAAGTTCGTTGACAATTTCGTTAACGTCTATTTAAAATATTTACTTTTCTAACATCGCGTTTTTAGCTAAAATATTAGTTAAACGCTTTTACCAAAAAACTAGTTTTTAACTAATGTTTAACTAATTTACGTTGCTACCAAAATTGTGCTGGCAAAAATAAAATATAAACTATGCTTTGTTTCGACTGTACAAAACAATAACTGTCAGTCAAGGCAGATGTTTTTAAAAAATAAATTGGTTTTATGATATTCAGCGATATTTTGAATATTTCCTTTTTGTATGTTAAAATTATTTTCATTTGAAAAATGTAAAATTGCGCCATACATACATTTTGTTTGAAATGATATTAATAAAATATTTTGTTTATTTCTAGATTTTTTAACTAATTGCAATATATTAAACATGTGGACATTTTTTTCTGACCTTTTTATATATATTTAATACAATCCCCCAAAAAAGTAGATTAAAATTTCAACAAAACAAATTAAATAAATTCAAAAATTGTATACAAGGTTCAGTTCAGTTTTTTTGAATCTACTAAGCTCTAAAAATTTGTTGTTGATTTAAACAAGTCGATTTTAGTATGCATTGAATTTAGTGCTAGCAAAATTTTTTGCTGAATTTACTAATTTGTTGCTAAAACTCATCTCACTGATGTTCAGCAAAACACTTTTGCAGATATTAGCAATTTTTCTGCAAGAATACTTCCAGCAAAAATTTTGCTGATTCAACTAACTTTGTTGCTAATTTTACGTACTTTTTTTTTGTATAAATAGCAAACATTTTTTTAACAAGGAAACTACACAGTGGTGAATCCGCAGATTTTAATGAAACTTGGATATGTTGAAAAATATAATCCACAGTCGCTCTTTTAGGGATTGAAAAGGGTGGTCAGAAATTACGACATTTTCGTATGAATACGTATCTAAGATTTAAGAAATTGAATTTGTTTGTACCCATAATTAAAATACTCAAGAGAACTAATTTTGTGTACCCAGGGTTGCCACTTATTTGAAGTATTTAAAATATGACTTATAAAAGCACTTCGGTAAAAGCCGTACGGTTACGAAAATTGATAAAATTAAATAAACATTATTATATGTTAATTTGAATTCAAACTAAGAACAACTTCCCACACAAATATAGTATACGAAAATTTTAATAACAAAAATGTTTAACATCCGTTTTACATACCCCAGGTGAAAAAGTTCATATATTGTCATATATGTCCACATATATGAGTTCATATATGAATCCATATATGTTCGGATCCGAAATGTGAGGTATGTGGACATATATGCTCATATATGGACATATATGAATGTTCATATATGGTCATATATGAATGTTCATATATGGTCATATATGAATGTTCATATATTGTCATATATTAGTACTTTTGCTATATTCTCGTATATAAAAAAGCTTTTTTAGTTTTTTTTTCCAAATTTTTTCAAATTTGTTTTACGATTTTATACAAAAGTTGTGAATGGATCTGCATCATTAAGGCATCATCGGAAAGATGTTTTAAATATCTTTCCAAAGAGTAATATATCCCCATTCATTAACGTATTACGAGTCAGTTTAACATTTGGTATTTTGTTTTTAATTTTCCTGTCTTTTTTATTTATTTTAAAAATTATTTGTATTATAGGTATGTTTTGAGGCCAGTAATTTATAAACAAGATATTGAGCTTTCATTTAAGGTATAATACGACCATGTGAATCTATTAACTTGGTTAAACTTGAACTTGGAGGTTTTTGCGAATTTTTAATAAAAAAAGATGAAAAAATACAAAATTAATAGTGAATTTTATCGTTGATCTATAAATTTATGTGTGAGATTTTATTTGTTCGGTTTTAGATCATGACAAATTTTTCTCTAAATTAACAGAAAAATTATAATTTTTATATGATAATTTACTTTGACTATTAGAAAAAAAACACAGAAAAAGTTATTAGACACTAGCATGAATGGAATGCATTTTCTGACCCACTACGGTCTTCATCAACATTCTTCGTGCCATTTTAGTGTTAATCGTAAATATCATCTATTTAACTCACATGTTAAAGAAATTGGGTAACTTTTAAATCCCACATTACTCTGTGTGTTGAGTTAGAATGAAATTTACCACGAACGATTTCTATTTATAGAATGTTTGTTTTTTTCCTCTCTAGTCATTATCATAGTTGCCAGTTTAACTTTTAGTTAAAACTTTAAATGGCAGTTTTTTTTTTCTCTAATGTCATCATATACTATCCTTTTACATTAGCAAAGCATATCAACAAACATTAAAGATTTTTTTATTAATACATATGACGAGCATATACATTAAATGATTTTTGCACTGTACCTGGTGAGTGGTTTAATAGTGAATTTTATCGTTGATCTATAAATTTATGTGTGAGATTTTAAGATAGCTTGTAATGGGTTAATGAATGGGGACATATTATACCTTTCCGATGGGGCATAAAGTGTTCCGAACCATTCACAACTTTTGAATAAAATCGCAAAACAAAATTCCAACTTTTAACCCCTGCCCCGGAAAAGGGGTGCGTTCGCCAACAAATTTTACCAATGGTATATTTAGCGTGATAATATCAGATGATGGACCAATTTTCATCAATTTTCAACTCAAATTTTAATTCAAAACATATTCTCTGCAATCGTCTTTATAAATCAATAAACCATTAATTTATATATTTTTGTCTAGAATTCGTAGACCGGCAGAATAAGGGTTGAAAATAAAAAATTTCATCCTCATATGTAGTCATATCTGATCAAAAATTAGAACATATTAACCATTTATGGAATAATATATGAATTCATATATATGAACCAATATATGAAATATATTATCATATATGGTGTCATTCATATACATATATGAACTTTTTATTTCAATGTATTTACCCATATATGCTCCCATACATTACATATATGTTCATATATGCCCATATATGGAACCATATATGCTCATACATGAAACCATATATGGCAATATATGATCATATATTAACATTTTCACCTGGGACGTTAAAATACCTTTCATTTGATACGCAATTTGCATATAGTACCTTGTATTGGAAATTTATTATAAAAAGACGTCAAATTGTGCAATTTTTAACCACAGTGTTCAACTCTTAAACCTGAGAATGCGCAACTAAAAAAAAAATACGTGTCTAATATTTGTTTGACCTCTACAGCATAAGCAAGTTTTATTCAAATCTGCGGACGCGACACTGTGTAGTTTCCTTGTGAGTAAATTTAAAAAAAAAAAAACTAAAACTTGAAAATTATAGGAGTTATTGACATTGCAATCAGGTTCGTGTTGTTTTAGCAATAAAAACTACATAAATTTTAGTAAACAGAAACTAGAAAAGTATTATTTTAAGACAAAAATAAATTTTGTGTTAAATTTTAGTATTTTTAAAAAAAAATATGACATTTTTTTAGCAATAAAATGGGAAAGTGTTCTCCACTACAGTGCAATTAACCCTGTTTTAAAGTATGTTTGCAATCGATTTGACACTTCGATTGCTTATTGCATTTGAAGTCAAAGTGTAAAACACTCACTTTATGTGTTAAAAAAAAAACACACGCGAAACAACAACAAATTGTACTTGTTTTATTGCTTTAAGATCCGATTACTGATGGTTCAGTAAAAATTTAACAAACAGTTAAATTGAAAATGTATATGGGAAACAACAACAAATGTGTCAGTTATAGTCCCAGTTAGTAGCTAACGGGACATTGTGATAATGTGGCAAAATGTGTTTCATTTAATTTATTCATATTATGTGTAATTTTAGAAGCAATCACATCGATTCCTATTCTCACTTTCACTATTCACCTCAGGGTTTGAACCTCAATTTTTCCCAAATATTTTTATTTGTATTTTTTATTGTTCAAGTGTCTTTACAACCAACAAATATTCAAAAATCAGCACTTAACTGTTTTGAACTAATGTTTAACTAATATTTTAATAATGTTTTACTAATTTGTTTTGCTAAAAAACATCAATAGTGCGAATGCCAACCAGATAGCATAATTTAGACAGCCATTGATGTAATTAGTTGAATATATATATTTATTTATTATGTTATATATATTTATTTCTATATAGTTTCACATATTTTTCGTTTCCATAATTCTCTGCGGTATTAGCGTTTCTTTTAAAGATAGCATCATTGAGACAACCATTGATTTAAGTAGTTGAAAGATAATTTTGTTTATGTTATATATAATTATTTCTATATATTTGCAGATATTACATTAATTCATGTCGTCAATGTGGGAGTTTTTTAAAAAGAATCACAAAAATATGTTTTATGATTTTCAGCAAAATAAATTAACTAAAGTAAAAATTTTCTACAAATTTTTTGAGTTTTTTTCAGTCTGCTAATATTCAGCAAAAAATTTATTGATGTTTAACAAGAGTTTTTTAGTTCCTAATCCACTAAGTTTTAGCAAAACTTTTGTAAAATCTACTAATTTTGTTGCAAAAAATCTGCTCGCTGATTTTCAACAAAAGTTTTTGCTGACATTAGCCATTTTTTACAAGCACCCACCTGACTAAAATTTTGCTGACTCAGCAAAAATTTTTGCTGACTTTACTAACTTTTTTTATTTGAGTGTAACATTTTTTAAATACCAGCTAATCCTGATTTTTGAATTTGAAGGTCGAAAGTCTAATGAAAGTATTAATGACATTTTTCAAATGATTGTTCTTTTTAACAGAATTTTTTATTAAAATATGTAAAAAATAACATATGTATATCATAATTGGATCAACAAAACGTTAAAAAAGCTACTCATATGAGTTTGTTGCATCTTCATATCATATTATGCACCATCTTTAAAACGGAAATTGTTATAGTTTATTATTATTTTTTTTTTTTTAATCCATAAAATATGCATTAAAGTGGGCCGAAATACAACAATTTTATGACGGCACCCTAAAAATTAACTTTGACATTTTTTATGAGGCTTCCAAAAATATTTAATTTTCTGCAACAACCGTTAGTGAGCTGGAGCATTTTGAAAAAAAAGTGTATATTATTTCTGTAATTTATTTTACATGCGTCTTCAAAAGATCTTTCATTTGTATACAATTTATTTCAACCAATGAACCAAAATAAAACATATTGCTAAATCTAAAAAGTAGAACTTTTTAAAAAATGTTTCAACTTACAAACGTTAGAATTTTTTTTTTTGTATGTTTTACTTGAGAATGTAATTTTTCGTGGTACTGCAATGTAAAAAAAAACGGAAAAAAATAGAATCCATTTGCCTTCCATTCTGAAATTTACAAAGACTATTAATGTTATATTGAGCTTTAAGAAAATATTTTTTTCAGATTTTTCAACTTCTTTAAAGATGGTGGAAAACAGAAATTAAGTTGAAAAAAACCAAATTTTAAAAATAACAATAATAAAAAATAAAAAAAAAAAATTTAAAAAGAATGTTCAAATACCTTTAAAATAATGTATTAAACTTTAAAATCCATTCACTAGTTTTAGAAAAACATTAGTTTAAAAGTAGTCATGCCGGAAGTTTTTCCACGATTTTGACGATTTTCAAATGCACATAACTTTTTGAAAAAAAATTTTAATTTTTCTCTGGAAACACGTGAAAAATAAAGGGTCCGCCAAATAACTTTTTTTTTGAACTCCTGAACCAATTGGACTTTGTATGGCGTCATACCAAGGTCTTTATGCAAAATTCGTCTCAATGATGTCTCCGAAATGTTCAATTGTTGAGAACGACGGTGAATTGATGTTGATGGCGCTTCACGCACACTTTCTGCCACAGCAGCAATATTCTCGGGTGCACGCACTGTTTTTGGCTTTTCACGCTTTGGTTTATCGATGAGGATGCCAGTTTCTTTCACTTTTTTCACAAGATAACGAACATACGGACCATATTCGTTTAGCGGAAGGATAAAACTAATTATCTGTCAAATCAGACATGAGCTAAGTGTTACCATTCACGAAATAAGCACTAGTTGAAAAAAAACGTTAGATGGCGGACCCTTTATTTTTCAATGAAAAATACGTACTAAAATTTTGAAAGACATCGGAGACATCAAAGTCAATTTTTAGCAAAAATCGTACGGTCTGACATGGAATGACTCATATGCATCCAAAACCAGAACATTTTTTATTCTTTATGTGTTGTTTTCCACTCACATTCGTTGTAAAGTATTTTCAAGGAAAAACATTTTTGTAATTATGGTCCATTTTATCAAACGGCTTAGACGTAAACCGATAGTGTCGGCAGCGGATAATCGGCTGACGACCTGCTGCTTGCCTCAACGATTGTGGGTTTACTACAAAAATATGTTAATGGAGCTTTCAGGTGTAACGATATTAAAAAAGTTAATAACATTTTAATTACAAAGTTTTGCTGCTAAAAAAAAACACAAAAGGCTATAAAATCTGTTAACAAATTAACGTAGTTAACAAAAAAATTTATGAATATTTATAAAAACAAACTTTGTAAAAATCAATAACAAAAATTCGTTTCTTTTTTTTTTTTTTGCCAAAGTTTTTGAAACAAATGAACCATAATAGTATTCTTAATAATTTTCACAAATTATTTTACTAAAAGCTGAATACTGTAACAAAAAATGAACACTCATAGAAATAGACTTGTAAAAATAGCACAAAAAACCACTAAAAATTTGTTAAAAATGTCTTGGCAGAAAAAAATCAGCAGATTTAGTTTTAGCTAAATATTAGTAAGATAATAACATGAAAAATAAAACTGTTAAATGTGTATTGAAAAATAGCAATTTACTCCGCTAAAATCCGCTAAAACTTTTGTTAATTATTTGTAGACTATAAATAGCAAACAAAGACTGTAATAAGGAGTGAGATTGAAAAAACTCGACACACATTTTCTCTTACAAATGCATTTGTATTTGAAACTGAACCAGTTGTGGATCCATGATTCACTCGAGGGGGGGGGGGGGGGGCTAAACATTTCTTTTAATTCTTGCACCATTTTAGGATATTTCAGAACTAAAAATTTATAGAAAAGCTAAAAAAAATCTGGTAAAAATAATTAACAAATCATTGGCACATCAGAAATAAAATGTGGTTATTGATAAAAAATCATAAAAACTAAAAAAAAAAAAAAACATAAATCATAAATCCAGTATTTACTCGTGGTTTCTCTGATTTTTACGAATTTTTGACAAACTCTTTTTTGTTACTTTGTTAAATAAATTGAGTCTATGAACGCCATAGACAATGGGTCTCATACATAAAAACGAGTAAAAGCTCTGAGTTGAGTCAGGTGAGCAATTGCTCGTAAGTCGAGTTCGATCAAACAGCTTTTACTCAATTTCGTATGCATAAAAATAAGTTCAAACCAATTGCAATTACTTGAGCAAAGGGAGATCAAACGTCTAATTGCAAATATGTCGTTAAGTGAAAGTGAAGTAGAAGTACAATCAAATAATAATAATAAATTAGAAACTGACGACATTTCTAAATTTTTAGTGGAAAAAATAAAAAAAAAACAAACAATAGAAACATGTGTAACAGAAATGAAGCAAAAATTTGGCAATGAATTAACTGGAATTAACGGGATTGCCATTTCATTTGAGCATCTTTCATTTCATCTGCATCTTTCGGGAATTTTATCCACTCGCTTGCTTTGGCAGATATAAGTTTCGCAACTTCCGCAATAGTTCGCGACACAGTTGATTGATGGACTCCAATATCTGTGGCTATACCATTTTGGAATCCAGGATCTGCACAAAATCTTAAATTGAGTCGAATTTTATCAATGTAGGTGAGGGCACCACCACGTGTTTCTTCTGACTCCTCAAAAAAATAATTAGCCAACCAGCAGATGCTACTATCATCAAACCTATGTATTTATCATTTTATTATTAATTATATAAAAAAAATTAATAATTAAGAAAACAAACCTGTATAATTTTTTATCCTCACTTGCTAAATTTGTTTTACGCTGTTGATAAGATTTTGTATTTCTTTGTGGTACAAAATATTCAGCCATGATTCCTTTTTAGTGTACGCGAGTCAACTATAAGGCATGCTCAACAAAATTCGAGCAAGAGCTCACGAAAGAAAGCAAAAGCTTGTTTTTATGCATATGAAAATGAGCACAAGCTCATCGAACTTAGTTCAAACTGAGCAAGACGAGATCAAACGTGAGCAGTGAGTAAAAGCAAATGCATCAAATTTTATTATGCATACGACAAGTACCTTGTACTCAAAAAATCGAGTCCGAGCTCAAGCTCACGTTTTATGCATGAGACCCAATAAATACATCTAACTATCTTGACTAGAAAATTTATTTTTTAAAAAATTTCTATAGAACGTCGAACAAAAATGTACCAAAAATGGGCATTAACCCCGTTTATATTTTCCCACTGATTATTTTTGTGGGGTTTCTTGAAGGGACTGGGTGGTTTACGTCAACAACCCACAAAACATTCAGCAACTTAAACAGAATATTTGCACAGAAATTGCACAATTGGAGCCAGAAACTTTGCGCAAAGTAATGCAAAACGTATTGAAAAAAAAAGAAATTAAATGACAACACGAAAATGGAAGACAATAATTATATAATTACAAATTATATACTATGACCCTAACCGAGCACTAGCTACTATGGCTTTCGGCTCGTTGTAGCGAAAGCAGACCAGTGCCTCTGGTGGGAATCGAACCCACGACCCCCGCACTGATAAGCCAGCACGCTACCAACTAGCCAACCGGGGCGCCCTAAAAAATATTTTATAAGTTATACTTTCATTTAAAAAAGAAATAAAAGAAAAAAACTGTAAAAGAAAAAAGTTTAAAGCATTTCAAATCAGTCAGTCGAAGTTGGCCGAAGCTGTAGTAAAAAACAAGTAACAGAAATACCAACAAAATGCAGACAACTGACAAAAAAACTTCAAGAACAATTGTAGTAAAAATGAACCACATGGTAGTAAAAAATAAACAAACATTTATTTTTTTTTTATTTTTTTAAATAACAAAAAACAACTGTGAAATATGATGTGAGTTGTTTTTTTAAATGAACTGCAAGGTTAGTAAATATTTTAATTTGTTCTACAAATGACTGACATTTACATTAAAATTAAAGAAACTGTATTACAACCCAAACAACTACATAATTTTAAAGCAGAAGTTCCCTGAGTTTATGTATATCACAACTTTACATCCAGGATTCAAAAGCTATGGATGTAAATCCGGATGTTTACATTAATAAATGTTTAGTAAAACTGGAAAAAGTTATCACAGATAGATACTCTAAAGACGACATATTATTTTGGCCAAATCTAGGAAGCTGTCATTATGCCAAAGAATAACTTATGCGTTAGAATGACTTAACGCAAAAAGCATACAGTTTGTACCGAAATACGCAAATCCTACAAACGTCCTAAAAGCACTTCCAGTTGAGGACTTTTGGCGTCTTTTATCCCAAAAAGTGTATGAAAATGGTTGGGAAGCCAAATGCACTGAAGAATTAAAAAAAATGTAAAGCAGTGTAAAAAAAAAAATTGACATAAATGTCGTTCAAAGCATGATTGGGGGTATCAAGTATAAAATACGCCAAATAGAAAACCGCGGTTCGTTGGCTCTCTACAAAAAGTGAATTAATAATTTATAGTCTACTGGGTTATAAATAAAAATACATTGTCCAACTACTAAATTGGCATACTAAATTGGTCCGATTGGTATCTGAGATTTCCTAAGAATAAAAAAAGCGCATTTTGAGAAATGGGTGTTTGAACTCAAGACCCTCAAAAATGACTTTTAACACTTTCATACAAAAAATCAATATCATGTTAAAGAGAATATTTCAACCTGAAAAATAAGGCCAACGAGAGTTTGTATCTTGTATGATTTTAAAGTTATAGTTCTTTTTTTACTTTATTAAATTGTTAACGTTTTTTTCGTACTTTTCATGACGTCGTATTTAGAAAACCGAGAGGGTCCGTGATGGTGCATTTTATTGAAATCGAAAACGGTCCCTCCGAATGGTGTTTGCGATTACATGTTTTTACTCTTTACGTGCTATACTAACAGTAATTTATTAATATCTCTTTCTTAGCTCTTTATTTTAAAAACATTTATTTTACAAAATCCTTGAAACTGTATTTGAACTGTCTACTAATATTTTTTTTTTTTCAATATCAAACAAAAAAATAATCAAGATTAAATAAAAAAGTCATTTTACACCCAAGAAGATTACACTGTCTTTTATATTATTGAAAGTAAAAGGATGAAAGAAATCTCAAGAAAAGCCTTATAAAATACCAAAAATATATATAAATATCTTTAGCGCATTCAAATCATTTATTACCAAATATCAAGAGACTCTTAACAAGAAAAACCTCTTGAAAAATAAAATGAAAAAGCGTATAATAAAAAGAAAACCTCCACTTGATATTATGGTTAAATATGCAAACAATCATTAAGTACCATACACTTAGAGAAAAATTTAGACATATGCCAACTGAAATGCGGTTGCTACAACCGAAGTCGATTGATATAGCTGAATATTGCTTTTGATAACAATATTCGGTTAATACAACTGAATGTTGGTTGCAGCAATAAAAATATTCATAAATCACATTTGAATGTGAGTGCACTCGCCGAATTCTTTGGTTGTGGCCAAAAAATATACTTTTAAATTCGGTTGGGATTTTATTTTTGTATGTGTAAAAAAAACAAAAAATAAAAACTGAAGATGAAGATGAAGATGAAGATGAAAAAAAAATTAAAAAACTCTCACCATTTAAAAACACAAAAAAAGAAAAGCATACACAAATACAGCCTGAACAAAAAAAATTAAATCTCATATATAAAATCATATCTCAGTTGATCTAGATCGATATTTATTCTTATCCAAGTTCAACTGAAAATTAGTATATCCAATATATATTGCTGGATTAAATTAAATGAAAAATAATCTCAAAAAATTAGGGGATAAAATAGTATCTAACTAACTGATAGATTCCAAAATATCTGATGGGATTAATTTAGATCTAATTGGATCCAATTAGAAACAAAAAGATAAGTAATTTTTGGTGGGTCGAATTAGGTAATGTTATATTAAATTGAATCTGCTTAAATCAGATGAAATATTTCATTTTGACTAATTTTTTTTTTAAAAATCGAATATGATATTGTCATATTAAACTGTATTTGTAGCTTTTCAAAGAGTTTGATCATTTTCTTAAATTAAGAAAACGTTAATTGGCTTTACGCACAACATTGACTCTATGAGAATTTTTCTGCCTTCGTGTATAAACTGGCTGATTTGGTAAACATAATTATCAAATCAAAACTATTTGAAAAGCAAAAATGTTCACATATCAATATACTTTTTTTATCATTATATGTAATATGTGTGTTTGTATTACAATTTGCAAAAACAACATATATCCCAATAAACAGTGTTTATATGAGAAGAGCCGTGGTATGCTAATTGTTTCGAAATGTTTTAAATTTTGTATTAAAAACGCAAAAAGTGTTTTTTTTTCATGTTAGAAAGTGTTTTGCAACCGTCAGATAATGACAATCGTAATTAATTTTTATATTAATTACTGTGGAATATTACTTTAGTTAGTCTCTTTACAGGAAGAAGAAGAAGAAAACATTTTTATTGAAAAATTTTACGGACACAAGGGATACACCAGACTGCCGCAGTTTCACCCCCCCCCCCTCCTGGGACTCGTCAGTGGTTAATTTATGTGTCAATTGAACAAAGTATTTTATATTGTTAATTTGCTCTATATGAAAAACTTTTTATTTTTTGGTGTCGTACTGTGATTTGAAATCACTGCCTTAGCATCAAGCTATGCATCATAATCTCACCTCTTAACCAGTTGAGCCACGGTCGACACAGCGATGACTGTAGCTAAAGTGGAGTTTGGTCACACTACGTCATAGATGCCCAGTAGTAGCTGATATCAGCAAATTAAACTCACACGTATACTTACGCTCTTTTATTTGATCATCAATCAACCAATAGGAAATCAGCATGCTGAGTGGGAGAGACAAACTACACTTGCAGAACTTCTGTGTTTTATAATAAGACAATACAATATATCCTGAAATAATGAAGATTTCATTGAAGTGCTTATCTTTATATCCCTCAACGTATGTTTGCGAACAAATATTTTCAGATTTGAATTATATTTGCTCAAAAAAACGCAATAAGCTGAATTCTTCTAGTTTGAGAAATATACTTTTATTGCGTAACTGCAATAAGAGTATCAACATAGAAGATTTCATTACTTTTTAATTGCAAATTGAACAATGATTAATTGAGGGAAAATTTATAAACACTTTGAAGAATCATTTTATTTCGAAATATATCACACCCGCCACACATTGTTTTCTTTCAGTGTTATTTCGTCACTCTCACCAATACTACTACATTGGGCATCTATGCACTACGTACACACAAGTATTGTTTCGATCAGAAGAGACAGAATTAACTAATACCAATGCACAATTCATTTCTCAACTAGAATGCTTTTTCTTCTTTATCCTATCTCTTTTTCACAAGTAATTATCACGTTTTATGATGCGCTTTATTCACATACAATAGTTGGATACCAAGTGTAGGTTAGAGATTAAGTCGCCGTTAAGCAAGTTTCTTCAAATTTCATGTTAGAAAGTGTTTTGCAACCGTCAGATAATGAACTTTATATTTAGCTAGAATATTGTTCTACCTCAAGTCCAAAATCTAATGATGATATTGTCATATTAGATTTTGTTTGTTGATTTTTCAATTTTTTTATATCATTTTCATGATAGACAATACAATTGTTTCGTTGGCATCACCCAAGTCTTCAGTTGTTCGCAAAAGAAAACGATAATTGGCTTAACTCAAACCAAGACATTACATATTACAGTCTTACAGCCTTAGTTTATAAACTGATTTGATAAACCTAATTATAAAATCAAAACTATTTTAATTTGAGTTAAGCCAATTATAGATTTCTTTTGTGGACAACTGAAGATTTGGGTGATGCCAATGAAACAATTGTATTGTATATCATAAAAATTATCAAACTTTTTTCAAAAAGCTACAAATAAAATCTAATATGACAATATCATAATATTAATGATGTTGGACTATATGTAATCACATCTGAAACTATATTGTTAATCTTGTGTCATGCATGGAATATTATATAATTATATCTTATATAATTTACAAGTATATACAATTATATCTTATGTTGTATTATACACATGGTACCATATAAAAACATTAGGATATTCCGAAAAATAACGTTTTGTCGATTTTTGTTCATTGCACAACCCAGTTTTAATGCAAATGGTTCCAAAATGAAAATTGAAAACTTTGCGACTTAACTATAAAAATTAAAAATAGACATACATTTTTTTTTTCGACACATAATCTTCAATTTTTTTTTTTTGCATTTATAAATTTGTTCGATTACCCAACCGTTTTTACAAATTCGGAACGTGTTCGTTGTCACAAATACTCAGTAAAAATAGTAAAAGAGAGGATAAAGTGACAGTTTGATCAGTGGGTTTCTATCCAATTCAGTCGCTTTCAATCTGCATTCATTTTATTTGTTCGTAAACTCGCACCGTCTAAATGAAAATATGTTGCAGAAATTGAAAAGTCTAAACTTATTTTTATCATGGTTTTAATTAGTAATTTAATGCAATTTTTATTTATTCCAAATATTAATAATCATATAATTACAAATTATATACTGTTGCCCTAACCGAGCACTAGTTACTAAGGCCTTCGGCGCGTTGTAGCGAAAACAGACCAGCGCCTCTGATGGGAATCAAACCCACGACCCCCGAACAGATAAGCCAGCACGCTACCAACACAAAAAAATTAAAATATATTAAATTTTAATAGAAAATAACAAAATATAGCAAAATAAAAGTGAGTGTTTTAAGCAACAATTTCTTATCAACATGTTGCAATTACTTTTAGTGTAAAAAAAAAATATTTTCATATTAAAAAATTAACTATGGAAGAAGTTAAAAAACATTCTAAATTGCTTCGGGTCAGCAATTTTAGTTAACTTTTATCATTTCCATAATGACCAGTTTTTTTTTTTTTTTTGTAATTGGTATTTAAAATCAGCTGCTTTATCTAGTTAACCATTTTTGCCAAATTTTACGTTCGTTTACTTTTTTTTTTTTGCTGTGTAAATTTGTCTTACACTCTGTAATTTTGTTACTAATTAATTTTTACTGAACTTTACAGGAAAAGTAATCGAACAGCCTTTTTAATGTGTTTGTTATTTTGTTTATTTTTAGAATTTTGAAAACTTTTGAACTTGGATTGGAAAAATATGCAGCGGTTTGCAAAATAAAAGGTAAAATAAAAGCATATATTATTAAGAAAGTTTATTTAATAATTTTTTGTAGATCTATTAACCAATATTTTATATATATATGCAAATGCTAGAAAACAAATTGATATTCCCTGTTAAAATGTTAAATATGTCCGCATTTCACACGAAACATACGAAGACGGTGGTTGTTCGACGGATAATTCAGGATTTATTAACACTTTAACAAGTGACTTCGCAAAAATTTTGAGATGAATCCAGCAGAAATAATTAAATTCCAAAATAGTGAAACATTTCAAAATGTGGTTTTGTTTTATCTTGTCTTTGTTATCCATATTATTTTCCCCAAGTTTTTGTTTAACATATTTACATAAACGTTTTTTAATCTCTTCAAATCGAAAAATGTCAGATGTGCACAGATTTAATCAGATCTAATTAGATATCAAATTTGTTCACATTTTTAAAATCTAATTAGAGCTGATCAAATGAGCTATGAGATCTGTTTAGATCTGGTAAAACAGATCTTTTTTAAATAGCACATGACACCATAAATAACATATAATAATGTTAAATATGTTAAATAAAATATGTTACTATACTATAACTTTTTTTTTACTCGGGAGAGTACTTACTCACATACAGTAAAAGAGCGATGCAGACCGAAAAGTGATTTTCATATTATACACGCTTAACATAACAGAAATTGTGATAATGTTGCATGAAAATTTGATTTATTTAATTCGATTAGGAAAGACAACATACACACACATAAAATTCATAAATATAATTCATACATATGGCTTATGTGTGTGTGCATGTGTGTATTCGTGTATAAGTGTGTTGTGTATCCCTTTTACAAAAAGACTTCTAAACGAGCCTAATATTTTCGTTTATACATAATATTTAGCAAAATATTTACTTTTTGCATTTTGAAAATCTAATTTATTTAAGCCTGTTTAGCTGTTAAAATAAATTCATGGTGTGTTAGTATATTAAGCAATTTATTTATAATAAAGTAGCATTTTTCCATTT
Organism: Delia radicum; assembly: GCA_021234595.1. NCBI lineage: Eukaryota > Metazoa > Arthropoda > Insecta > Diptera > Anthomyiidae > Delia > Delia radicum. Next base: position 98,857,381 of record CM037851.1, read on the forward strand.
GGCTTGTTTTAAGTTGTTTTATTTTGGTTTAACCTAAGATTTCAAATCTTTGATATTTTAAACTTGAACTTTCAGCCAGTAGCTAATTTATGTGGTGCATCTGTTAGTGTATGTATAATAGGATGTCCCTTAAAATAACGATTTGTCGATTTTTGTTTATTACACCCCCCAGTTTAATTACACTTAGAATACTATGTAGGTAAAGACCATTGCAAATGTAGTTAAAAACAAATGAATTTCACTTAAAGAAAGGACGACTTACATTACAGTAAATTCAACTAACTTGTTTTTTAATGTTCAAAAAATAAACCATAATTTAAGTAAAAAGAACCACATATGCAGTAAAAAATAAACAAACATTTATTTGTTTTATTTTTTAAATAAAAAAAAAAAAAAAAAAAAAAAACTTTTGAATGTTAAATCATAATACAGTAATTTGATGTGGTTTGTTTTCTAAAAGAACTACAATTACAGTCAAAACTGAAAATTCTTTTACAAATGACTATTTTTTCACTTAAAAATAAATATACGGTATTACAATTCAAACAACTGCAAATATTTACAGCAGGAGTTTCCTGAGTACAAATGGTTTCAAATAAAAGAAATGAACTTATTTTTTTTTTGGAAAACGTTAACTCGTGCCGAAAGACGGCTGAAAGTGGTCTATTTTGGAAGAAAGTGTATTATTATAAAAAATTCCCAAAACTCGAAATTTCAAAAAAAAAAATCCGTTTTATTTGATTTATTTAATTAGTATACTCAAAATTATTCAGATATGGAATTCTGACTTCATCAAATATCACTAACCCACTTTAGCCTGTAATCTAAAATGACACAAAAATTTGATCAAAATTAAAAAACGTCTATTTTTTTTTAAAGAATAATTTAGAGATGTAGATTGTTATTTTTATATCAAAGTTGTTGTTAAAGAAAAAACAAAATAAATTTTGAAAAATTATAATTCGAGGGCTAATTGAAAATGACTCAATGACCCTATGAAAAATAACTCCAAAGAAAAAATTAAAAAGACCCAATTTTGGGATCATTTAAAAATGAAAAATTTTTCCACTATGAAATGAGAAATTTTTCCCCAATCCATAGTGAAAAAATGCCCCAAAAATAAAAGCATTTTTATGAAAAGGAAAAAAGGCCCCAAAATTCGGTATGAAATATGGTCCCACTTAATTTTTTTTATTGCAATGAGGCTAAAAATTGGGTTTTATTGCATAATGAAAAATGTAAAAAAAATATTAAATTAAGTCCCAATGAAATTTGGCCCCAAACATGAAATTAATCCCAAAATACTTGCATTTGATAAAAGTATATTTTATTATACATTTTACTCATTCCATAAGAAATTGCTATAAGGGGATTCCTTCCGATTTTTTTCTACACATAAACAAACTATTGCCAATAAATTATGAGCATTTTTTTGTTTTTTTGTTTTACGTTGAACCAACACTCAGGGGATGCCCCTACTAATGCATTGCATTGTGTTGATATCAGGAAAATAGGTTATGGGGAGGAGGAAAGAGGGAGTAGTGTTTGTGGACATTTGACTTGAATTTTTCTAAATTGTAATTTGCAGGGAAGACTTCCGCTGGGAGACAATTCCACATACGGCTAGCGCGACTAAAAAACGAATTTTCTCTGTAATGCGTTGTGCGATTTGCCGGGCTATATACAACAAACGCATGAGATCTACTTGACAAGCGGGTAGTACGAACAGAGAACCGGTCTCTCGGGATGAGTCGGCTTATCTTAGCAGAACACTTCCCATGGTAATATCTATAGAACAAAGTCACACAACCCACATTCCGACGATGCTCCAACGAGTCAATAGAGTTCGAAACCCTACTGTTGTTGATAAGCATTAACGCTCTCCGTTGCACACAATCCAGAAGCCAAAAAAAATTTTTTTTTTTTTGCTTAAATTATTCAAAAGCTCGATTTCGCATAATATATGCAAATAAACACTATTATTTAACTTGGCAACTATTTTTTGTGTGTAAATATGATGAACATCAACGAGATTATCTTTAGCGCTAAATAAACATTCTCGTTATTAGGGCTTTAAAATTGTAATGCGAATGAAAGGAAAAATTAAAGAATGCACCACACACTTGTATATTTTTATATGTATTTAAGCACTGCAGGCTAAAATTTTGTCTACAAAATCGCCCCGATTTTTGATATCAAATTTTCGCATTTAGCGCTAGATCTTTAAACAAAAAAAAAGAAGTAGAAGCGAAATTTGGTATGCAAAATTGGCGCAAATTTTTAATATAAATTTTGCAACGCTTTATTAATACAAAAAAAGACTTGTATATTTTTATATTTATTTAAGCACAACAAGCGAAAATTGGTATAAAAAATCGCCGCGCTTTTTGATATCAAATTTTCGCATGTAGCGATTAATCTTTAAACAAAGTAAAAAAAGCATAGAAACAAAATTTGGTATTCAAAATCTCCGCAATTTTTAATATAAGAAGGACTGCTAACTCAAATTTGGAATTACAATTCGCGGCGATTATTTATTAACAAATTTTGACTGCCGAGCTTTAATAACTGCTTAAAAATCGCATCGGTTTTGAACAAGAACAAAAACACAAAGCACTGCTTTCAAAAATCTTGGGTTAAAAATCGCTACGATTTTGTGTTTATGTTCAAAATTGACGTGATTTTAAAAAAGACTATTTAAGCGATGCCTTCGAAAATTTTCACAAGCAATGCTTTTTTAATTTTTTTATATTAATAAAGCATTAAATGTGAAAATTTGGTTTTAAAAATCGAGACGATTTTGAATACCAAATTTCGCTTCTACTGTTTTTTTTTTACTTTTTACTAATTACGCCAAATTAGAATATAAAAATTACCCCAACTGAACTGTAAAAATTGCTTTAAATTTTCGTGTTGTTGTCCTGTATAGAAAAATGTGGCGCTTTTTTAATTTTCTGGTTGGGTTCATTATGGTCATTTTTCAAGGAGCCTAATTCGAGTTAGTGCATGGAGTAACTCCTTTCCAGGAAATTTTATAAAAAATGTTATTTCGTCAAAAATTTAACAAAATATTAATGTTTTTATCCAAATCAGCTTAATTTTTAGAAAAATATCGCTTATATTTGATTAGACAATAATTATCTTTACTTTTACATAAAATATCTTAGCCTGGGGACAAAAAAAAAAGACCCATGAAACTTGATTGTAATTATGATTTCTAAAAGATGTTGAAGCTTTTAAATTGATAAAAAAAATTCTTTACAATTATTTTATAAAAGTTGATCCTTATAGACTTAATTTTTACACTTTTGACCAAAAATTACCTACTAGGAATAACATCTTTCATAATTTTCGGAAAACTATCACTTAAATATTATTAGACTATTATTATTACTTTTATTCAAAAAATTTTTACCCCTTAGTGGCCGGGGGCAAAAACTGCCCATGAACCATAATTTAAATTATGACTACAAGAATATAAAACCTTTAAATGGATAAAAAAAAAAGATTTTTATTTTGTGTAACTTGATCCATATAAGGTTAATGTTTCCCCTTTTCACCAAAAAAGACCCACTAGCCATTTTATTGAATAACAGAATTTCACATTTTTATTAAATTTGGATATGCGGTAGCGGGTACTAAGCCAACGAGCAATCGCAATTCTTTATTTTTTTTTTTAAGATATTATTATTTTTCTAAAGTGATGTTGTCACAACCGCGAATCGAACCCGGGACCATCAGTGTAACAGGCCCAATCTAAGTTTTATTGCTTAAAAAAATGTTGTCAAAAGAGCTCCTTAAAAATAATATTTGGAATATAAAGAATTGCGCTTGTTCGTCAGTTTTGTACACCCTATCATATATCCGAATGTAATGAAAATTCGAAATATGTTATTATGTAAATTTCCTAGTGGCTATTTTTTCTGGCTAAAAGAGAAAACATTAATCCGAAAATTATGAAAGGTATTGTATCATTCTGTAAATTTCTAAATAAGTCTTGTTGGCCAAAACTTCAAAAATTTACCCTATTTAAATCAAATTACATACATAACATAATTATAATTATAACTATATGATCAAGTGGAAATGTTTTCTCAATTTAAAAGCTTTAAAATCTTGTAGTGATAAATAAAATTAAATTGTATGGGTTTTATTTAACCCCAGCCCACTAAGGGTTAAAGATTATTTAAACAAAAGTAATGATAGTTAGAGTCTTAGTAAATGTAAGTGAACATTTTGCCGAAAATTATGCAAACTTTGATGAAGGCATTAAGCTTTTGTTGAACTTTTGACAAAATAGTCAATTAGTTATCATTAAATGTTCTGGAAATTAGTCACTACAAACACAAACTCAAATTTCAGTTTTTAAATTTCTTTTTTTTTTTATTTATTTAATAAATCCTATTATATTATAAAACTACCAGTCGAAATCTCCAAATTTGACATTTTAATAAATCTTTAAAATTTATTTAAAAAAATACGTTTCGTAGGTCATTTTGAATTACAGGCGAAAGTGGGTTAATGATATCCGAATTCCATATCTGAATATTTGTGAGTATATTAAATGAAATGAAAAATAAATTTTTTCTGAATTTCGAATATAGCGAGTTTTTAAAAATAATACACATTTTTACAAAATGGGACATTTTCGGCCGACTTTTGTCACGGATTAACGTTTTCCAAAAAAAACTCGATTTCCTCCATTTATAACTAGGGGGTGTAATGACAAATCTTTTTTTTATGGGACACGCTATTGTATGTTTATGTGTGTGTTAGGCTGACAACCACATATTAGAGTAGTCGTCTATTAAAGCATTACATGAACATGTGTATTTTTATAATATTTGCAAAAGACATTCGCTTGAAATTATGTCCTTAATTATTTATAGTCTAATGAATTTTGGTTAGTAAAACTTTCTATATATTTTAAAAACAATTTTAATGCTTTAATAAGATTAATTTTATAAAAATATATAATTGAGGTAATTTTTAAGTAATACAAAACCAAAAAGTCTTAGTTGAGCTTTTATTGCTTTTAGGTCAGATGAAGATGTACTCGTACATTAGAAAAGAGGTACTCAATATATACTTCACGCACCTCTTTAGATATTCGCACTGGTTCACAGATTGCCAGAAATTTTAGAGTTTTGATATTAAGAAAAAGAACAATACAAATTCGACAATTTTGAAAAAGGAAAACGTGCCAGACTATATCTAAATTGTACCGGTGTAAACGATTTTTTTTTTTACAAATTTAATCGCAAATTGTGGAAGTTCTGTAAAAGCTAAAATGAAATTTTGTATACTCTTGGAATCTTTGAACTTTAGAACTTTTCTTATCAATATTGTCCAAAGAAAAAATTTAATAAAATAAATATGGACAAATTTATACCAAATATGGATTATTAGTTGCAGGTTTACTTTGGTAAGAGCACAATCCCTTGGGAATAAAAATTGAAAACCACAAACTTGAACACATGTTTAACATTCTTTTTTTTCATAATTATTTGACACTTTATTAGGGTAATTTATCATATAAAAATGTGTGGCAGTCGTTAGTGTTTTAGGGAAAATAAAAATGTACACAGAGAGAAAAAGTTAGCTATTTACCAATTCAATTACTACACTTAGAATACTATGTAGGTAAAGACCACTGCAAATGTAGTTAAAAACAAATTAAATTTCACTTAAAGAAAGGACGACTTACATTTCAGTAAATTCAACTAACGTTGTCATTTGTTTTTTAATGTTCAAAAAATTAACCACAATTGCAGTAAAAATGAACCACATATGCAGTAAAAAATAAACAAACATTTATTTTTTTATTTTTTTAAATAACAAAAAACTACAGAAAAAAATTAATGTAAAATTATAAAACAGTCATTTCATGTGGTTTGTTTTTTTTTTAAATGAACTAAAAGGTTAGTAAAAATTTAATTTTTTCTACAAATGACTGACATTTAGATTACAAATAAAGAAACTGTATTACAATCCAAACAACTACAAATTTTTAAAGCAGAAGTTCCCTGAGTGTACGACTCAAATTGAGTTATTACGGATTTCATATGGCTGGCACAACATAACATTTGTTTTCACAACAGAATTCGGCAAATTCAGCTAAATTTTAGTTCAACGCCCAAAATATTCAGTGCTCTAATGCAAATATCGTTGTACCAACTCCATTAATAAGTTGTTACCATTAATATACACTTTTAAATTCGGTTGGCACTTATTAATTTCTCTGTGTGTATGCTTTTGGCAGTGCTAAAAGGGAATTGTTTCTAAAAAGTGGATGATTTAAAAAACACAAATTCATAAACAAGATTCTGCTACGAACACAACCCATGTTAATTTAATATTGCTCTATTTAAGTAAATATATTTCATAGTCCACACAAAATTTTTTTCTTTATAGCATTCTGAAGTGCAGAGTTATTATTTTTTCATAAATGTGATGTGAAAATTTACAAAATATAAAATCAACCCTCAAATATAGCGATTGCAAAAAAACGCTTAATATTTTGTTTTCAAATCCTTTTTTTTAATTTTTTGAAAACATAAAATTTTGTTCTCAATTTTTTTTTTTTTTTTTGTTCAATTTTAACATAGCGGAAGGTGTTAACGTAATAAATAAATTAAAACTTTTTTATGGCGATCTCGGACGAGTTCTGCATTAAATCGAACAAATTAATAGTGTCCGACCAAACAGTTCTGTCAGAAAATGCATGTGTTCGGTATTTTAAAGCATTATGGACAAATTTGGCGAATGGAAAAATGTTAATTGGGCTGATTAGATGCGATTTTGAGTGTCAAATGTAAAGAACATTTCGTAGTTAAGCAATGAATTCACTGTTCTGTCTACGAAAGTTCGGCCAAATCGAAAATAGTTCGTCGGCCGAACTTTTAACTTTATAGCTAAACTACGGCTTTTTGCTTAAATTTTATATATGAAATCGAATTAAAGCGGCCAACACACATGTTTCTAATACCATTTATCTACCATACCAATTTATCCGCATTGCTTCTAAATACCAAAAAACCGGCTAAATATAGTTTTTTTGACTAACTGTTCCGTAGGACACTACTAATTAATAACTGTTAGTACACTTAGAATACTATGTAAGTAAAGACCACTGCAAATGTAGTCAAAAACAAATTAAATTTCACTTAAAGAAAGGACGACTTACATTTCAGTAAATTCAACTAACGTTGTCATTTGTTTTTTAATGTTCAAAAAATTAACCACAATTGCAGTAAAAATGAACCACATATGCAGTAAAAAATAAACAAACATTTATTTTTTATTTTTTTAAATAACAAAAAACTACTGAAAAAAATGAATGTAAAATCATAAAACAGCCATTTGATGTGGTTTGTTTTTATTAAATGCATTACAAGGTTAGTAAAAAATTTAATTAATACAAATGACTAACATTTACATTAAAAATAAACAAAATGTATTACAACCCAAACAACTACATATTTTTACATCAGAAGTTCCCTGAGTGTACCAACTCGCTTAAAACGAAACAAAATTTCATACATTTTTCCATTATTAATAAGAACTTTCAAAAAATTTGCAATTTTTTCTATAAATTTTGAAAATATTTTAAACTGAACACAAAAACTTTGTACTTCAAATAGATTGCAAACAGTACATTTAAGAAATGCAATGAAAACCTTGAACAATTTTTTAAGTTGCTTTTACAAAATTTTATTATTTTGTTGAAAATTTAAAAATGTTAATAAAAATAATTTAATTTTAATCGAAATTTTAAATTATCAATTCAAAAATAAAGTTTCGAGCTCGAAACTTTATTTATTAATATTAATAAATTTGTTCCCGGTAAATACGAACGTCGGTCCCTGGGCAATCTGACTTTCTAAAAGTTATACACCCTTTGTTTTAATAATAAATTGATCCTTAATCAAAATAGATTTTTATTTAAACTAAATTTTTGTGCTAGATACAGATTCAAAGTTTTTAACATTGAATTCCAACTAATGTTTTCCCTGTGTGTAAGATTTAAGTCTTTCCAACTGTCATGAAGTATCTCGATCGTGAATCCCGAGATGATATTGTTATAAGTGACATGTTTGCTGTTTTCTTTGGTTCAACTTATTGTAATGCCCAATATGACACTTTGAATGATTATCCATTTCCAGTTACAGAACATCAATTAATAACTTTTTCTCTTATAACTACTGATGAAATTGTTAAAAATTTAAAAGAATTTAAAAACTCAACAACTTGTGGGCCTGATGGTGTTCCCAGTTGCATCTTAATCAACTGTGCAGATGCTTTGGCGTATCCGTTGAGCATAATGTTTAATATCTCCATTAAAAATGGTTATTTCCCAAAATTATGGAAGGACTCTTTCTTAATTCCATTATTTAAATCTGGAAATAAGTCAAATGTTATTAATTATAGAGGAATAGCAGAACTCAGCGCGATTCCAAAGCTATTCGAAAAATGTTTAACTGATTCTCTGTGTCATCAAATTTCCTCTATAATATCTCCTCTTCAGCATGGTTTTCGTAAGGGGTGCTCTACAACAACTAATCTATTACAATTAACAACTTTGGTAAATCGTGGTTTCCTTAAAGGCGAAAACACTGATGTCATTTACACTGATTTCAGTAAAGCTTTTGATAAAGTTAACCATAATCTTTTACTCAAAAAACTAGATGAAGGGTTTCGCTGGAAATTGTTTAAGCTGGATAAAGTCATACTTAAAAGACAGAAATCAGAAGGTTAATTTTAATAACACAACGTCGAAAAATATTATTGTAACATCTGGGGTTCCTCAAGGTAGCCATCTTGGACCAATTTTATTTTCTCTTTTTATTAACGATTTACCATCGGTAATAAAGTTTTCAAACGTTCTTATGTATGCTGATGACGTTAAAATTTTTCGTGGCTTTAATAAAAATTCCGATCAGATTTATCTACAGCAGGATTTAAAAAGCTTTTACGAATGGTGCTGCTCTAATTTTATGTAACTAAATTCGAAAAAATGTAAACATATGCGCTTCTCTAGAAGGACAAAATCTTTTGGTCTTTACTCTTTGGGTGGTTTTCAGTTGGAATTAGTAGATAATATTCTAGATTTGGGTATTCTCTTAGACCCAAAATTGGATTTTAAACGTCATATTTTATTGACGATTAATAAAGCTCGTGGCACCTTAGCTTTTATAAAACGATGGGCTAAGGAATTTACAGATTCCAATGTAACAAAACAATTATATACATCGCTCGTGAGACCAATTTTGGAATATGGATCTGTGATTTGGGATCCATTATCCATTGTTCAAATTGGAAAAATTGAATCAGTGCAAAAACAATTTTTGCTGTTCTGCTTACGAAGCACCTACCCTAATACCATTAATAATCTACCTTCATATACGACCAGACTAAACCTCGTTAAGCTTCCCACTCTGAAAAGTAGAAGGACAATGCTAAACGTTACATTTTTATTAAATTTGATTAATGGTGATATATGCTCCGATTTCCTGTTAGGAAATTTTGTACTTTTCGTTCCTCCAAGATCAACACGTAATTATATTCCACAAGCCGGCTAAAGCCGGGCTTGCCCGGAGTGCACCTACACGCAGCGAAAAAGTATGATTGAAGATGATTGTGGACACAAAATTATCATATTTTGATTATAATTATCATATACATGACTCTGGATGATCATATTACGATTACCGAAGACGATTTTATCGTCATTTAGGATCATAATCTGATTGCTACGAATTGTAGTCATAACATGATGCTCTCAAACTATTATAAAACGATGATCTTTTTTCAGCGTGTAGTTCTGCCTAAAAATTTTTATTCATTGTAAGTTTTGTGAATATTTAAGGAGTTTTTTTATATAATGACCAACATGTGGAATATTATACAGAATTCATGTGATGTTGATCACAGATAAAGATCCTTGCCTGTAAACTCTAGCTGAAGGAGTTTGAAGCTTCATAACAATGTAGTTTGTGTTTGGTTTTTATTTACCTATAATTTATAACTTTAATTAGTTTTTGTTTGTATAAAAACATTTATATTCATGATTAGTAACATTTAATAATTAATGAAATTGTGATAAATCCACATTCTATCGATGCCCAATAAAGATCGGCTTAAGTCATTGGACATGCCTTCTTATAATGAGGTAATATCACATGTGCAAAATACCCCATGATACGTACACACAATGGTCCGAACCATAGCGGCTTGATGTATTTAAGATGTATTTTTATTACTAATTAAAAAATTTCTAAACATTTTTTACGGACGGTTACCCACCCTAACCGACCGAGAGGGCTCATCCCCATGACTTTGGGATACGTGCACACTATGGCATACCCGCTGCGTTGTTAGCGTGGGGACGACATTGTTTTGCCTTCAAGTTTAAAATGTAATTGATTTTGGATAAGAATTTAATCATTTAAGGAAAATAAAACACAATGTAGTAGAGATGGCATCCAAACCTTTAGGCAGGTATGGCCTGGCATTATCAGCATTTACAATTTGGGGATTACGAATGGAAATATGTTTGTCTTAACCCCCAAATCAAAATGGGAGCTATGTCTTACATAGTTATAAAATCGTTTTTCAAAAGAACATTGTGTAAATATTACACTATTTTTCTATTCTGTGGTATGTCCAAAGACGGCTTCTCTGAGTAAAACATTTATGGAAGGCTGTAAAATAAAAAAGTTAATACTTTATTCTGTTGCCCATAAAAATTACATTTTAAACTTTAAGGCAAAACAACGTGTTATCTATGATAACAACCTAGTGAGCCTTCACGTTACCATAACTTATGTGTTCATTGGTATAAGGTCTAATTTAATGAAAAGATAATTTCTAAAATATGCAATTAAAATATAGTAAAAATGGTATTCATAAGATATTAATACCGCCTAATATCTCTGCCTAAAACGCTGGAGCTTGGAACTTCAAATTTATCATTGAGGTTCCTTCTCCATCACATACATCTAATCAGGATTTTAGGAAATTGTTAGCATGTAGTGCAAAAAGATAAAAAGTCCTCCCCTTATCGTCCTGTTTAAACCCCTTTGGCTAAAAATCTGAAATTTCAAGTGAATAAGCCGATAACCTATGGGCTAAAGCACTTAAAATATACCTTTAGGAATTTTAAACAAAACTTGATAAAAAAGGCAAATATGTTCCCTTAATCACTCAGCCAAAACCGCTTGTTTTTTTAATATGGCATGTAGGTTTCTCCTCCACTCACAAAGATGGAATTACAGTAAAAAGGGGTTTTAATAAGAAAAATTGGGATTAATCACAAAGCTTAAACCGCTTCAGTAAGGAACTTGAAATTTGGCTTGAAAGTTCCTCGACCGGCGAAGACATTATCTAAGAATAAATTTAAGGAAATTCTTACCGTGAGAGCGAAATCTTCCTTTAAATGTCATCCCAAATAACATTTAGCTAGAAATTTGACTTTTAAAATATGTGTTTCTTTGAACTTCTAATTAAAACGCTGTAAAGGGATTGCCCGTTACTATAATTATGTGCCCTTTGGTGTATGGACTAATTTACTGGAAAAATAATTTCTAAAATATGCAATCAAAACATAGTAAAAATGGTATTTAAAAGGGATTTAGTACAGGCTCACCACCCAATCTAATCCACTGGAGCTTGGAACTTCAATTCGTCATGAAGGTTCCTTCTCGATCGTGTACAACTAATCACGACCTATGGAAATTGTTAGGACAAAAAGGATAAAAATTCGTCCCCTTATCGTCCTACTTAAACCCCTTCAGCTAGAAGTCTAAAATTTGCCTTTAGGAACTTCCAATAAAACTTGATAAAAATGTGGTACAAAGGCAAATATGTTCCCTTAACCACTCAGCCCAAACCGCTTGATTTTGAAATTCGGCATGTATGTTCCTCCTCTGGCGTAGACATCCACAAATATGGGATTATTGGAAATATTTACGTAATGGAGCAAAAAGTGAAAAGGTTTCCTCTTGATTTACTGCCCCAACCCTTTTGTGAAGAAATCTTAATTTTAGGATATGTATTCCCTGATGTATGGGCTAATTTATCAAAGATATACTTTTTGAAATTTCCAATAAAAACTTGATAGAAATGGTAAAAATATATTCAACTTCAAATTGTTATTAAATAAGACATCCAGTATGACGGGATTTTTGTAAACTTTTGCGGGGATGGATAAAAAGGAAAACATTGAAGAACATTTTTTTGGAACTCACCATAAAAGCGGGGTTTAAAATTGGGATTAATCACAAAGCTTAAACCGCTGGAGTAAGGAACTTGAAATTTGACTTGAAGGTTCCTCGTCTGGAGCAGACATTATCTAATAAGAAATTTATATGGTGAAATTTCTTACGGTGAGGGGCTAAATCTACTTTTTAATATTTTGGACAATCTCTATTTAACATCATAATCAAAATCATTAGGTAATTATATCGTAATTCACTTAAGATATACTTTCTGCGTTTTTATTTAAAACTTGTCATAAATGGAGATTTAAAGAGGAAAAGTGTCCTCTTAATGACATGTACAATTGCTTTATGCTTAAAATTTAAAACATCTTCTCGAACCATTTCGAACCATTTCGAACCATTTGAAACAGGAAATCATTTGCTTTTTAATATATTCCGACATTAAAAACTATTGGTAACGATATCTCGGACTTTTAAGATAGTCAAGTATAATAAAAATTAAATTATAAAATATTTTGGATATTTAGAAGTTAACTGTATAAAAAGGGGTAAAAGTTGGTACTAATTCATAACTTTTAAATACATTTTCTTATTCTCTTGAAATTTTTAGATTCCAAGTGCTGCAAAATTATATACTCTTTTTGACAAATGAACACAAAAGCTCAAAATTTGTAAAAAAAAATATTTGGTCTTGGACGATTTTTATAAGAAGTTAATCTTTTGGGGATCCACATTTTTAGGCAGGAATGATATGACATTATCCCAATTTCCGATTTGGGGATTATGAATTGAAATGTTTCTATCATAACCGTCAAACCAACATGGGAACTATGTCTAACATTATTATGCTAATAATCCCCAGTAAAAAATAGACATATTCTTCATAGACAAATTTTTCAATAGAAGATTGTGTGAATATTAAAACTTTTCTGCGTAGCCGGCCTGCGGCCGGACTTAGGGGTTTTAAAAAAAAAAAAATTTCTGCAAATCTGTAAAATAAGATAGGTAATACTATATTGTATTGTCCAATAAAAATTACATTTTGAACTTTAACGCAAAATAAAACGTCTTATATACGCTAACAACCTTGTGGGCATTGTCCGCCAGTATAAAATATGTGTTGATGTACAGACTAATTAGCTACTTTTTGAAATAAAAACATAGTTAAAATGGGGTTCAAATGTTAATAAGTAATCTCCCAGCTTTAACCGCATGGGCTTGGAACTTCAAATTTGGTATGAAGGTTCCGTCTCCGGCGTAGACACAATTCTCGGAAACATGATTTTTGTAAATAATTAAAAGGTTGCACAAAAAAACAAAAAAGTGTTTTGCTTAACGTTCTGCTTAAACCTCTTCGCTAGAAATCTGAAATCGTAGACTATTTTTGGAAATTGTTACGATAAAAAATATCCATCTTATCTTTCTGCTAAAACCTCTTCTGCTAGAAATCTGTAATATCAAATAGAGTAATGGCTAATGCACTTAAAATATACTATTTGGAATTCCCTATAAAAACTCAATGAGAATGTGGTACAAAGAAAAAAATGTCCCCTTAATCACCATGACCAAGCCGCTGCAGCTAGGAACTTGAAATCTGGCATGTAGGTTTATCCCCTCGCATATACATCCACTAAGATGGGATTTTTGGAAATGTTTACTGGGAAAAGTCTCCTTTTGTCCAAAACACTTCAGGTAATTCACTGAAGAAAAACTTTTTGGAATTTATCGTAAAACCATAGTAATCACAAAGTTCAAACCACTGGAGCTAGGAACTTGGAATAAAGCAAACAATTTTAATGTTTAATTATTAAAAGATGAAATCTTAATATATTCCTATATTAAAAGCTACCGTTAACGGCGTCTAGGATTTTTAAGATATAGAAGATTTTGAATATTTAGAAGTTATAGGTTTAAAAAAGAGCAAAAGGTGGTAAATGGTACTCTTTACAACTCTGAAAGAAATTTACATATTCACTTAAAACTTGTAGGTTTCAACTGCAGCAAAATTATTTACTCTTTTAAACAAATGAACACAAAAGCATGAAATTGGGAACCTGTAAAAAATATTTGGTCCTGGGCAACCAATGAACACAAAAGCAGAAAATTGTGGAACCTGTAAACAAAATTTGGTCCTATACGATTTTTATCTCCCGATCATAAATTTATTTTTTAAATTTTTCACTTTTCAATTTTAAGAGGACATCTTCATTATGAGCCTTCTAGATTTCTAATTTTTTTTTTCGTAAGTCGATAGTAGAAACTTTTCTACAAAAACTGTTATACTAAAATTTCAGAACGAAATTCCATGTATTTCCAAAACAATAAAAAATCTATTGAATGTGTTTTAAATCGAGTTGACTATTTTTGAACCCATTTTGTATTTAAAAACTGACTTAAGCATAGATTTAAATTAATCTTCTTTAACAAAATAGTAAAAATTTCCTGTGGCTTAACCATTTTTGAGTGTTATTTTTCAAAACTATTTTCCAGAATTTATCTGTTAAATTTATTGTTAAAATATGATATTACCTGGTAAATGGCGCCATCAGCTTATCTGAAGTTTTCAAGACTGCGCTTCTTATCTGATTTTAGAATATGACCTATAGCTTGAAAACTTATAAAGTTAAAGGAAAGTCGATGAAAATATGTATTACTCCTACCTTTACCCTACGCCCGTGATAACGACATCCCTATCCAAAATTGGACCTTGGTTAGGACCAGGAGCCACGAAATTTTTTCGAAAAATATTCAATTTTATGAAACAGTCAAAATTTTCGTTTCATCGGGGTATCCACAAATGTTCTTAATATATGTATGGACCAGGGCTGGTAAAGCTTCCGCGTCCCGTTTGAACAAAATGTAATGGCGCAAATGAAAGATCAACTTTTTTGTTATGTTTCACATCAATGTAGCATTGTTATTAGCTTGAATAAAAATTGTGTGTAAATTAGAAGTATAAATAAGACTATAGATGTACTTATTTTGTACTTTAATTAAGAATTGTAAAAATTAACAAAAACACTTTTCCTGAGCCAAAAAAAACAATGCATTTTGTTAAACGTAATACATTTTTCTGTGGAGCGAACAGATATATTGAGATTGAGTAGAGGTTTTTGAACTCCAAAACGTCAGTGAAGTTGTATGTGGTTTTACATCTGAATAACATTTTTCTTAACCTGTTTTTCGAAAAGTATAATTTTTTTTTTTTTTAATTTAGATTAAAATTGCTTTACGAAAAATAAGGTTTGAGAACAATGCTAATGAAAATTAAAAAATACATACAATGTAAATGAAGTTTTTAGTTCAAAAGACTATTATTTTGGAACTACTTGAAATATTGAAATTTAAATATAATATTTTTGTGAAAAAATGGTATCAATTTATGCAAAAACTTTTTCGATGTCTTAAAGCAAACATTTAATTATTTAATGTGTTTTTAACATTCTAACCTCTTCATCTCCGAATTCCTAATTAGCTCTTCTCAGTGCGCATGTTTGTATAACTACATATAAAATTTAATGTTTCGACTATCAATTAATCGAGTTTCCATGTTCTTATAAAATTTTTCAAAAACCAAATTTTTACTGATCTGCCTATTTTGGAAACAACTTAAGTTTTAAGTTTCAGATTTAGCTTAACATTTTGATTAAGATGAGCACTTCTTAAAAATTTTAAATCCCGGTAATACCACGTTTTCAGTGGAAAATTGAATAAGTGCATTTTCAGTGTATTAGCCCACATCACAGAAAACCTATATTTCTACTTTTTAGCCAATGGTCGTTTCAACGTCTCCCAGTAATATATTAAAGATCCCCTTTTAGTGGAGGTCTTCATTTGGCCATGTTTAATAAGTAAGTACTTTTTTGTTTAAAAAACTTTTTGGAAATAATCCATCGTGCCATGATCATGAAAATTAATATAACATGAAAATTGTTATATGTATTCTTCAAATTTTTACAAACTTGCAGTTTTTTAGATTTTTTGAAAATTTGTTATCAAAAAAAATAAAATTATTTTTTAGAATAGTATGTAGTTTTTTGAAAAAAGCATTATTTTTTTGTTGGAAAAATCTGTTTTTTTTATGGAGAATTTGCTATTTATAAAAAGACCTTTGTTTTTGAAAAAGGACTTTTTCGGAAAAACACTTAACTTTTTTTTTGAAAAAGTATTTTTTTTTTTTTTGTCAAAAGTACTTTTTTTAGTAAAAGCATTTTTTTTGTTTTTTTGAAAAAGTCTTTTTTCTGGTGAAAGCACCTTTTCCGGGAAAAGTCCTTTTTTTTGGTAACAGCACTTGTTTTTAAAAACGTATTTTTTTGTGGAAAAAATACTTTTTTGTGGAAAAAGTATTTTTTTTTTGAAAAAGTATTTTTTTTGGAAAACGATATTTTTTGGAATAAGATATTTATTTTCTGAATGGCCATCTTCGTTGGAATATCAAAAAATTCCGTCTTATTCGAATTATCCTTTCCAGGAGGAAACTGTATACCAATTTTTCGGCTATTTGGCCCAGTTTCCCACTTTTTGGCTCATCTCATCTTAGTGGAGGTCACCTTCCCAGGAGGAACCTATATGCCTAATTTAAAGTTTCTAGGAGCATGTTCTAGGATGGGCGATGTGGAGTCACTCAGTATATCGCACTACTCTTTTATATAAATAGATAGACAGATAAAAACTACTGTTACTTAAAAAAAAAAAAAGTTTCATATTGTGAAAAAAAAAAATTTTTAAACCCGTTATTCTTTTGAAAAGTACCATGACTTATAAAAAACCGTTAAACGTTCCTTTTTTGAAAAAAAACGTTTTTTTTTGTTTTAAAAACCCGTTCTTTTTTTGAAAAGTACAGTTACTTATTATATTTTTTTAAAAACCGCTATTTTTTTTAAACAACAGTTACGTTTTTAAACCCGTTATTTTTTTTGAAAAATATCGTTACTTAAAAAACAAAAACCGTTAGTTGTTGATTAAACCGTTACTTTAAAAAAATCGTTACTTTTATATGTTAAAAAAGTAACGGCTACTTTTTTAAAAATGCCGATACTTTTTATGCAAAAACGGAAAACTTTTTCCACTTTTTGGCAATCTCCATTGAAATATTGGAAAATCCCTTGTAAATTTTAAGTTCCTAGGTCCAGGGGTCTAGGCTCGCCGATGTTGAGTCAGTCACTCACACCACTTCTTTATATGTATAGATTATTTATATACATTAATATGAAAAAAAAATATACACGAAATATTTTAACCTCTATTTGTAGTCTAAGATTGTAACACGATAGGTGTAAAAAACCACTAAAATAAAGTTTATACGGGAAAAAGTGTAGAAAATTAGAACGTAATTATAACAAAATTATATTTGTAGAAAATTTTGTAGAATTCTGGTTAAACGAATTACAGAACGTCAAGGTTGTTCGTTAAATCGAGATAAACAACAAAACGAATAAAAAACAAAACTATGCAATTATTATTTATATTTTTTAAATTTATATATTTTTTATTTTCGTTCGACTTGTTTGTTAAAGCGTTACTTCAGTGTGAAATGTTTGACATTCGTTGAACCGGGAATTTTTTCCATTGAGTGTTGTTTTTTCATTTTTTTTTTAAATTTTAAATACAAAAAAAAAAATTGGAAAAAAAGCACTTCAAAAATTATAAATTTTTTTGGAAAAAGTAATTTTTTCAAACTGTAATTTAAATTTTGAAAAAATGTACGGTATTTTTTTGAAGATGGTACTTTTTTAGAAAAAGTAAATTTTTTTTGGTACTTTTTTTGGAAAAGCTAAAAAATGTTCGCTAATTTTATTTTTTTTTTTTTAAAATGGAAGTTTTTTTTGGAAAAAGTATTGTTTTGAAATTGGTACCTTTTTAGAAGAATCAAATTTTTTGGAACACTTTTTGTTTTTTTTTTTTTTTTTTTTTGTGAAAGATACTTTAGGTGGAAAATGGAAATTTTTTTAGGAAAAAGTTCTTTTTCAAATTGGAATTTTTTTAGAAAAATTTATTTTAAATTTTGTTGATAGATTTTTTTTTGGAAAAATACTTTTTCGGTATTTTTTTGGAAAAGTTACTTTTTTTTGGTACTCTTTTTTGGAAGATACAGAAAGAACTTTTTAAAATTGCTACATTTTTAGAAAAATTTAATATTTTTGGTACTTTTTGTTTGAAAAATGGAATTTTTTTTTGGAAAGAGTACATATTTGAAAATCGTACTTTTTTTTAGAAAAATTTATTTTTTGTGTAGTTTTTTGGAAAAAATACTTTTGTGGGAAAAATACTTTTTTTGGAAAAAGTACTTTTTTTGGAAAAAAATACTTTTTTGGAAAAAGTACTTTTTTACATTAGTACTTTTTTAGAAAAATTATTTTTTTTGTACTGTTTTCCAATACTTTTTTAGAAAAATTAAATTTTTTTAGCAATTTTTTTGAAAAAGGAACATTTTTGGTACATCTTTTTTTGGAAAAAGAAACTTTTTTGGTACTTTATTATGGAATTTGGTACTTTCGAAGAAAAATAAATTTTTTTTTGTACTTTTTTTTTGGCAAAAAGGTAAATTTTTGGGTAGTTTTTTTTTTTAAAGGGAACTTTTTCGTTACTTTTTTTGGAAAAGGTACTTTTTTTTGGAAAAGATACTTATGTTTTGGAAAGAGGTACTTATTTAGGGGAAAAGTACTATTTTGAAATTGGTACGTTTTTAGATATAGAACATTTTTTTGGTACTTTTTTACAACAGTTTTTTGTACTTTTTTCTGAAAAGGGTACATTTTTTGGTATTTTTTTTCGGCAATTATTTTATTTGAAAATTTCGGTACTTTTTCGGAAAGGGACATTTTTGAAAATTCTACTTTTTATAAATAAATTTAATTTTTTGGTACTTTTTTGCCAATAGTTTTGGTCCTTTTTTTTAAAAAGGAAATTTTTTTGGTACTTTTTTTTGAAAATGAATTTTTTCGGTACTTTTTTCTGAAAAGGTTAAAATTTTTGGTACTTTTTTGGAAAAGGGACTATTTTCGGTGAGTATTTTTTTTTTGAAAATTTCGGTACTTTTTTTTGGATAGGAACATTTTTGAAATTGGTACTTTTTTATAAAATATAATTTTTTTGGAACTTTTTTTGCCAATATTTTTGGCACGTTTTTTTTTGAAAATTAACGTTTTCGGTACTTTTTCTCTTGGAAAATGTAGTTTTTTTGAAGAAGCTACTTTTTTTGGAAAAAGTACTATTTTGAAATTGGTACTTTTTTAGAAAAAGAAAATTTTTTTGGTACTTTTTTACAATAGTTTTTTGTACTTTTTTCTGAAAAGGGTACATTTTTTGGAATAGGGTTTTTCGGTAATTTTTTTTTGAAAATTTCGGTACTTGTTTTTGGAAAGGGACATTTTGAAATTGATACATTTTTAGAAAATTAAATTTTTTTGGTACTTTTATTTTGGATAAGGAACTTTTTCGGTAATTATTTTTTTTTGAAAATTTCAGTACTTTTTTTTTGGAAAGGGACATTTTTGAAATCTGTACATTTTTAGAATATTTAATTTTTTTGGTACTTATTTGCCAATAGTTTTGGTACTTTTTTTTAGGTAAAAAGAAAAATTTTTTGGTACTTTTTTTTGAAAATTAACATTTTCGGTACTTTTTCTCATTTTTTTTGGTACTTTTATTTTTTATAAGGGACTTTTTTGGTAATTATTTTTTTTGGAAATTTCGGTACTTTTTTTTGGAAAGTGACATTTTTGAAATCAGTACTTTTTTAGAATATTTAATTTTTTTGGTACCTTTTTGCCAATAGTTTTGGTAGTTTTTTTTTTGGTAAAAAGAAAAATTTTTTGGTACTTTTTTTTGAAAATGAACATTTTTGGAACTTTTTATCTTTGAAATTGTACTTTTTTCTGGAAATGGTACATTTTTTGGTACTTTTTTTTTGGGAAAGGGGCTTTTTTGGTAATTATTTTCTTTGAAAATTTCATTACTTTTCTTTGGAAAGGGACATTTTTGAAATTGGTACTTTTTTAGAAAATTTAATTTTTTAGTACTTTTTGTCAATAGTTTTGGTACTTTTTTTTTGGTAAAAATAAAAATTTTTTGGTACTTTTTTTTTTTGAAAATTAACGTTTTCGGTACTTTTTCTCTTGGTACTTTTTTTGGAAGAATATACTTTTTTTGGAAGAAGGCACTTTTTTTGGACTTCGTTTTCGGTACATTTTTTTTTTGGAAAAAGATACTTTTTTCGGAAAAATGGACACTATTTTCCGAAAAAGGAGGAGTTTTTCCACTTTGTGGTCTTGTCCGTTGGAATATCAAAAAATCGCTTCTTAGTGGAGGTCTAAGTCGGAGGAGGAACATATGTACCAATTTTCAAGTTCCTAGGTCCAGAGGTCTTGGCTGGGCGATGTTGAGTCACTCAGCCCTCAGCACTCAGTCCCTCAGTCACTCAGTCACGCCACTCTTATATAGTTATAGATTATATACTCCATTCTATCGTCAAATGTATGCTGATGCTGATCCGTTTATAAGAATGTGTAATGATTTTAATAATCTTTATAATTTGTTAGATTTTTCTTCAAATGTTAATATTATTAAACGCAACATCATTTTGTTTTTAAATTCTACTATTTGAAAAAAAAAAAAAAAATATTGTACTTATATTTATTTATAATTTTGTAATTATTATGGTACTAGTCTGTAAGGATTTATTCCGTAGACTTAAATAAATAAATAAAATAAATAAATACTACTTATTAATTAAATTATATTTTTCAAATTTAGTTTGATTTTATCTCTGGCAAAATTTTCTATTATTAGTATTTTGTTATTTTAAATTTATCTTTGTTTTAAAACTACAAAAAAATACAATACTATAAAAATCAGTGAATCAAAAAATGTACTTCAATAAAATCCTGTTGATGATATAAAAATAAAATAGATAAGATTCAAAAACATAAATAAGTAAAACAAAGAAAAATATATTAAAAAAAAGTTGACAAAATAATATAAAATCAACACTGAAGTCATAATGTGGAGGTCATTTACTATAAACTATTGTCTTTTCAATACAATATCGCTAACACACCATGTGGTAGAGAGATAACAATTTGGCAGTTATCCAAAATTATCCGCACATTGACTTGGAATAAATATCAAATACTAAAAAAGAAGTGTTAATAATGATTTCAACTGGTAAACCAAAAATAAGATAAAAAAAAAATTATACCATTTTCAATTGTTTTTCAGAAGTTATCAATTGTATTTTAGAAATTATTAATTGAATTTCAGTTTTATTAAAATTCACAGAAACTATAATTGTTGTTGTTTCAGTTTACAAAGAGCCTTGCCTTAGTAAAATTATTTGAAAATTTTATATTATTTTTTTGTATAAGGCAATCTTTTAACAATTAGTTTTAAAATATATCATTAGATATATGGATAAATCTTCTTTGTTTCGAAACATATTTTGACATACCCCAGTAAAAAAACGCTGCTTACCTGAAAGCAGGTTTGTAAGGGAGTAAGCCAAAAAGAATACCTTACAAACCTGCTTAAATATGCCATGATTTTTATATGGTGAATTCCCACTTGGAAGCATTACTATTGGGCAAAATAAGCGCGGGTTTTAGCGCTTCCAAAAAGCTGTGATTTCATGGCTTTCAGTAAAAACATATTTCATGTCTACATTATTACGATTAAAAGTAATAATATGAATAATATATAATTTATCTTTATCTATATATATAAAACAGGATGTGTGTATGTATGTAACGTATGGACTCCAAACGGCCGATTTTGATGAATTTTTCAGGGAATCTTCAGAATATTCAGGCGGGTGACACTGTGAAGTCTGATTTTTGATTTTCGGTCTGTGGGTGGAGGGGAATGGCAAAATCCAATTTTCATATTGTACCACCAATGACATATACATATATTTATTTTTTTTGCTTTTATTTTATTTTTTTGAAAGCCGTTGTCATGTTTTTCAAAACGAGATACCAAACTCTTAAATCGGTTATGTAGTTCCGAAGATATTTACAAAAAACCTATGTTAATATTTCCAAAAAAACCTATATTAATCTTTAAGCTATGTTAGACGAACACAACCGCCTCATCCGTCTATTTAAAACAGCCCTAGACCAGATGCCGACAGATGATTATACAGTTGTGATAAGAGCTGACAAGACACCGGCTGGTGAGCATGAGCGGCGCTTCAATGCAGTCGCAGTTGTTTTCAGCTATTCATTTTATATACTTCAGCAAATAAAGGCGATAGAAGGACAAAGAGGCGTTGGGCTTCCCATGAAATTACAAATTTTAAAATGATTTACTGTGAATTTATTTTTTTAATTATTTATTTGCGTAAAAAAAAATTCTTGATTTAAATAATTAATTACAGTTAAAATTTGAAGGCAAAACAACGTTTGCCGGGTCAGCTATTTTACATAAAATTCTACAGACATTAATTTTAGACATAGTATAATAATTTTATTTTTTTACCGCACCACGTGGTAGCTCTTCAGGAACAGTGAAATGACTAATTATTTTTTTTAACATACTCGAAAACATCAAACACAATCGGAAATCACTCGGAAAAACTGGTTCAGATCGTTTATAATCCACTACATGAAACTTCCGGCATTACAACCTGCATCCTCGTAAGGGATTAACGTAAGCTGCTTACAACCTGCATCATTGTAAGGGAAAACAATAAGCTCAAAAAATTGAATTGTTTATTTTTATACTACATAATAGTAAGCACTTACTTCAGCGCACTTGTTTTATCCTGCTTCTAAAAACACGAAATTTTTTTACTGGGACCCATGTAAAAATGGTCATACATTATCATACTTGTATATAAATTGACATATACGTTCGAATCCGGAAATTGAGGGTATATGGCAAATATATGGCTCATACATGACCATATATTTCATGTATTTATTTATTTTATTTTATTTTTTTTTTTTTTTGATTTTTGTTGTTTGTCTATGAGGTCCAATTAAATTAAACGCTATTAAATGCTTTTTATTCGATTTAATTGCTTAATAAAAATCAAAATTTTTTTATTTAATCAGTACTGTGGTGCAATTCAGTAACTTGTTTTAACGATAATCGAATTGTTTAAAAAGTATGCAACAAAAATAACGACTTCGTTTACATTATGGTTTTATTGTTTTATGTTTATTCAATAGAGAAAAAGTTAAATTTTTAAATAGAAAAATAGAAAAATAAAGTTGTCGACTATCGTTAAGGTGTACGTAGTGAATCACTTAATCGTTAGTGCAAACAACAAAAGTTGTCGATATATTTTGCGATTGTCGGATCATTAAAAAATACTAAATATCACTAAAGATAGACAAAAAAAACAAAAATCAAAAACCAATAAATACAAAACCTAATGACTGTTACTCGGGCATTGTATCATTCCGGTGTTTCAAATTAATTTTTAATAAATACTAAAACACAATTAAAATAGAAAAAATAATTTCTTCAATTTTTTTTTTTATTTTTGTTTGAAAGAAATTTCCAACATTTTTATTTTGTTTTGAAGAAAAAAAAAACAACAAACGAAAAATGTGGAAGAAAATTTAAAAACTCAAAATAATAAGTTTTTTATTTTCAATTTATAACGAGCTTTCAACACCGGTATATTTACAAAAATAAAGCAAATCAAACATATTAGCTAGGTTGATACTAGTATTTCGATCTGGCTAAAGATATCATCAGAACCCGAAGTTTTAGAAAAGCTAGAGCCTCCTTAATAGGCAAAACTTTAACAAAAAACCTATTAATCATCAATTTTGCTCCATTCTTGTCTTCTTAGTAATCAAGCACGTGGTTAGGTCTTTTCCTAACAAGCATCATGACGTTGCAAAACTTTGTTAAAGTTCTGCCTATTATTTTCTAAAACTTCGGGTTCTGATGAGATCTTTAGCCAGATCGAAATATTAGTATTAACCTACATAATATGTTTGGTTTGCTTTATTTTTGAAAATATACGGAGGTTGAAAGCTCGTTATAAATTTAAAATAACATAAAAATAATCTCGATGTATATAAAAACAAAAAATGAATATATCTGTAAAAAATATTACTTGAACCAGAGTACACACTAAATTTTTTTTATATAAATAGAACATTTTTGGTCTTCAAAGTTTGGTAACGTCATGATGCTGGTTAGGAAAAGACCTAACCACGTGCTTGATTACTAAGAAGACAAGAATGGAGCAAAATTGATGATTAAAAAGTTTTTTATTTAGATATTTAAATACACCACTCCCTGTATACCATAAAAACTTCGTGGTGAAAAAATCCGCGTAACCATGTATATCCGATATAATCATGAAACAAATTTGCAACAAATTTTTGCAAAAAAATAAACTGAATATTCTATTAAATTATAGAGTAGAACATTGCACACAGAGAAAAAAAAGAATGGAGCAAAATTGATGATTAATAGGGTTTTTGTTAAAGTTCTGCCTATTATGGAGGCTCTAGCTTTTCTAAAACTTCGGGTTTTGATGAGATCTTTAGCCAGATCGAAATACTAGTATCAACCTAGCTAATATGTTTGATTTGCTTTATTTTTGTAAATATACGGAGGTTGAAAGCTCGTTATAAATTGAAAATAACATAAAAATAATATCGATGTATATAAAAACACAAAACTAATATACTGGAAAAGTTTAACTATTTGCCAACTGAAATTCGGTTATTATGACTTAGATTCGGTTATTAATAATTTAAGACGGTTGGCACAACTAAACATTTGTTGTCACAACAAAGTTCAGTTAATTTAAATAAATTATAGTCGCAATACCCAAAATATTCAGAAATCGAATGTAAATATTGGTGTGCTAACTGAATTCATAGGTTCTTATCATTAATATACACTTTTCAATTTGGTTGGCACTTTATTTCTCTGTGTGTACAATACTATTTTAAATTTTAAATATAAATAAAACTTAATTTGAAACAAAACTTAAATGAGTTATAACGCTCATAATACTTGATAAAAATAAAATCAGGTTTAGATTCTGCGACTTAAAAATCTAACTTCCAACAACTTTAAAAAACAATAATTGTTTATTTCTAAGTTAACGATATATAAGTTAATATATAATCTCATATGAATTCACATAGTTAATATCATATATGAAACAATATTTAGCATATATGTCAATACATGTTATCATACATTACCACATATGAACGTTTTGTTTACATATATGAACCCATATATGCTTATATACATGGCATACATCTTCATACATGCTGATATATGATACAATATATGCTCATACATGGAATCATGAATGTTCAGATATTACCATTTTTTTATCATTATTACCTGGGTAGTTAAACTTAATGTTATAATATATATGAAATTTTTGAACACACAACATTGACAATAAGTCGTCTGTCTGAGGTTTGATTGATAACTCTTAACATTTTTCAGTAAATTTTTCTAAAATTTTCCACAAACAAATTAGGTGAAAAACTAAAATAAAAATATTAGTTAAAATATAATACATTTTAAGCATATTCATTTAGGATTAAATATCATTATTAATCACCTAACGAAATTTAAAAAAATATATAGTTACCTATATGATTACTAGTATGGTCAAAAATAATGAGTCTACCCAGTTGCATTTTTTATATGGTCATCCATATTCGTACATGCGAGAAAAATTAACGTACATTTCCATTCATGGACAAACCTGGTCATATGTGTTCGTAAAGTATTTTATATGAGCATCCATATACATACGTTCATACATCACATATTTTTTGACATTTCTTTAGAAAATTTTGTAATTTTAAAAACATTTTGAGTAAAAAAAATCAATACTATTTAATTGCAATAAAAAAGTGGCTTCAAATGACTGAACATGTATATCATGTATACATACATATATACATATAGGTCAGCGCAAACATTCTGTTTATTGTCGCATCACAATGAACCAACTTTAAAAAAAAGTATAATACGACCACATGAAATTAAAATATTGTGAAAAATATTAATATTATAATTTTCTTAAACAGACCTTACAGATAAAAATAAGAATTACTCAAAAATTTTTATTTTTTTCCTACAATTAAAAAAACTTTTTGTATAGTCGGTATACTATTCGACCTTTTTATATTCAATTTTCTATTGAATAATTGAATGTTTTGAGTATTTCATATTTTTATCTGTAAGCTCCTGTTATGTACTTATTTGTAAAATTTTTATAAAATGGTAGAAACCACTTCAGAACTTAATAAAATTTACAAAATAAATCTTTATGAATTAGATTAAAAGTTTAAATTGTTTACAATCGGCGTTTAAAATGGGCTTATAAAACTGATTAGTTACACCATTTTAATATCTTTAAAAATCTTTCCTGGCATATACATTAGTCCATATAATAGTCTTTGGGTATATGGAGTCACATATACATACGTATCTATATATATATATATATACAAGGTGGCGCAAAAGTAATCCTCCTATCAGAAAATGCTATAAATTTTGCGATTGACCCCTAATGTCAGTTCTGTTTTGACATTTGTGTAGTAAACACATGCAAAATACACGTTAATAAACAATGTTACGCTACACTGCTCCAGAACGCGGAATATTGGTGACTATTTATTTGACCAATAATCGGTCGGTGACTTTGGCACAACGTGAATTTCGTCGCAGATTTCCTGGCCGTCCAACGGCTACTGGTGAAACACTGCGACGTTTAGCCGCTCGCCTCGAAGAGACTGGCACAACACGAGATGCTGCCAGGCGTGGCAGACCCCGGAGTAGCCGTTCTGCAGAGAATATTGCTGCTGTAGCCGAGGATGTCATGGAAGCGCCGTCGACATCGACCAGACGACGTGCCACGCAAATGGGTATCAGTCGACGGTCTTTACAGCGAATTTTGGTACAAGATTTGAAGATGTTTCCGTACAAAGTCCAGACCAGACGGTGCATCAGCTGTTAGCTGCTGACCGCCAATCGCGTGTAACATACGCTCAAGCCATCCTTAATCACCACCAAGAGGAAGCTGATTTTTCATCAAAAATAATCATGAGTGATGAGGCCCATTTCCATCTTAGCGGGTACGTAAATAAGCAAAATTTACGCTTCTGGGGCACTGAAAATCCGCGTGTCACTGTATGGTGTGCTGTTTTCGCTGGAGGAGTCATCGGACCTTTTTTCTTCGAAGACGTCGCGGGCCAAACTTTTACTGTGAATGGTGAGCGCTACAGAGCAATGATCAACGAGTTCTTTTTGCCGCAACTTGATGAATTGGGATTGAAAAACATGTGGTTCCAACAGGACGGTGCAACGGCACACACTGCACGTGCCACAACCGATATGCTGAAGGATGCATTTCCCGGGCGCCTAATCTCCCGTTTTGGCGATTTGCACTGGCCAGCAAGATCACCTGATTTGACCGCTCCAGACTTCTTTTTGTTGGGCTTTTTGAAGTCGCGGGTTTATGTCAACAAGCCTCAGACTCTTGCAGCTCTTAAAGACAATATCCGTCAAGAATGTGAGGACCTATCGCCGGAAGTTTTGGCCAAAGTGATGGAAAATGCCATAAAAAGGGCTCAAATGACAATCAACTGTGGCGGCGGCCATTTACATGACATCATATTCTCGACTTGATGTAAAAAAAATTAAAATACCAAATAAAAATAATCCACAAGAAGAATCAAAGTTTTTCATTTTTTTTTTAATTACAGCCAAAAAACATCGGAAGGTTATTTTTGCGCCACCTTGTATAACAATAACGTTAATCACTCACTCACTGATTGGCTCAACATCGCCCAGACTATTCCGCTAGCGCTAGGAACTTGAAATTTGGCATGTTGGTCCATCCTCCAGCGTAGACGTCTCCTGGTGGATGGGGCTGAGGCAATAAGGGAAAAATCTCCCCTTTGGCTGCCAGACCAAAAAAAATATGTGATTATACATAAAAACTGCGTTTTAATACATTTTATGCAGGGACCGTAATCATTATGAGTTTTATAATAAAAATTACACAATAATGATTACGTTATGAGTTTTAAGGATTTTCTTCACTGGTAATGATTATTTTTGAGTAATATTAATAAAAATCAACCATAATTATTATTTTCGAGCAAAAAAAAAATACAACTCAAAAATAATCATTATTTATGATTTTTATTTTTTTCGCTCAAAATAAAACTCACTTTCATAGAATTTTTAAGGTACATTTCACAAAAATCCTGGAACTTTTGGAGTGTGTTCAACATATGATATGTTGAATTTCAACGAGTTGCAACATCAAGCAATGGTTGCGGTAATTTATTATTATTATTAATATTTATTATTATTATTTATTTTAATAATTTTAATATTGTGCTCACTTTGGAATATTGCTTATAACTACTAACTCGTAATAGTATTTTACTCGTACCCAATTTAAGCAACAATCTATAAAAAGACTAAATATTCGTAAAATTACAAATGATATGGAAAAAATTTAGTATTAGTTTGCATTCAATTTGAATTATAACAGCTTGCTGTCTTCGTGACATTGATTTTTTATTTTTTTTTTAATTGGGTATAGATTTAAATACCAGCTTTACTATTCTTCATGCCCAGTATACACGCATATTAGGGCTATAACCAAATTTTTGGCATAGTACCACGAGTTGGTCAATGAAAGTGAGTTTTATTTTGAGCGAAAAAAATAAAAATCATAAATAATGATTATTTTTGAGTTTTAATTTTTTTTTTGCTCAAAAATAATGATTATGGCTGATTTTTTTTTATTACTCAAAAATAATCATTAACATTGAAGAAAACTTTAAAAATCAGAAATTTAAAAATCATGACGGATATGCAAAGATTGTCAAAAAATAATAATAATGGTGCAATAAAATTTTTTTTATGTCTGTTCTAAGTGATTGATTTTTTGATTTAAAAAAACGAACAATAATCATTATTTACGGTCCCTGATTTTATGTGTATTTTTGCATACAAAAATGTGTATACAATAATTAAGCACATTTAATGTCTAAATTTAGTTTAATGTTACATAAAGTTTTACATATATTGTAGTAGTGAATCTACAATAATTTTTTAGAGTGTGCGGTTATCTCAAAAATGTGACGTGATGGAAAAATTTGAATGCTTGAGATGGAATCAGGGCATCAAAGACTATATAAATCACATATCGGCATTCAAACCAAGGAAGCTTGCTAGGTGTGTAATTCATTAAAATTTTTAAAAATCATTCAAAAATATGCAAAAATTAGGGTAATTTCTTTATAATTAAATGCAAAATTCAACCAATTTCGTGTACAATATTTGAATGAAATTTTCTACACAGCTAAACTTATACTTTAATTATCGTAGTTTGTTCAAAAACAATAAAAAAAAGTTCACGACATTTTTCCTTTCTCTTGTAAAATTCTGAAAAGGGATTATATACCCTCATTCGAGCAAGGCATTCAATTGTTCACTTCTGAAATACATTTGAAAATGGTGTAATACATATTATTTATTTAGCTAAAAGCATTAGCAAAAAAAAAAATCTTAGTTTATATGCACTGCAGTTGTTGAGATTGTTGATTTATATAAAAAAAAATATATAAAAAAATACTTATTAAAACGTTAACATTGAAATGAAGAAAAACCAGCTGCTTTATTATCGCTCTATAAAGTTTTTTTTTTTTGTTCAGTTTTCATTTAAACAAACAGCACTTTATTACAATAATCTTTTATTATGTCGAGATTTAAAAAAAGGGAGAAATTTATTTGATTTAGATTTGTATTGTAATTTAGAATAGAAACTGTGAAAATTAAGAAAAATGTAAGTAATTTGATAAATTATTTATATAATTTTTTATATTTTAAGATATAGAAAAAACTTACTTAAATTTACTTTTGGTGTTCAACAATCAAAAAAAAAAAAAACAATCTCAATTTCTTATATAAGTGACACTTAAATACACATGCACTTAAGTACACTTCATCAATTACTTATTATTATCACAAGGGTATTGAAAATGAAAGAAAAATGTTCAAAAGTTTTCAGTTGTCTAATATTACTTTAAGATTTGACATTTTTGTTATCCTTTTCGTTTTCATTTTTTTTGTTTAATCAATGTCCCAGCAAAAACTTTCATTGCCACGTAAGTAATATATCTCAACAAATTATAATTAGTACTAGTTGTTTGTGCGCCCCAGTAGGCTAGTTGGTAGCGTGCTGGCATATCAGTGCGGCGGTCGTGGGTTCGATTCCCTTCAGAGGCACTGGTCTGTTTTCGCTACAACGCGCCGAAAGCCATAGTAGCTAGTGCTCGTTTATGGTAATAGTATATAATTTATAATTATAGGATTATTAATTAATAAAATTAAATTAAAAAGTACTAGTTATTTTTGTTTGACGACTTTGTCTTTTTGTCAACTATTTATATTTTAATTACTAATAGGTAGGGCAAGATTTTTTTTGGCATTTGCCACAAAATGCCGCATTTGCTATTTTTCAATTTATAACGAGCTTCCAACTTCCGTATATTTACAAAAATAAAGCAAATCAAACATATTAGCTAGGTTGATGCTAGTATTTCGATCCGGCTAAAGATCTCATTAGAACCCGAAGTTTGCCATTTTTTCAATTATTTTCCATCCTTGCCAAAAAAGACTTTTTCTACCTTCATGCAATATTGTTTAGATTTTTTTTTTCTTTTGTCTTTTATTTAATTAATAGACAATTACTTTCACACGCCGGTGACAAAGCAAAATTTAAGTTGTTTCAATCGACAATTTTGTTTTATGTATAAGAAACATATACAAAAATCGTCCATGATTGATTTTTTTATATGTCTTACTAGAGTTGTACTTTTTAGTACCATTTTCCTCGTCACTACTACATCTCGACATGCCGCGACATCTAATTCATTCTACATATAACTTTTAATTTGGTTGTCGTCCACACTATTAATGTGTTAATCAGTAAATTTTTTAGCGAAATAAATTAGTAAAACATTAGTAAAATATTAGTAAAACATTAGTTCAAAACAGTTAAGGGCTGAATAAGTATAAATTAAATTTTAGCAAAATAATTTGTTGAAAATAGTACACCTTTTTACTAATTTATTTTTTTGATTGTAGTTCAGAATTTCGGTCTTTACTGAAATAAAGCAAAATAAACGAAATTCCAATAGCAGTATTCTAGTTACAAACTGCGTTAAACTAAGATTAAAGATAATCTAGGATTCATAAGTGTCATCTTATCTAGTTTATAATTTTGATATCTTTTTAGGCTCCATCTCGCCAAAATTTGTTACAATCAATGTATCCGAATTTAAGTAAACCTTGGATTAATTTCAATGTTGTGATAATTTCAATGAAATTTGTGACGTATTACATAAGCTTAATGACGATGATGCAGAGTCTAATGGACTGCAAAATTGATATTTCAAAAACCTTGAATAAAATCTGATTTAGCTTATACAGGGTGTCTGGTGGCAAATTTATATTTTTAAATACGATTATTTCAAAAAGTAATAAACGATGCGGAGGGAGGGTGGTGCCGTTAGAATTATCGATTGTGCGGATTTGTCAGTCACGATGTCGCAGTGGTCGAGTGAACATCGCGCGTTCGCTGTGGAGACATTTTTTAAGAGTAATGATTCTTACGTAATTGCTCGTCGACAATTTTGTTCAAAGTTCGGCATTCGGCGAATACGTGATGGACCGAGTGAATCCCGTGGTTTTTTTAATGGGGTTGCCTCAAAGAGAGGGTTTATAATGACAATCCCCAATCTGTTGTGGCTTTAAAGAAAAATAGTCGTCGAGAAATCAGCTCAATTGAACCAAGTTTACTGCAGCGTGTGGCGCAGAACACAAGGCTCCGTTTTGAACAGCGTGTTCAACTCGACGGAAGACATCTGGATGACATACTCTTTAAAAAATAAAATCCGCATTTCCATTCTATCGTTCAATGATCTTAATACAACTTTGTGTCAATTATTACGTTTTTTATTTAAGTTTGAAAATATAAATCTGCTACCAGACACCCTGTATAAAAAGTAATTTCGAATACCTTTGTTTAAGCATAACCAAATTGGAAACAATAGGACTCTCTATAAATGAAAGTTTAGATGTTATAGATTGTGTTAAGGAAAATATTAAAGATGTCAACAACAAAGAAATTATTGAAAAATTGAATAAAGTTTTCAATCGAAATAGTGGCCTAAAAACTTTTAATAAAACAAAAAATATATATTTTTTTTTAATAAGAATGAAAAAGGGAGCATTCATACATTGAAAACTAATCGCCTTCGGAATTACATGCTTTCAAATATGCTGCAGTTACATCTATAGATGTGGAACTCGTATTTTCAGTAAACTCAACTGTTTTGTGACAATCGATTCTTTTTGATAACTTGAAAATGCACATGATTGTGCTATGGAATCAAAATTTAATAAAGAAAAATTGAATAAAAATGCCATTTTTTGTCATTTGTTGTGCCATTTTTAATGTTTTTTTGTGTTAGTTTGCCTGCCATTTTTAACTTTTTAAACTTGCAACGCTAATAGGTATAAGGGTATGCCTCATTATTTACAAACTTGTAACCACACATGTTTTAGTTGCATATTATCTTACGAATAACTTATTATTTTGGTACCCACTACTTTTTTGTTTCTGTAATCCCTCGCTGAAGAAAATATGTTTTCTATAAAGAAAATATGTGAAACTACTTACAAAAACGACCTCGTCGAACAAAAATAATGCGTTTAAACGCTGAATTATATGCAGTTTGACCTTATTATACTGTTTATTATTTAGACACTGGTAATTAAACCACAATACTTAGACTTTGCTGGGATATGATATTTTTGTAATCTTTGTACACGTGGACACGTGTATAAACATTTAAGGATTTTAATACCCATCACACAGTGTATGTATACATATAACAGTTAGTCCCACTGTTTGTAACTCATCAAAGAAAATAAATATTTGAGCACAACCCATATTTGAGCATTACCTCTGGCATTACTTTGGAATACAAAATATAGAGAAAATGTCAGCATATTTAAAAAGTTGCTTAAGTTTTTGGGAAATTGCTAGAAAGATATACCGTTCACATGTGGTTGTCAAAAATTTTTCAAATAATCCGAGTGCATATGGTAGAAATAAGACAGGCGGCCCGAAAAAAAAGCATTCTGACCGGCGTTTAGTAATCAACTGCGCCAGCAACACAATAAAGAGTCTCAACCAGATAATCGAAGAATGTAAGGTAAACGTGTCCAAATTAACCATAAGTATGCTATTAAAGGACTCCCAGAGTATTACTCGCAAAAAGCTGATGTCTGTTCCGAGATTATTACCCCGCCAAAAAACAGCTTGACTTGAATTCGCGAAAAGGAATTTACTAACCTACTGGAGAGAGGTTAGTCAATAATCGCTGTTGATGGTAGGACTGTATAAACATAAATTTCTTTTAAAGGTGATGTTTTTCTGATGAGTCTTGATGAGCCAGATGGTTTTTACATATATATTTTTAAAAAAGAAAAGTTGCAGGCTTATCCTTAATGGTTTGGGGTGCTTTTCTGTTCGACGGTATAGTTGTTTTGGCATTTCCAAGCAAAAGAGTTAATTCTTCTGAGAACATTACAGTATTAGGAGAGAAATTGGTGCCATTTATGGAAAATAGCAACGAAGAAGAATTCATATTCCAACAAGACAATGCCTCAGTACATATAGGAAGTCAGACGATGGAATGGTTATCTTCAAAAAAATAAAAGAGTCTTCGAATGGCCCGCATGTTTTCGAGTTTACGCATAAAACCTTTAATACAAAAGCGTTGTTCATCTAAAAGGAGCAGATCTATAACGGAAAAACTTCGAATAAATCTGGTAGATCAAATTTTCGAATTGATTTAAAAAAAGGAGATATTTCAGAAAGTAGGAGGAGTCTTTTCAAGCTTAGGATCTCTATTTCTTCTTCGGAAGACGCTCTAGCAGATGCATGTATAAATTATATTCGATTGGGGTTGGATTCGATTGGGGCACTCTAAATGGGTCAAAGTGAATTTTTTCAAAATTTGACCCTACGGGCCAAAAGTCGGGACATCAAAATTCGTTTTAGAGGTATGGTTCCTTTGGCAAAGTTTCTTGTTTTGATCCCTAGAATACGATTTTCCTTGAACGTTGAGCGATTTTTTTGCCTCCATACAAATCGACCCGGCCTAATATATGTATATATATATATATATATTTAAAGCAGCCTAATAGAGGGTATCACCAGTTGGTTTCCATACTACTCAGTGTCGCTCAATCTGCTCTCCTTTTATTTGTTCGTAAACTCGCACCGACCAAATGAAAACATGTTGCAGAACTTTAAAAGTTTAAGTTAATTTTTTCCTTGTTTTTAAATAATAATTTAATAAAATGTTTAATTATTTCAAATAATAATGATAAAATCA
Source organism: Delia radicum (assembly GCA_021234595.1). NCBI lineage: Eukaryota > Metazoa > Arthropoda > Insecta > Diptera > Anthomyiidae > Delia > Delia radicum. The sequence goes on from CM037851.1 coordinate 98,892,035, forward strand.
GCAAGATGAAATTTAAATATATATTAGTTTTTAATAAAGGGTTCGCCAAATAACTTTTTTTTTTTGAACTCCTGAACCAATTGGACTTTGTATGGCGTCATACCAAGGTCTTTATGCAAAATTCGTCTCAATGATGTCTCCGAAATGTTCAATTGTTGAGAACGACGGTGAATTGATGTTGATGGCGCTTCACGCACACTTTCTGCCACAGCAGCAATATTCTCGGGTGTACTTACTGTTTTTGGCTTTTCACGCTTTGGTTTATCGATGAGGATGCCAGTTTCTTTCACTTTTTTCACAAGATAACGAACATATGGACCATATTCGTTCAGCGAAAGGATAAAACTAATTATCTGTCAAATCAGACATGAGCTAAGTGTTACCAATCACGAAATAAGCACTAGTTGAAAAAAAAAAACGTTAGATGGCGGACCCTTTAGAAACTAACAAAATACAATTAAAATAAAAGTACGCATTTCAAGCAACAATTTTCTATCAACATGTTGCAATCAGTTTTTAGTGTAAACAAAATGTTTTCATTTGCTTGCCCGAGTTCGGTTTTTTTGTTGCTGAGGGGCTTGGGAGGTGTAGGCTCTCTATTTGTATATACTCTTTGGTAACACAAAGTAATTACATTTATTCTTTATTAAATTGTTCTTAAGAATATTAGATTTGAAAAATTCATATAAATTAAGAATATTTTAAAAATTGTTGTTTAAATAGTGACTGTTATTTATAAAAACAGATGATTCTATATTTTACCCTATTTCAGCAAAACGTCATCACATGAGAACCCTGATGATGTTATTCCATTAAATCGATCCCTTACAAATTATACAATGTTGAAAAGCCCACAAAGTTTTAAACTGTTTGTATTTACTTAAAAACTTTAAATTGGAACAAGTATGAGAGTATGAGTAATTTTTAAATTCTCTAACACTCATACGCCTAGTAGATTACAAATTTTTATTTAAAAAAAAACTTTCCAACTTTTACAGAAAAGGAAATAAAAAAAACAACTTATCGGTCATAAAAAATGTTTTTTTACCCAACCAAAATCTAAAAACAAATGTTTAACATATTTTTTTTTATTTTATTTGTTATAAAAACTTATGCACACAAGGTTCTTCGTTACACCCGAATAATAATTCTTTCATCTACAAAATAGACAAAAATAGAAAAAAAAAACAAAATGAATATCTTGTCCATTTACCCATTACCACACATTGGCATTATAAACATACAACTTTTTATTTACCTTAACACATGTTTAATGGGGAAAAAAAAGTTAACACACATAATCCTTTTCTTTTTTAAACAAGATTTTGTCCACAAAAACCAAGAACCCAAAATTATGTTTTTTTTTTTTTTTTTTTGTTGAACTAAAACGTGCCGACATTATATAATAAAAACCAATTCAAATTTTGTAGACCAATAAAAAAAATTTACATGATTAAAATTATATATTTGTTGTATGTAAATTTACAAAATTATAGCTTTGAAATCATATCTTTTTGCCAATGTTTTTAAGGTGTTATGACAATTTGTAAAGAAATAAAAATTTATAGGTTATTTGTTTTAATTTTGTTATAAGATTAAACAAACTTCTGAGCTGTATATCAGGGTTAATTAATACTCCTGAGGAACAAACCTTTTATCCATTTTGTGTTTAGTGTTCCAATTTGAATAATTCCATTTCGTTATACTTTACTTGGTTACAAACCAGACTGAAAATTAATATCTTACAATATTTCAAATTATCATGACCTTTCCCATTCCTGATTTGAGCGATTTTTCACAATTTTAAAAGTCTATTTTTCAATGGTATTTATTTTTTCTCGATTCATTACACTAGTTTACACCGAAAATGTGCATTTGATGAGAGGTGATTTTCCTTATGTATTTTTTCCGCTGAATTTGAAAATCAAGGTTAATTTTTTTTTATGGAACAGTTTTTGAGATATTGTAATTTTTTAATTTTTTTGACCTTTTTTTACTAGACAAATCATATCTCGAACTAGAAATGTCCGTTTGGGTCGGAATGTATTTCAGCAAACTGGCCATTGAGGCGTATGATTCCTTAGTGTTGATGGCGTGAGCGATGGCGATAGAAGGTCTTTCATTTCCAATATGCAGTAGGACTGCTTTCAAACTCTCCTCACTACCGTCAATGAACAAACACCACTCATTTGGATCATAAGCCTCTCCGAGTTGCTCAAACAATGCAGGAATATCGTTGCAGTAGCATATGTCGTTTCCCTTCTTAAAATGTTGTGCGTAAGGTTTATCACGGTTTCTGTAAAATGTTCCATTTACCCCCGTTGCTTTAGGCGAGTTGCAAGTAACTCCGCTTATTCCTTTGACAGCTCGAGATCTCTCACCAAATCATTCAGTTCAGGCACTACGTTTTATAGAAGCTGTCAAAACAAAATGTCAGGGTTAGAAGCTGTCAAAACAAAATGCCAGGGGTCTAAGGGAACAGTTGCGTATGGTTTGCATATACTGAGCAGTAGTTTGGTGATTGAACTCATAAATTGTCGATAAAAATAATATATTCGGAAAATATGAGATTTGGATTTATTTACTCAATTGCTTATAACTTTGTAATTTTTCGATCGATTTTCTTCTGGTTGGTCTTAGTTCTTACATAAAAGTATCATCTTTATATATATGAAGAGAAACCAGACGGTGTTTTTTTTAACGATTTGTACTTTTCCGTCGGCACAGAATCATTGTAAAATATTATTTTTTTGAAAATGTGCCCTATTTTCATCGGTATATTTTGAACCGCTTTACCAATCAAAGATCCGATTATACATATTTGTTAGTCATCTCAATACCTTGCACGACCCAATCGGACATTTCTAGCTCGAGATATGATTTGTCAAGTTTAAAAAGGTCGAAAAAATTAAAAAATTCCAATATCTCAAAAACTGTTCCATAAAAAATGTAACCTTGATTTTTGAATTCAGCGGGAGAAATAAAATAAGCAAATACAGTGCACTCGCGATAATGTGTATTAATTAAAACCGGGAGTGTTCACGTTTGTGAGCTGTTCACCTTTCCGTATGCCAAAAATTTAAGGCAAAATGTATCAATAATGCCATAAGTTTAGACTTATTATACGTATTAAAAAAATAATAATTGACATTTTATTAGAATAAAAGAAGTAAATGATTTATTAAGAAAATTATTTACATACATTTGTATGAAGATTTATGTAAAAATACTACATATGTAAATACGAAAAAACAACCTTTCAGCAGTAAGTAAAAATAGCAACTAAAATAGATTATATGTATCTTCTGTCCTTAATGCAGTGAAACAGTTAAAATAGGGGAATCCCAAAACTTGCAAATATTAAAGAAGTGTGTTATCTTAAAAAAAAAATGGAATTTTTGAAAAACCAACAAAACATTCTAACACTCATACATTGGACTAATGAATTAAGCGGACTAATGAAATGATAATTTCATTACCATTACAATGCTATCAATGGTAATGAAATTTTTTTCATCACAATTTAATTCTTAACGTATTTACGCATTTCCAACTAACACATTTACTTTTTTTCTGTTCACATTATAGGACTTTCGTACTTTATTCACCTTTTAGAGTAGTCAATGTTAAATAAAATGGGTTCACATTAAGCGGTGTTCACGTAGTGCAGTGTTCACATTATCGCGAGTGCACTGTATATCTCTTTCAAATGCATATGAAAAAAATTTAATTTTGTAAACTAGTGTTATTAATGGCAATGAAATTTAAACCCATTTTCATTAATCATTGAATTTATATCATCAAATCATTATCATTAATTAAAAAAAAATTGTAATGAAAAAAATTTCATTACCATTGATAGCATTGTAATGGTAATGAAATTATCATTTCATTAGTCCGCTTAATTCATTAGTCCCATGTATGGGTGTTAGAATGTTTTGTTGGGTTTTCAAAAATTCCATTTTTTTTTCAGATAACACACTTCTTTAATAACCCAGCAAAACTATGGTAATGGGTGCGATAAAGTAATGCATTACCTTGTAATGTGTACTCTTTGCCTGTATCATTATTTTCCAAACAAGTAGTAATGAGTTACCGATAATTGAACACTCATGGATTACCTTGCAATGATACCTCATTACATTGTACTTACTTCAAACCATAAAATAATGACTTACCGACCATCAATTACATAATGCATGAATTATAAACGTAAACTAATTATTAATATATATTTTTGAAAACCTATTTACAGACATATTACTTTGTGATTTTTTGTAATATATAAAAAACAAAAATATACCCCTTACCCTCATGGTAAAACAAAATATAAAACTTATCCTCATGGCAAGGTGCATATTTTTGATATCACGAACGAAAACACGAAGCACAACAACTTATTTACATTTTAAGCAATAAAATATTATATGTATCGATAGCTCAGTTGGTAGAGTTCTCGCTTAACTAATTGTTAAATACCAGAGACCCCAGGTTCGAACCCCAGCATGATAACGCAATTTATTTAATAAAAAAAAAAAATAGTTATTTGTTTAATTAAAAAAAAATATCGGTTAAAAATATTTTTTATGCATTTTTTTTTATAAAAATCTATTTATGGACACATTACTTTTTCCCACCATGTAGCCACATAAGTAACCAGATACTTTACCCAATACAAGGTAATGAGTCTACCCATTACTTTAGGCTCGTTGCCTGTAAAATTCATCAGTGAGGTAAGGTGTAATGTAATGCGTGAAGCATTACTTTACACATGATTTGGTAATGTGTGGTTTTGCTGGGAACTACACGAACTTTGCACTGTGTGCCTACTTTGGTTGCCTTTGAAATATTTGTACGAAAATGTATTAGTAAAAAGCAGTTTACTATACAAGGACTTTTATCCTCTAAGACGTGAGATTTCTTAATGTTTTTTTTTCTTTTTTGTGAAATAAGAAAAGTAAAATTCTCATTTTCAGTAGATTAGTGTGGTTGGCTAAAGGAATAAATAAAATTAATATACATTTTTATAAAGCCAACATAATTGCATAGCCAATGAATCATATATCCTAAAACTAATAAAAATTTGTCAAATTTGTAATAAAAACAAAAAATATGAATAAATTTAAATAAAGCTTTAAAAATAAGTTAACTAATAAAAATAAGGTCTTAGTTTTTTGTTGTATATAAAATTACAGCCCATAAATTTAATGTCACCAGAAAAATAAAAAAAAAAAACTCATGTCCTGACCATGAAAAAAAAACAAACATTTAAATAAAAAGACAACATCGCCTTTGGTTATTTATTTTTTGCAAATTCTTAAACATAAAAAAAAAAAAATTTATTTAAATTTAACAGACTTCTTTTTAAAATTAATCTTTTAAGCACACATGTGTGAAGTTTATGGTTTTTTGAACATGATTATTTAATATTAAAATCCTATCAAAATAAGTCGTTATAAAATGTTTCTGTTTTTTTTTTTACTCTAACAGGATTTTCTTTGTATTAACTAAACATTTATTTGTCCATATTTTTCCCCAAATGGTTTAAAGATTTATGTTTATGCAAAATATTACCAAAAAAAAGGTTTAACTTTTCAATGAAAAAAGCCTTCAAAGTGTAATAAAACTTTGTACAAATATGTTTTGCAGGCAGAAGAATATTTGTACGCATGAGTTTTTTCCGTTCTAGTACATAGTTAAAAATAATCAACTTTTAGAGTTGAGCACAATAAAAAAAGTGAATGAAATGTTGGAAACAAAAAAAAAAAAAAAAAATTGGTTTAATTTGAATAAAAGTTTCAAAAAATTTTGCCAAAGGAAAAGAAAAACTATTTAAATTGAGATGGTTAGGAGAATGCTAAGAATAACCAAGAAATTTATTTAAGCACACGTGAGTTTTTATTGAAATTATTGTTATACAAATTAATGTAATAAAAAGCTTTAAAGACTTGTAAAGATGAAAGAAAGATGAATTGTGTCACTACTTTGCAATTTTTTCACTTTTAGAATTTGAAATCATATCGGTTTTGTAGATTTTTCCAATTAAATATTTTTAATTTTCTTTAATCTTAAAACCGCCATAATTTTTGAGCCTTTAAAGATAAATGAATTAAATCAATTAAGCATACACATGTAAAAAAAAATTCAGAATTTTCGTATAATATCTTATTATATCCGTAAAATTTTAACATCTAGTTGTAGATCCAATCTGATACTATTTGACTTTATGTGAAACAATTAGATCTAATTTGATGAAATTAGATATAGTTTGATGCAATTATATTTGAATTTTGTCCTCCTCGAAATGTATCAAATTATATGAAATGTGATACATTTACATCCAATTATATACAATTGTATACAAATATATCCAATTATATGTGACATATACTATAACATGTATACCGATATTTAATTAGATGTGTTTACATATTCTACTATATGAAGTGCAATAAAAAGAAAGATATAATTATATATTTGAGATATAATTTTATATGATTTCATATGTATGTATATTTTGCAATATATCTTTAAAAATATCTGTATAAAGTAATATCTAACTACATAATATCTCTTCACGGGGACGCATTGAGATTATATGGGTGCCGGGACACTGTGGTATAGCGGGGAACGAAGTGGCTAATGATATGGCTAGAGCAGGATCTTCCCTGGAATTATTCACTTTGGAGAACGCTAAACCTTTTCGAGCTCTCAAGGCGGAGCTGGTGGACTGGGCTGACACCATGCATAGGACCATCTGGGAAAATGCGGGTGTTGGCGGGACTACAAATATTCTCTGGGGCAACCCGGACAAGGAAGGAACTGAGTCTTCTGATGGAAATCCTCTCGGGACACTCGACACCTAGGGTCCATCTCCACCGTATTGGTAGAGCGGACTCGGAAGTGTGCAGGGCCTATGGGGAAGACGAGGAGACCTTGGAACACTATCTCTGTGAATGCCCGGCATTTGCCGGGATCCGGGTCTAAAATAAAATCCAGTGACCCAATATCCACATTGGGGGATCTTAGGGGCATAGGATGGAAGAAGTTGAGGAGTTTCGTCAGTGTGACGGAGTTGCTGGGATAGCAGGTGACAAAGGACATAGAACTGATTGTTTAGAGCGCACAACAAGCCGACATTCTGGCTTAAGTGTAAGTCCTCAGGGACTTGAGTCGGTTTAGGGAAGTATTTCCCTTCTCCGAATCCTCTTTTCGACCTAACCTAACCTAACCTACATGAAAACTTGTTTACATATTATACAAAAGGCATTCATGTCATACAAAAAAAAAAAAAATAGCTTGAAAATATTTTGCCTCTAAGTGTCGAAAATTTTTGAAATAGCTCACAAATATTTTAGATTATATTTTCGCATTTTAAAAACAGATATAAATATGAAGTTTGTTTTCAAAGCTGTTTTTCTTTAATTTGATATTGTTTCTGCTTGAATTTAATTGCACTTGTTAACTAGTATATCCTCTTCCACCAGTCATGGGAACTGGTTATTTAATAAAGTTGACACGGCTTAACCCACAGCCGTAACAAATATAACTTATTACAGTACAAGTCCTGCATTAGTCACGGTATAGTTAGTTTGTGGGCAATTGATACATCGTTTCCCTTAAGGATATTTATAGCGTGTTCTTAGATTTCACTGTATTTTTATTTATACAAAATTTAAATGTTGTCAGACTTAAAAGTTTGTCTTTAACAAAAATTCATAAAAGTTATTTTTTTTTTTTTTTTACATAATTTATTGTCCCAGCATATTGAATAATTTGTCTATATAATGATAATTCTCTGTGAATTTATGGAAATGTTATCAAACAAAGTTTAACAATATTAGCTACAATCCATTTGACTATAGTCACATTATTGACAATGTTTTATATCTATAAAAAAAAAAAACTTTATTTACGGTAACAAAATAGTTAACAAAAGTTTCTGTGAAGTATTTTTTAAAGTACAAACATAGAAATTATGAAAGTTAATAAAGAATTTTACGATAAATGATTTAAATACCCTTCATCGTGCGTATAAAAACACATACACTGCGTTGCAAAACTATAATTACACATTAATTTCGCTAAAGTTAAAAAAACGTAAAAGAGTATAACCGGAATAAATGTAAAACCAAAGGAAAATTAATAATATTTAGCAAATATTATTGCATCACAATAAGTGTTTCTTTTAGATAAAAAATGCTTTCATATTAAAAAAGTGGTTTAAAAACAAGTTAAAAAAAAATAACAAAACACGTCAGTTTGTCAAACCATGTCAAACCGAAAGATTTTTTAAATCACGATTTTTGTTTGCTTTGAAATTAGGCAGACGTATTCTTATTTCAAAAATATTTGACACGTTTGGAAGAATTATGACAATTTTTTAAAGGATTTATTTGTGTTTCAAAATACAAAAAAAAAAAATTAATTATCCGACATCTTGATTTTTAAATTGATGTATTTTTAAAGCTAGTGGGCCGCTGTTGATGGTTTTGAATAAGAATACGTCTGCAAAATTTCAAACCAAACAAAACTCGTGTTGCAAAAAAAAATCGATCGGTTTAACATGGAATGACTCTTACACGTTAAGACGATTAAAATATAATACACTGCGTTGCAAAGCTATAATTACACATTAATTTCAATAAATTTCGATAGTTAAAAACAAAAAGTAGACGAGTCCGACTTAAATGTAAAGCCAATCGAAAATTAATAACATTTAACAAAAAAATATCACAATTCATTTATATTTTATTTTACTATTTAAAGAGGAATAACAATATCAATTCGTATATCATAACTATAAATACACTTAACTTAATATATCAAAATTTAAAAAAAATTTTAGAAAAATATTTTAAAGCAGCAGTTTTAATAAGGCATGAGGCCTACTTTTTTTTTGAATCAACTCGAAAATTCGATCAGACATACCAGATTTGTTCGAAGTTCTTTCGTTATAGATATCCTCGTATCAAAAACAGCTTCTTTTAGATGAAAGGCGCTTTCATATTGACAGTTTTCTGTGTAAACTCGACGGGTTAATACTACCCAAATATACTCAGTGGAGTTTTGATCCGGAGATCATTTAGGTCATTCCAATACTCTTATATTTTTTGATGATAGCCATTTCATCGTCTGACGACTTGCATATACTGAGGCATTGTCGTGTTGGAAAATTAATTCTTATTCGCTGCTATTTTCAATAAATGGCACCACATTTTTTTCGAATACTGTAATGTGCATAGAAGAATACAAAATTAACCATATCGTCGAAACAAAAAGCGCCCCAAACCATTAACGATCCGTCTCCGAAATTTATATTTAAGAAATATCATGGTTCCTTATGTAGCTCTCTCAAACAGCTGTTAAAACCATCTGCACCATCAGGATTGAAGTTTTTCTCATCAGAAAAAAGCAATTTTAAAAGAAATTTGTATTTCAAGAATCCTACAAACAACATCGATTATTGACTTACCTTTCTCCAGTTGGTTTGTCAATAAGTTTTAGTGAATTCAAGTAGAGCATTTTTGTGGCGGTGTTATAACCTTGGCACAGACATCAGCTTTTGCTCTGGGAATCCTTTAAGAGCCTACTTATGGTTGATTTGGACACATTAACCTCACTTTCATCGGTTATCTAATTCAGACCCGACGGCTTTTTTGTGTAGGTCACCTGTTTTATTTGTACCATCAGCACACGGATTATTTGCAAAATTTGTTAAAAATTGCTAGCAATTTTTCAAAACTTTTAAATAGGCTGAAGTTTGATCTTTTCAAAATCATTTAGATGTGAACTATGCGGCATTTTAATGCAAATTAGTTAAAATTGCATAAAAAAACGAAAATAATTCTACAGTGCTTTTTTATTTTCTATTCTTCTTTGTTAACCGTTTTATGTAATTGTTGTTATGAAACACTAACAAAATGTTGTTACACAAAGTTTCTCTTAAATCAATTAAGTAATCTCTTAAATTTTACACAAGAAGAGATCAGTTAACAAACACTTAAAAACAGTTATAAGTTTTAAGAAAATTTTAGCCAAAATACTTTGTAGTTATAGTTATACAACGCAGTGTATGTACATAATGGCTTTGTTCGACGTACGTTACCTCGTATACGCAATTTTACCATAAAGCGTTTGTATTCTCAAATTTGAGTGTAAATTGTTATTGTTTCGGGTAAATGGGGTTCACGCGCGTACCCTCGGTAGCGACGTCAAACAAACCTAATATTGACGCAATAACTAGATGAAATTAATATTGAAAACAATACGTCTATAACTAAAGGGTAGCGCAAGACCATTTAACCTTAGAAAGTTAATCTAGATATTTTAGATATTTCAAATATTATATTTATGTTATATATTTTAACTTCAACTCAACTTTCCTGATAAATCCTTAGAAATAGCTAATTTTTCCTTCTCAATATGAAGTTTCATAATTTTTTACATACAAAATTTTAAACTTTTTTACTGCAGCATAAGATTTTTAGTTTAAAAAAACGATATAGGTCGAAAAGACTGGGATTAGCTTTTGTGTAACTCTTTTCACAAAACTCATATGGTACTTTTTTAATGTTTTTATGTTTTTATGTGGGCGTTGGGGTGTAACGGTTAGCGCGTTGGACAGTTATACAGATGGTGCTGGGTTCGATTCCCGGTGACGACAACAACAATTTAGAAAAATATTATATACGAGTTTTCTATCCCTCATATGTCTCGCAGCGCCAGCCTTCGGTGTTCCCATAGCACTTGAAGCCATGTTTGAAGCCATTCATATTTCATCACCTTTACTCCCTCTACTATCCTCTTTCCGAAAAGCAATCCATTAATTAATAAAAACAATATCCTGAGTGTTGCTACTAAAATAACCAAAACTATATGGAAAAACTAACACAAAGTTAAGGTTTGTGCATCTTGTGCAAAAAAAGTAAAAATTTTATTTTGTATTTTTTTACCAATACCTTGAACTGTATATTTTAATGTTATATCGATTTTATATTTATCATACATAACAAAGAAAACCTCCATTGTTGCCTTATATTTAAGCTTCTTTAAAAAAAAAAACTATATTCAAAGATAGTGACTTTTTGGTTTTTTTCACAAAAAAGCTATTCAAATACTTAAATATAAGTTAATTTTGTATTATTTTAACAAAAATTACATTAAATTACAAGTTAAGTGCATTTTTACAGAAAATATGCCATTATTTTCTGTACAAAAGTAGTTTATTATTTATCGTCTAGATCTTTTAGACCTAGTTTAACTTTTACGTGCAAAAAATACGATTATCTTTCTAGCGTTAAATGACAATCAAGACAATTTATATCGTAACGTCATATACTTTTTGTATTGCATAACGTTTTAGTGTGTGTTAAAAAGGATAACAAACAAAGAGAATAACATGATGAAGAGTGAGCGAGGGACAATTAACAACAAACGAACATTAGAATATGAAAGTTTTGCACATTTCAGCAATGAACGGCGATTATTTTTTTTAAGATTTTTATTTATAAACGCAAAATGGTCGGTACAATAGTGGAGTAAGTGATAAAAAACGTGTAATTTTTTAATGGCTTAATTTTTTTTTACGATGCGCATGCAATGCATGAGCGAACATATCAATGTTTTCTTTGAAAAAGAACCTGAAAGTGGGACCAACAAAATAAATGTTTTAAAAGCTTTTAATTGTGAGACATACACATTGTGTGCAAATTTTTACAAATTTACTTAAACATATAAAAAAATACAACAATGACACCACGCCATTCAAGCATCAGGTCGTACACATGTTAGACCAATATATGAATTTAAAAATACAAATATACATCGCGTTATGCTATCCAACGATCAAACACCAACCTAACAGAACTACGTTTTTTTTTTGTTGTCGTGTACAATGCTAGCGCTCGTTAAGATGTGTATCTATTGTCGTGTGCACTAGATAAGATAATTGTGGTATTGTCAGGTTCACTGCAGCATGTCCTATTGTGAAGATTTAAAACGAATATGTTTGTGCTCCTCTTTAGTATAAACACAATTAGTGTTAAAACTATAGGAGAAAGGCTTGCAGGTTGCCACCCCTCAGCTTTTTTTGCTCATAACTAGTAAAATCAACGTATTGTTGTCATAATAATGGGATATCGACACATAATACTTTACAAATAATTAGAATTTGCAAAAAAATAAAAATTTTATTTCAAAAATACCTTTAATCGACTCTTCAAAAAAGGTTGCCACCCCAAAAAAAATTGCGTAAAATGTAGAAAAATGCAAATAAAACACCTGATTTGCAAAATTTAAGAAAAATTATTAAATTTTATTTACAGTATTTGAAGTTGGCTGCGAATATAACAAAATTTGTGCAAATCAACATACAAATTTTAATTTGTAAAATGGTATAGATTCATTTCAAATCATCATCGGAATCGCAGTTCGAGCATATGTAAACACAGAAGCGCATATTGGCCCATTTTGCGTAAACTGCTGTTTTGCATTCTTGGCTTCTTGGATATTTGATAACAAGTTTTAGAAAAACTAATATGCTAATTGTTGTAATTCAATAATGATCAAGGCATAATAGTATTTGGCGCAGTACACCACATATTCCACCAGTTCCTTCTCTTGTTCTTCATTAAAAACAAGAAAAAGTCAGTGATTCTTTCTATTTAGTATTGACTTTGATTGCTTCAATTGCGTCGAGCAATGCACCAAAATCCTTAATACCGCGGTCAGCTGTTCTTGGGGTCGCTGATATAATAAAAATGTATAAAAAATTCTAAAAATTCACTGAAAACGTCTTTTTTGACTCAAAGGCAATTAAAATGACAAAGAAAATATCACACAATCAGAAATTAGTTCAATGAAAACCATTTTTTTTGCAAAAGTTTCAAAAGTTTGTGTAAAAACTTAGTCGAGTAGTGTAATGTAAAGGTAAATAGTTAATTTTTTCATTATATAAAGGTGAAGTTGTCTGGTTATAATTTCTTAAAAATGTTTTTATGAAAAAAGACCTTATAAAAATGGCTTTATAACATTATTTGTTAATCTAGCGAAAAAAAACTGTAAAATTTTCCACTGTTTATAAATGAAGTTGGTTTTTTGCGGCTTCGAATCTAGCGATGTTTTTTATAAAATATTTAATATCAGTATAAATAAGCGAAAAAGTTGAAATGGCAACCTGCAAGACTTCTAAAGTGGCGGCCTGCATTATAATGGAGTTTTGAAATTAATAAAAAAATAAAATTGAACATCAATGATTCGTTTGGAATTCTGCATGGATTGTGTAAATTGAATGTAAAATAAACACAGTAAAAATATTATCTTTGAATTTTTGCCAAAAACTTTAATTTTATCAGTACAGGACAAATAATACAATTTTGATTTTTTTTTTTTTTAATTTTTAAGCAATAGTAATTTACACTTTATTCATCAAAAACTGCGTTATTGCTCCTATCCGCTCCAGAAGTATATTAAAAGTGTTAACTACTCTACTTACGCCGACTCCAGTCGGAGTTTAGGGCATAACACCGCTGGAATGGCAAAATGCACGTGGTGTAGCAACCTGCAAGCACTGGCCACCTGCAAGCCTTTACCCTACAAATAAAATTTAAGCCTAATTGAAATATTTAGTTATACTTTTAGTTAAATATTTATTTATTAGCATACTTTAAACAATAAACAGTATACAATGACAAAAATATGTTATATTTAATAAAACCATCACACCAAAAAACAATCTGTTTTAACCAGACTAAAATCAACAAACGAAAACAGTCGTAAACGTGGAACGAAATAAATCTACCCAACCAACTATTCACATTTTTATCTTTAAAGATTGTTTTTAAGAGAGATTATTATTTTTTTACAAAATGAAAACTGACATTTTATAATGATGAACAATAAACGACGTCCCTTTTTTTTATGACAACTTTTTGACAAATTGTTATCCCATAGAATCGCCTTTTGTAAAAAGGATTTGTTTTTATTAATAATCGTTACGGAACAAACATATTTTCTTATTGAAATAATAATGTCAATAGGAAATTTTTAAAAATTATCTAGACTGTCTTATACACAAAGGATCTAAATACTAACCTTAAACCGTACACTCAAATAAAAAAGTTAGTAAAGTCAGCAAAAAATTTTGCTGAGTCAGCAAAATTTCAGTTAGGAGGGTGCTTGCAACAAAATTGCTAATGTCAGCAAAATATTTGCTGAAAATTAGCGAGCTGATTTTTAGCAACAATATTAGATTATAAATTAAAAAACCCTTGCACAAAATTAATAACATTTTTGCTGAATATTAGTAGACTGTAAAACACTCACAAAAAATTTAGAGAAATTATACTTTAGTTAACCCTCCGATGAGTGAGAAGGTCCCTAGGGACCTTTTTGCCTTTTCAAACTGAAATTACTCCTACTTCGGCCACCACAAAAAATTGAAAGAATTACACTGTGTGTAATTTTTTAAGTCATGGCAAAATAACCATATACGGACACCACTACGTGATAAAAGACTAAAAAAAAAGACCCGTGTCTCCCAATTTTTCCCAAAGTCATGTATTTTTTCTTTTATGGGCCGCCAAAGATTTGGGGCCTCGGTATCATTTTCGCAAAAAAGTGATCATTTTTCAGGCTCATATCTTGCAAACCGTTCAGAATTTCGATTTACTCTCTGAGGCAAAGTTGTAGCTCTTGTCATAAAGAACAAAAATTGCGAACATATAAAATCAAAAAAACTTCACCTTCCAGATCAAAATCGCAAAAAACTTAAAAAAATTCGATTTTGTTTACCTTTTCTCCCGTGTTCAGGTCCATAGGTACCAAACCGTTCAAAATTCAAGGAAACAATCAACTACAAAAATTTACCTAAGATCTCAATAAACAAATTTCTAGAACATATAAACTTCCTAGAGATGATTCTTAACACTGGTTAGGTAGCGCGCAAAAGTGAAAAATTTAAAGAAAATTTTTTAATTTCATTTTTTTACCTTTTTTCTCCTTTTCAGGTGCATAGGTAGCAAACCGTTCAAAATTCAAGGAAACAATCAACTACAAAAATTTACCTAAGATCTCAATAAACAAATTTCTAGAACATATAAACTTCCTAGAGATGATTCTTAACACTGTTTAGGTAGCGCGCAAAAGTGAAAAATTTGCCGAAAATTTTTTAATTTCATTTTTTTACCTTTTTTCTCATGTTCAGGTGCATAGGCAGCAAACCGTTCAAAATTCAAGGAAACAATCAACTACAAAAATTTACCTAAGATCTCAATAAACAAATTTCTAGAACATATAAACTTCCTAGAGATGATTCTTAACACTGTTTAGGTAGCGCGCAAAAGTGAAAAATTTAAAGAAAATTTTTTAATTTCATTTTTTTACCTTTTTTCTCCTGTTCAGGTGCATAGGTAGCAAACCGTTCAAAATTCAAGGAAACAATCAACTACAAAAATTTACCTAAGATCTCAATAAACAAATTTCTAGAACATATAAACTTCCTGGGAATTATTTTTAACACCGTTTTTTAATTTCATTTGTTTTTTATTTACTTCAACATTGAGATACTATGCTATCTATTACAAAAATATTAAAAAAAAAGTATTCGTATTATGTTTATAATGTTGATGGCCCTGGACTTGCAAATCGCACTCTCTTAAGTTGTGGATCCAAATCGTCGTCCGAGTCGTCCGAATCTGACTCTGATTCAGAACTTATGGTGTCCACAGGCACGTTGCTTCTAGACTGCCCTCCATCATCACCTCTTTCTTCTTCAAATACTTCATTAACATCATACAGGGTGATCTTGTGACTCCACCAACATACCTGAAATTAATTAGAAAATAAATCAAAAAAGGAATGCAAAACAATGCATCAATAAAATTAATATTACCTCTGCAAGCAATGCGTCGAGGTTTTTGCCTTTGTACCGTTTTTCCATGGGCATTGTGGTTTGTTGAAACCGTTCTCCTTGTTCATCGGATGCGGTAGGGAGTTGTTTGATAAAATCGTCAAAATGAAAATGAAGAAAATGCAGCTTTAATGTCATCGATGCGCCGATTATCTCAAAATAATGCAGCATTTCTTTCACCCATTCTCTTGCTTCCGGTTCCGCGTCTCGATCCCCTGCCAACACTCTGGTGCATACACGCTGAAGGTAAATCCATGCCATTGAATGATTTTCATCAAGCGATGAATCAAAGTTGCTCTTGAATAGCTTTCTAATGTCAGGGCCATTAAGTACGCCTGTTAAATAAAAACAAAAAATAAAGACAGAAAAGAAAACATTAACATAGTGTAAATAGTACAATGCGATTAATCCAGTTTACCGGCTTACAATACTTCATAGTACCTCTGCCTCCACTCAACCATGCCATGAGATTGTTATAACATTGGCTACACACTGTATTAGGTGTGTAATTTTCACCGGTCAAGTCCACTTCGTCGAAAAACAATGTATATGCTCTTTTGAATTCACTAGTTAAAAGATTCTTTTCCTTTTGAAATCTTGTAGATGTTTTTTTTCTGGTTTGATGACCGCAAACGTAGCAAAATAAATCAATTTTTTCACACTGCATACTGAAACTGTCAGTTGCCACTGTTGTGTACGAATTATGTTGTAGCATTTATATAACTTTCACCGCGTCACTTTTTTCACTTTTGCGGCTACCTAAGCGCTACCTAAACGGTGTTAAGAATTATTCCCAGGAAGTTTATATGTTGTAGAAATTTGTTTTTCACTTTTGCGCGCTACCTAACCAGTGTTAAGAATCATCTCTAGGAAGTTTATATGTTCTAGAAATTTGTTTATTGAGATCTTAGGTAAATTTTTGTAGTTGATTGTTTCCTTGAATTTTGAACGGTTTGCTACCTATGCACCTGAACAGGAGAAAAAAGGTAAAAAAAATGAAATTAAAAAATTTTCGGCAAATTTTTCACTTTTGCGCGCTACCTAACCAGTGTTAAGAATCATCTCTAGGAAGTTTATATGATCTAGAAATTTGTTTATTGAGATCTTAGGTAAATTTTTGAGTTGATTGTTTCCTTGAATTTTGAACGGTTTGCTACCTATGCACCTGAACAGAAGAAAAAAGGTAAAAAAATGAAATTAAAAAATTTTCGGCAAATTTTTCACTTTTGCGCGCTACCTAACCAGTGTTAAGAATCATCTCTAGGAAGTTCATATGTTCTAGAAATTTGTTTACTGAGATCTTAGGTAAATTTTTGTAGTTGATTGTTTCCTTGAATTTTGAACGGTTTGCTACCTATGGACCTGACCACGGGAAAAAAGGTAAACAAAATCGAATTTTTTTAAGTTTTTTGCGATTTTGATCTGGAAGGTGAAGTTTTTTTGATTTTATATGTTCGCAATTTTTGTTCTTTATGACAAGAGCTACAACTTTGCCATAGAGAGTACGGTTTGCAAGATATGAGCCTGAGAAAATTATCACTTTTTTGCGAAAATGATACCGAGGCCCCAAATCTTTGGTGGCCCATAAAAGAAAAAATACATGACTTTTTGAAAAATTGGGAGACACGGGTCTTTTTTTTTTAGTCTTTTATCACGTAGTGGTGTCCGTATATGGTTATTTTTTTTCGTGTTGTACTGTGTTATTTTTGTATGTAGAATTTAGTTATAAACAATGAAAACAAAAAAAAAAAAATCAAAAACAAAATTTTTATATGAAAAAAACATGATTTACAAAAAGGTCCGTAGGGACCTTTTCACACGGCCGTGAAGTTCAGAACTGTCACTCATCGGAGGGTTCATGTATTTGCTGAAAATCATAAAACGTATGTTTGTGATTTTTTTTAAATACTTTACAATACGTTACAAAATATAAAAATGTTCATACCTCATAAATTGACGACATGAATTAATGTAACATCTAAAAACAATAGAAATAATTATGTATAACATAAATGAGATTATCTTTGAACTACTTACATCAATGGTTGTCTAAATGCTGCTATATTTTAAAGGAAAGCAAATGCCGCAGAGAATTATGTCTTTCGCTTTAGTCTGGCTACCTGTTGTATATTTGTTTGCAATTTGACCACACTAGATTATTAATATCTATAAACATTTAGTTTACAAATACACATTTAATCTTTATTAAATTTAAATATTTTTTTAGCTATTTTATTTAATTAATAGACAATTACTTTCACAAGCCGGTAACGACGCATAATTTAAGTTGTTTTAATCCACAATTTTGTTTTATGTATGAAAACCAGACACAAAAATCTTCCATGGTTGATTTTTTTATATGTCTTACTAGAGTTGTACTTTTTATTATAATTTTCCTTGTCACTAATACATCGTGACATGTCGTGACATCTAATTCATTCTGCGTATATATTTCAATCTGGTTGCCGTTCACACTATTGATGTTCTAATCAGTACAATTTTTTTAGCAACATAAATTAGTAAAACATTAGTAAAATATTAGTAAAACATTAGTTCAAAACAGTTAAGTGCTGAATAAGTATAATTAAAATTTTAGTTTAAAACATAATTTTAGGAAACAATTTGCTGAAAAATAGTATACCTGATTTACAAGATGTCTTACTAACTTTTCTACTAACTTATTTTTTTGAGTGTAGTATAATATAGTAACCCGACTCATGAAACAATTTAGAGTGTGTCCTTATTTCATGTAGTTGTAGTGGTATTAAGAACCATGAGTGCATGTAAAATTACAAATACTACTTTATTATTTCAAATGACAGAAAAAGAGTGATGTTACTATATTATACTATGCCTTAAATCCTTTCGCTATATTGTATTTCATATACATTATACTAGCCCACGCTTACATGGAAATATTAAAGTATATTTCGATTCTTTCTCCACAAGTTTTGTTTTGCTACGCATATTTTGCGTTAATACCAAAAAAAAAGGTGTATGCGGGAACTTTTCAAAAACCGCGGCAAAAATAAAAATGCATTTCTTTATATGTTGAATTAAAAAATTAAAGCAAAAAAGAAGAGGAAAAAGGAAAGAAAAGTAACAAATATTAAAATTTAAAAATTTTCGCGTAAGCGTTAAATTAAAACAATTGAAATTTCCGGCAAATCCCGCGAAAAAATTTTAAATTTATTCAATCCATAATTTAGTCATTTTGCATCAAAAAAAAAAAAAAAAAATAAAAACTTGAGTTTTAAGCGAAATTATTAGTGTTGCCAAACAGTGCGATGAGAAATGTATAAAAAATAAGTTTTGGAAAAATGTTTCTTGGGCCGATCGGATGCGATTTTGAAATTAAATTTTTGCTGCCGAACTTTCAGCAAAATTGGAAAAAGTTCGGAATATAGTTTGTTTTAGAGCTTTCGTGTTTTTCCTTAAATTTGACATTCATAATCTCGCTGAGGGACTTTTTTTGGACTTTAAAATATAGGTTAAAAAAATCTTAGGGAAAAGTGGCATACCAAATCGGATCCACGATATTGAATTTAAAACTTTTACGTTCAGATTTAAAATTGACCACTGCAAAGCCTTCAAAAGCAATTGTTCAAAATTTAACATGTTCAAATTTTAAATTGCTTATTAAATTTTTAAATTCTAATGCCAGATTTAGGGCTAGCTATACACTCATAAAAAAAGTAAGTTCAATAATCTGTTAAAAGGATTCCATTTCAGTTGAACTTATTTTTTTAGTTGTTACCGTTTCGATCAATCAGTTAGCTAAAGCTATTAGCTATCTTATTGTACCACAAGAACAACTTTTATACGTATTTAAAATAATTTTTCTAGCTACACTGAAAGAATTTTCTGCGTTGTATTAATGAAATCATTCATTAATACAATGAATTTTTTCATTTAAAAGTCTTTAAAGACTTCATTAAATGAACTATAATGGAAAAAATAATTTTTTCCCTGTTTCATATTTATTTATTTATTAAGAATTTTATATTTATTATACTTTTCTGCTTTTGTTTTTGGCATCTCCCTTAAAACGACTTGAACCCGAAACATGGTGCACTAACATGTAAACAGTACCGATTTACCGATTGACCTAACTAACCTTAACAAAATTATGTGCTTATTTAGACTTTTGTATTAAAATAACGTTTTCCCATAGTTGAAGCGCCTCCTGTTGATATCTGATGGAACTAAATATTTGGTGTACACGAATATATATATATTGTATTGTATAAATATGTATGCATGTAAATTATTGCATATTTTAAGGAGCAACCAAAAAAAATTATGAAAATTTCGTTTACTTAATGAATGTCTCATTAATTTAATGAAAATTATTCATGCAATCAATGAATCCAACTTAATTGAAGACATTCATTAATAGTATGTAGGAAAATTCTATAAGTGCAATATTTAGTGATTCGTGATTATCAAATTTCCAGTTAATTTAAACCACATTTGTGTTCAAACCATTAGATATTTGAGTCTTGTACATATTTTAAATTTTTTTAATAATAAAATTGGCTATATCACGTAAATAAATCGAAATAGAACAAAATGAAAATTAATGAATTATGACCCATACACATAGTTAGTATTAAGTATGAAAATGCATCAGATCTAGTGAGTCCAAAAAACCAAATTTTAAGTGAAACTTAGACAGATTTATTTTAAATTTGCGAGAAGTATTAAAATATAAAGGGTCAGCCAAATAACTTTCTTTTTTGAACTCCTGAACCAATTGTACTTTGTATGGCGTCATACCAAGGTCTCAATGATGTCTTCGAAATGTTCAATTGTTGAGAACGACGGTGAATTGATGTTGATGGCGCTACACGCACACTTTCTGCCACAGCAGCAATATTATCGGGTGTACGTACTGCTTTTGGCTTTTCACGCTTTGGTTTATCGATGAGGATGCCAGTTTCTTTCACTTTCTTCACAAGATAACGAACATACGGACCATATTCGTTCAGCGGAAGGATAAAACTAATTATCTGTCGAATCAGACATGAGCTAAGTGTTACCATTCACGAAATAAGCACTAGTTGAAAAAAAACGCTTTACCTAAGATCTCAATAAACAAATTTCTAGAACATATAAACTTCCTAGAGATGATTCTTAACACTGTTTAGGTATCGCG
The DNA here is from genome assembly GCA_021234595.1 of Delia radicum. NCBI lineage: Eukaryota > Metazoa > Arthropoda > Insecta > Diptera > Anthomyiidae > Delia > Delia radicum. The sequence goes on from CM037851.1 coordinate 98,913,103, forward strand.
CAAAAGTGAAAAATTTGCCGAAAATTTTTTAATTTCATTTTTTTTACCTTTTTTCTCATGTTCAGGTGCATAGGCAGCAAACCGTTCAAAATTCAAGGAAACAATCAACTACAAAAATTTACCTAAGATCTCAATAAACAAATTTCTAGAACATATAAACTTCCTAGAGATGATTCTTAACACTGTTTAGGTAGCGCGCAAAAGTGAAAAATTTAAAGAAAATTTTTTAATTTCATTTTTTTACCTTTTTTCTCCTGTTCAGGTGCATAGGTAGCAAACCGTTCAAAATTCAAGGAAACAATCAACTACAAAAATTTACCTAAGATCTCAATAAACAAATTTCTAGAACATATAAACTTCCTGGGAATTATTTTTAACACCGTTTTTTAATTTCATTTGTTTTTTATTTACTTCAACATTGAGATACTATGCTATCTATTACAAAAATATTAAAAAAAAAGTATTCGTATTATGTTTATAATGTTGATGGCCCTGGACTTGCAAATCGCACTCTCTTAAGTTGTGGATCCAAATCGTCGTCCGAGTCGTCCGAATCTGACTCTGATTCAGAACTTATGGTGTCCACAGGCACGTTGCTTCTAGACTGCCCTCCATCATCACCTCTTTCTTCTTCAAATACTTCATTAACATCATACAGGGTGATCTTGTGACTCCACCAACATACCTGAAATTAATTAGAAAATAAATCAAAAAAGGAATGCAAAACAATGCATCAATAAAATTAATATTACCTCTGCAAGCAATGCGTCGAGGTTTTTGCCTTTGTACCGTTTTTCCATGGGCATTGTGGTTTGTTGAAACCGTTCTCCTTGTTCATCGGATGCGGTAGGGAGTTGTTTGATAAAATCGTCAAAATGAAAATGAAGAAAATGCAGCTTTAATGTCATCGATGCGCCGATTATCTCAAAATAATGCAGCATTTCTTTCACCCATTCTCTTGCTTCCGGTTCCGCGTCTCGATCCCCTGCCAACACTCTGGTGCATACACGCTGAAGGTAAATCCATGCCATTGAATGATTTTCATCAAGCGATGAATCAAAGTTGCTCTTGAATAGCTTTCTAATGTCAGGGCCATTAAGTACGCCTGTTAAATAAAAACAAAAAATAAAGACAGAAAAGAAAACATTAACATAGTGTAAATAGTACAATGCGATTAATCCAGTTTACCGGCTTACAATACTTCATAGTACCTCTGCCTCCACTCAACCATGCCATGAGATTGTTATAACATTGGCTACACACTGTATTAGGTGTGTAATTTTCACCGGTCAAGTCCACTTCGTCGAAAAACAATGTATATGCTCTTTTGAATTCACTAGTTAAAAGATTCTTTTCCTTTTGAAATCTTGTAGATGTTTTTTTTCTGGTTTGATGACCGCAAACGTAGCAAAATAAATCAATTTTTTCACACTGCATACTGAAACTGTCAGTTGCCACTGTTGTGTACGAATTATGTTGTAGCATTTATATAACTTTCACCGCGTCACTTTTTTCACTTTTGCGGCTACCTAAGCGCTACCTAAACGGTGTTAAGAATTATTCCCAGGAAGTTTATATGTTGTAGAAATTTGTTTTTCACTTTTGCGCGCTACCTAACCAGTGTTAAGAATCATCTCTAGGAAGTTTATATGTTCTAGAAATTTGTTTATTGAGATCTTAGGTAAATTTTTGTAGTTGATTGTTTCCTTGAATTTTGAACGGTTTGCTACCTATGCACCTGAACAGGAGAAAAAAGGTAAAAAAAATGAAATTAAAAAATTTTCGGCAAATTTTTCACTTTTGCGCGCTACCTAACCAGTGTTAAGAATCATCTCTAGGAAGTTTATATGATCTAGAAATTTGTTTATTGAGATCTTAGGTAAATTTTTGAGTTGATTGTTTCCTTGAATTTTGAACGGTTTGCTACCTATGGACCTGACCACGGGAAAAAAGGTAAACAAAATCGAATTTTTTTAAGTTTTTTGCGATTTTGATCTGGAAGGTGAAGTTTTTTTGATTTTATATGTTCGCAATTTTTGTTCTTTATGACAAGAGCTACAACTTTGCCATAGAGAGTATATCGAAATTCTGAACGGTTTGCAAGATATGAGCCTGAGAAAATTATCACTTTTTTGCGAAAATGATACCGAGGCCCCAAATCTTTGGTGGCCCATAAAAGAAAAAATACATGACTTTTTGAAAAATTGGGAGACACGGGTCTTTTTTTTTTAGTCTTTTATCACGTAGTGGTGTCCGTATATGGTTATTTTTTTTCGTGTTGTACTGTGTTATTTTTGTATGTAGAATTTAGTTATAAACAATGAAAACAAAAAAAAAAAAATCAAAAAAAAAATTTTTATATGAAAAAAACATGATTTACAAAAAGGTCCGTAGGGACCTTTTCACACGGCCGTGAAGTTCAGAACTGTCACTCATCGGAGGGTTCATGTATTTGCTGAAAATCATAAAACGTATGTTTGTGATTTTTTTTTAAATACTTTACAATACGTTACAAAATATAAAAATGTTCATACCTCATAAATTGACGACATGAATTAATGTAACATCTAAAAACAATAGAAATAATTATGTATAACATAAATGAGATTATCTTTGAACTACTTACATCAATGGTTGTCTAAATGCTGCTATATTTTAAAGGAAAGCAAAAGCCGCAGAGAATTATGTCTTTCGCTTTAGTCTGGCTACCTGTTGTATATTTGTTTGCAATTTGACCACACTAGATTATTAATATCTATAAACATTTAGTTTACAAATACACATTTAATCTTTATTAAATTTAAATATTTTTTTAGCTATTTTATTTAATTAATAGACAATTACTTTCACAAGCCGGTAACGACGCATAATTTAAGTTGTTTTAATCCACAATTTTGTTTTATGTATGAAAACCAGACACAAAAATCTTCCATGGTTGATTTTTTTATATGTCTTACTAGAGTTGTACTTTTTATTATAATTTTCCTTGTCACTAATACATCGTGACATGTCGTGACATCTAATTCATTCTGCGTATATATTTCAATCTGGTTGCCGTTCACACTATTGATGTTCTAATCAGTACAATTTTTTTAGCAACATAAATTAGTAAAACATTAGTAAAATATTAGTAAAACATTAGTTCAAAACAGTTAAGTGCTGAATAAGTATAATTAAAATTTTAGTTTAAAACATAATTTTAGGAAACAATTTGCTGAAAAATAGTATACCTGATTTACAAGATGTCTTACTAACTTTTCTACTAACTTATTTTTTTGAGTGTAGTATAATATAGTAACCCGACTCATGAAACAATTTAGAGTGTGTCCTTATTTCATGTAGTTGTAGTGGTATTAAGAACCATGAGTGCATGTAAAATTACAAATACTACTTTATTATTTCAAATGACAGAAAAAGAGTGATGTTACTATATTATACTATGCCTTAAATCCTTTCGCTATATTGTATTTCATATACATTATACTAGCCCACGCTTACATGGAAATATTAAAGTATATTTCGATTCTTTCTCCACAAGTTTTGTTTTGCTACGCATATTTTGCGTTAATACCAAAAAAAAAAGGTGTATGCGGGAACTTTTCAAAAACCGCGGCAAAAATAAAAATGCATTTCTTTATATGTTGAATTAAAAAATTAAAGCAAAAAAGAAGAGGAAAAAGGAAAGAAAAGTAACAAATATTAAAATTTAAAAATTTTCGCGTAAGCGTTAAATTAAAACAATTGAAATTTCCGGCAAATCCCGCGAAAAAATTTTAAATTTATTCAATCCATAATTTAGTCATTTTGCATCAAAAAAAAAAAAAAAAAAAAAAAAACTTGAGTTTTAAGCGAAATTATTAGTGTTGCCAAACAGTGCGATGAGAAATGTATAAAAAATAAGTTTTGGAAAAATGTTTCTTGGGCCGATCGGATGCGATTTTGAAATTAAATTTTTGCTGCCGAACTTTCAGCAAAATTGGAAAAAGTTCGGAATATAGTTTGTTTTAGAGCTTTCGTGTTTTTCCTTAAATTTGACATTCATAATCTCGCTGAGGGACTTTTTTTGGACTTTAAAATATAGGTTAAAAAAATCTTAGGGAAAAGTGGCATACCAAATCGGATCCACGATATTGAATTTAAAACTTTTACGTTCAGATTTAAAATTGACCACTGCAAAGCCTTCAAAAGCAATTGTTCAAAATTTAACATGTTCAAATTTTAAATTGCTTATTAAATTTTTAAATTCTAATGCCAGATTTAGGGCTAGCTATACACTCATAAAAAAAGTAAGTTCAATAATCTGTTAAAAGGATTCCATTTCAGTTGAACTTATTTTTTTAGTTGTTACCGTTTCGATCAATCAGTTAGCTAAAGCTATTAGCTATCTTATTGTACCACAAGAACAACTTTTATACGTATTTAAAATAATTTTTCTAGCTACACTGAAAGAATTTTCTGCGTTGTATTAATGAAATCATTTATTAATACAATGAATTTTTTCATTTAAAAGTCTTTAAAGACTTCATTAAATGAACTATAATGGAAAAAATAATTTTTTCCCTGTTTCATATTTATTTATTTATTAAGAATTTTATATTTATTATACTTTTCTGCTTTTGTTTTTGGCATCTCCCTTAAAACGACTTGAACCCGAAACATGGTGCACTAACATGTAAACAGTACCGATTTACCGATTGACCTAACTAACCTTAACAAAATTATGTGCTTATTTAGACTTTTGTATTAAAATAACGTTTTCCCATAGTTGAAGCGCCTCCTGTTGATATCTGATGGAACTAAATATTTGGTGTACACGAATATATATATATTGTATTGTATAAATATGTATGCATGTAAATTATTGCATATTTTAAGGAGCAACCAAAAAAAATTATGAAAATTTCGTTTACTTAATGAATGTCTCATTAATTTAATGAAAATTATTCATGCAATCAATGAATCCAACTTAATTGAAGACATTCATTAATAGTATGTAGGAAAATTCTATAAGTGCAATATTTAGTGATTCGTGATTATCAAATTTCCAGTTAATTTAAACCACATTTGTGTTCAAACCATTAGATATTTGAGTCTTGTACATATTTTAAATTTTTTTAATAATAAAATTGGCTATATCACGTAAATAAATCGAAATAGAACAAAATGAAAATTAATGAATTATGACCCATACACATAGTTAGTATTAAGTATGAAAATGCATCAGATCTAGTGAGTCCAAAAAACCAAATTTTAAGTGAAACTTAGACAGATTTATTTTAAATTTGCGAGAAGTATTAAAATATAAAGGGTCAGCCAAATAACTTTCTTTTTTGAACTCCTGAACCAATTGGACTTTGTATGGCGTCATACCAAGGTCTCAATGATGTCTTCGAAATGTTCAATTGTTGAGAACGACGGTGAATTGATGTTGATGGCGCTACACGCACACTTTCTGCCACAGCAGCAATATTATCGGGTGTACGTACTGCTTTTGGCTTTTCACGCTTTGGTTTATCGATGAGGATGCCAGTTTCTTTCACTTTCTTCACAAGATAACGAACATACGGACCATATTCGTTCAGCGGAAGGATAAAACTAAACTGTCGAATCAGACATGAGCTAAGTGTTACCATTCACGAAATAAGCACTAGTTGAAAAAAAACGCTAGATGGCGGACCCTTTATTTTATTAAAAATATTTTACCCGTGTTTTCTGAAAAAATTAAAACTTTTTTTTAAAAGGTTATGGGCATTTGAAAATCTTCAAAATAAAATCTTCCAACATGACAACTTTTAAACTAATGCTTTTCTTAAACTAGTGAATGGATTTTAAAGTTTAATACCTTTTTTAAAGGTATTTAAACCTTCTTTTTAAAAATTATTTTTTTAATATATTTTTTTTTTTTGTTTTTGAAATTTGGTTTCTTTACTTAAATGCTGTTTTCCACCAAATCTGAAAAAAATATTTTCTTAAATCTCAATACAACCTTAATATTCCCAGTTAATTTCAGATTGGAAGTCGAATGGATCCTATTTTTTTCCGATTTTTATCCATTGTAGTACCACGGAACAATTACATTTTGTACTTGTTCGAAGATGGTGGAAAACAGAAATTAAGTAAGAAGTTTAAAAATAAAAAATTTAAATTAAAAAAAATTAAAAATTATTGAAAGTGAAAATTATTCAAGTTCGAGGCCATATCCTATATTTCTTTATTAGGATATTGTCCTAACAAATAATCTATAGAGTTTTTAGTTTTCAAATTTATTTTTTGACCCTTTCAGAAATGTGTTGATAGATCTATTTCGGGCATTTTCTAGGTTCCAATCATCAGAACACGTTTTGAAAGCGGTAATAATTCCATGCCAAACATCAAACATTCATATAAACTGGTTTTCTCACTAAATGAGAACTAATATACGAGCTTGAAGTTAAAGACCACAACCATTGATTCATTGCGCAATTAAAGGTCGAAAAACATAATTTTTATTTTTAATAAAAATTATATCAAACTTGCATAAAAGACAAAGTACCGTCTAGTTTACTCCCCCTGTGTTGTCTATAAACTAAACAAAATATAAAAAGGAGAGACAAACAAAAAACATGTATTGAATATCCACCAGAGGTGGAACTTACACATAACAAATAAGTTTTCAATTTATTTTTTGATCAATGTTTATAATCTTTAACTTCAAGCTCATATATTAGTTCTCATGTAGTGAGTAAACTAGTTTATATGAATGGTTGATGTTTGGCATGGGATTATAACCGCTTTCAAAACGTGTTCTGATGATGGGAACCTAGAAATTCCCGAAATAGATCTATCAACACATTCCTAAAAGGGTCAAATAATAAATTTTAAAACAAAAAACTCTACACACAGAGAAAAATTTAGCTGTTTGCCAACTAAAATTCGCTTACTTCTACTCAACTTCGGTTATTACGAATTTTCGTAGGTTGGTACAACTCAACATTAGTTTTCAAAACAAAGTTCTGTTAATTCAACTGAATTTAAGTTGCAACACCCAAAATATTCAGAAATCTAATGTAAATGTCGTTGCACGAACTGAATTTATGAGCTGTTACCATTAAAATACACTTTTTAATTCGGTTGGAACTTTATTTTTCTGTGTGTATAGATTATTTGTTAGGACAATATCCTAAGAAAGAAATATAGGGTATGGCCTCGAACTTGAATAATTTTAATTTTCATTGCACAATTAAAGGTCGAAAAAACATAATTTTTATTTTTAATAAAAATTATATCAAACTTGCATAAAAAATTATTTTTAAAGAGAAGTTTCAAATACATTTAAAGTAAGGTATTAAACTTTAAAATCCATTCACTAGTTTTAGAAAAACATTAGTTCAAAAATTTTCATGTCGTAAGATTTTCCACGACTTTGGCGATTTTCAAATTCACATAACTTTTTGAAAAGAAATGTTTAATTTTTTTCTGGAAATACATGTCAAATATTTCTTAATGAAGAATACGTATTAAAATTTTGAAAGACAGCGGAGACATAAAAGTCAATTGTTTAGCAAAAATCGTACGGTCTGACATGGAATCATACATACATTGTATAATTGAAATTTTTAACTACAATTAAGAACAACTAGAATAAGATTTTCAACTTCACAATTCAGGTACTATTTTTTGTTGTCGTAGCTACGTACTTTTTTTTGTATAAGTATAGGTTGGTTGGTTGGTTGGTTGGTTGGTTTAAGTGGCAGCTCACGCTACTCGTGAGCATCAAGTAGAGTCAAAAAGCGACTCCGTTTTGAAGAGACCACACTACCCGTAAGGAACTAGTATAAGTATATACTTTGATCCTTTATATTCGAGCTTTTGTTGTAAGAAATGTGATTTTTCTACTGGGTTTATATTTTCTTATATCTTCCTTCGTTTTTTATTTTTTTTTTTTCAACTTTCATTGATGCATAACCATACTCTAAATATGTTTTCTTTTATTTTTAATATTGTCAAAAAAAAAAAATAAAATAATAATAAAAATAATGATGTTGGCTTTGTTACAAAAGCTATTGATGTTTTAAATATTTTCGGGTGTTTCGAATTGGGTGTAACGGCTAGCTCATATTTTACAATCCGCATTTTCTTCTTTTTTTAGTTAATTATTATTTTAAAGAATAACAATAAAGTCTAGACATTAATTATGTGGTCTTCGGCTTAATCAAGTAAAGTACCAAATAAATTATTATGGATTTTCTTAAATGATCTCGTAATATTTGTTTATAATTAGTGTCCGACCGAAGACTTCGATATTTTTAAATTTTTTAGTATTTGGAGATAATGTAGCGCAGTTTTGATATTGAAAACATATTTGTTGAGCTGTTTTAAATCGCTTTTGAGTAAAAAATTTAAGAAAAAAGACTAAACTTCGTAAGGTAAAATAATCGGCCATTAAGACATTACTTAACAACGGAGTTTTCTTTAAATTTGATATTCAAAATCGCATTTAACGTAGGAGTAATGAAATATGAACTGATTTCTAAACATCGATGCAAAAAGAAAACAAATCACAATAGAAAAACATGTATGGGTGAAGTTTCGGCTTAATGAAAAAAATTCCACCACGCTCTTGTTTTGGCGGCATCATTTTTTCGCGAATTCAAAATTTTTCGAAATTTTTTTGTTTTAAAAATGCAGCAATTTAAGCTCAACATATATTTAAAAATAAAAAACTACGTAAATTTTTTTAATTCGCAAAAAAAAAGTTATGCCGCGGAAAAACGCGTTTTGCATTTTTTCTCCTAAGTTACATTTTCAGCTTTAGAAATCGAATACATTTGCAGATTGCACGAATTAAAACTATTTCACAAAATTTTTTCCAGGGCACCTAGGAAAATGCACCAAATTTACAAAAATCTAAAATCCATACATAGATGATGAACTTGCCAAAAGAAAAATGTTGATAACAATATTGATGTAATTAAAACATAGTTTTCCCACCATATTGCATTTTTTGGAAAAACGCAAACTAGTGCGAGTTTCAAAAAATAAAAGCTGAAACACGTATTAACTTAAATCGACTAAGGATTAAAATATATCAATTCTACATTTAAATAACAAAAATCTGGGTACTAAAAACTAAAGAATCAAATCTTTTACAGTATATCCCTGAAAAAAAGGATATGTCTGCACATGCATTGACATGATTTATATATTGTTGGATGCACCTTAAAAAAAAACATATCATGTGATATAAATATTGTATACTTCGTTTGGTTAAAGTACAAAATTCTTTCAAAAAACTAAAAAAAGTGCCTTTTTGAAAACTGAAAGCTGAAAGTTTTTATTACTGTCAATAAGTCAATTCGTATTTTACTCCGCATACATTATATGCCCAATAAATATTTTTTCCTACAGTTATATTCGTTTTTTGTTTTTAAATACATCGAGATTATTTTATATGTTATTTTAAATTTATAACGAGCTTTCAACCTCCGCATATTAACAAAAAAAAAGCAAACATATTAGCTAGGTTGATTTGTCCACAATGCTTAAAAATACCGAATATCGACCAAAAGCATTTTCTGACCCAAGTCTTCGGTCGGACAATACTTCTAATACTTAAAAATTAAGTTTATCACACAAGAATTTCATAAGAAATGAAGTTCATTTACAAAGTATCACTATGACAACTTTATTTCTAAATTAAAGATTTCTTTAGAACACTTTATTAAAGTTAAACATTTCTTTTTAAAATATGAGTGTTTATTATATACATAATATAATATTTTCATTATTCTATAGAAAAATGGTATTTTATTCTATAATAAAGCATATTAAATATAAATCCTCTTAAGTTTTGTTACTTATTGACAACATAAAGTATGCTTCATTTAAGTTGATATATGTCCATCTAAAAGTATGCAACATGATGTATATTAGAAATAATATTATACTTTATAACTTTTATTTTCAACAGTTGTTAAAAAATTAAAAACCTGTATCTATGATACATATATTTAGTACCCAATTTAAAATCTTCCTAATCCTATTTATTTCAAAACAACGCAAAGTATGCTAAAGTTTTCTTAGAAAAACAATATTATAAACGCTTTATTAGAAATGCTTTAATGTAAATTATCTTTAGTTTCGTAATTAAGTCGTCTATAAGAAGTGTTTTTAACAAGATTTACTTTGAAGTCTTCCTTAAATATTTAGCTTGTTCATTAACAACTAAAAGTATGCTACATTTTGTGAATAGTTGTTTACTCTTTAATTTAAAGTCATTAAACAGAATTAGTTCCTGTTTTCTTTTTTCAATATATTCTTCATTTAAACTAAAAATGTAATTCAATTTTATAGTACTTCATTCCATAAAGAAACAATTATTTTAAGCTCTGGGTGTGTTTTACATGTTTCAAAAATATTTGTTATGCAATCATCTACATACGTGTTGAAATAACTTTTTAATATTTTTCAAATTAAATTAAGTTTAAGTTATAAAATGTATCTACAGATGCTGTCTAATGTAAGTAAAATGTTATTATTATATCGGTCATTCTATAAAATATTTGCCGAAATTAAACAAAAAAAATTGGGTAAAATGATACTAATCATACACTCAGGGAACTTCTGCTTTAAAAATATGTTGTTGTTTGGAATGTAATACAGTTTCTTTATTTTTAATGTAAATGTTAGTTATTTTTAGAACAAATATCATTTTTTACTAACCTTGTAGTTCATATAAAAAACAAACCACATCAAATGACTGTTTTATGATTTTACATTCATTTGTTACAGTCGTTTTTTGTTATTTAAAAAAATAAAATAAATAAATGCTTGTTTATTTTTTACTAACATTTTTAATTTTTTGGTTCATTTTTACTACAATTGTTAGTAATTTTTTGAACAGTAACGACAATTGACAAATGTTAGTTGAATTTAATGAAATGTTAGTCGTCGTTTCTTTAAGTGAAATCTCATTTGTTTTGACTACAATTGCTGTCGTCTTTACCTACAGAATATCCTTAGTGTATTTTGCACAGGCGTATTCAAACGACCCTTTGTCGAAATATTATTTTCAATTTTTCCTTACTCCAAAAATAATTTTTGCTTTTCTGTGCTTTTTTCTTTTTTATCTAGAAAATTGAGAAATTTGATTTACTTTTAAAATAAATAAAAAAAAATGTTGTTTCTGTATGCAAAATATAATCAAACTTTGAAGTTTCGGGATAAAAAACTATGTAGCTGTACAGTTTCTAGCGGAATGGCAGATATATTTATTAAAACCTTGCAAAAATTTCTTAAATTAAACATTAAATAATGTAACATATTGTGAATGTACTTCTGTATTTATAAAAGATTTAAGCTTCATTTACATGCTAACTGTCCCTTCCCAGCCAAATATACTATTTCTCAGTATAAGTGTTACGAAATGTAATTTTCTCAAAATAATTTACAATGATTTGACAATTTGTATTGCTAATACTGGGAAATGGGAGATATGGGTGGACATAGATTGATGGATAGATAGCGTATGATCAACTATACACTCAGGGAACTTATGCTTTAAATATTTGCAGCTGTTTGAGTGGTAATGCAGTATCTTTATTTTTAAATGAAAAAACCAGTAATTTGTAGAAGAAATTTCTGTTTTGACTACATTAGTAGTTCATTTAAAAAAACAAACCACATCAAAATAATGTTCTATGAATTTACACAGATAAAATTTTAGTGAACGAAAAATAATGAAAGTGGTCAGTAAACTAATGTAACTTTTCTTCATAAAGTGAACTAAAACTTTCTTAAAATTAATGTAAAGCTCATTACTTTTAACGAAACTAGTTTTTTAATAAAACTTTTTATTGAGTGAATTAAATTATTTACTAAAAATATACATTTTTTATACGAACCCTTAGTACGAGTTCCAGTTGCTTCTATGCAAAACTTCATTAATATCATGCAGAAAATTATCCTGGTGTATTATCCGATCTAACAGTTAGGCCACAGAAATATATCTATGCATTATGGAGAAGTTTCGATATTGCACTAAGAGAATTATCTGCATGATATTAAGGGATTTTTACCTTAAATCAATGAATTGCACTGGAATTCGTTTATTGAAACTTTTTTATTAACTTAATGCAAGTTTTCATAAAATTGTACGAAGAAATATCATTTTATTTATTAAAAATGTCTTTCACTCAATGTAAAAGTTTCATTAAAACTGTGATTTTATAAAAAGAAAATATGAAGCATTTTAATAATTTCAAGAAAATTTAATTTTTTTTCTGAAGAAACGTTTTAAAAATTTACTGAAAATTAATTTATCGTCCAACAAAATTCTCTCAGTGAAATTATGAATGTCAAATTTAGGTAAAAACACGAAAAAAGTAAAGCAAACTGAATTTAAAACTTTTTCCGATATTGACGATTGCAGACAAAAGGTGAATTCGTTGCTTAACCTTTTATTTTTACTTCAATTTGAATTTCCATATCTCATCTGATGGTCCAAAAACCATTTTATCATTAAAGACACATCAATTTTTAAGACCCTATAACTTTTGATAGGAATGAGATATGCAGACGCAATAAAAATTGATCTTGATTTTCGGTGCTATACGAATTTAAGTTTTCATGTAAAATAAGAAAACCTTCCTGGTTTTTGTTTCTAAAATATTCTTTGGCCAATTCTTTATACATGAAGCTCTCCATGTTTTTGTGAATAAATATTGAAAATTTTTCAAGTTTGAGGCCATACTCTATATTTCTTTATTAGGATATTATCCTAACAAATAATCTATAGAGTTTGTGTTTTCAAATTTATTAATTGACCACTTTCAGGAATGTGATCTATGATATGATAGATCTATTTCTGGAATTTTCAATGTTCCCATCATCACAACACGTTTTGAAAGAGGTGATAATCCCATGTAAAACATCAAACATTCATATAAACTAGTTTTCTCACTAAATGAGAACTATTATATGAGCTCGAAGTTACAGATTATCACCATTGATCAAAAATAAATTGAAAACTTGTTTGTTATGTGCAAGGTATACGTTTGGTAGATATTCAATACACTTTTTTTTATTTTTTTCCTCCTTTTTATTTTTTTGTTTAAAAACAAAAACAGGGAGAGTAAACAAAAACAAACCTTGGACATAACAAACAAGTTTTCAGTTGGGTTTAAGAAAACTGTCTGCAAGATGGGTGCCGCGTTTGCCCTCAATTGATAATAAACGTAATCGTGGCCAATAAGGTGATGGCAACAGTATTTTGGGATGTACGCATGATAATCCACATCAATTACCTTCATAAAGGAAAACCAAAAAAGGGCGAATATTATGCCAACTTATTGGACCGATTTAACGAGGTCTTAAAAAAAAAAACGACCCCATATAGCTAAAAAAATGCCTATTTTATGGACTTCGAAAAATCCTATTTTTTGGAAGGGATACAAAAATTGGAGAAACGTTGGACTAAGTGTATTGAGTTAAAAGGAAAAAAAAACTGTGTTTCATTCAAAAAGTCACGGACTTATTGATCCGCGCTCGTATATTTAATAATGTAGATACATTTTGTGTTCCGCTCCGCCATTGAATAAAATTTATTTTGGAAAATTTTTTAGTTTTGATTATTTTTTAATGTTAGTTTGTTTACAAACAAATTTTTGTAGTACAATCGAAATCCAACCAGCTGTGAAATTTGATAATGTAAACGATTCTGATTCCAAATTTAATTTCAAACTGAAATCATTTGAAAATGTGTATAATGTAAATTCGCAATAAGGCACAAATTTAACTTATATGACTGTTTAAATTGCCGTAATTTGAAAATTGTTTTTGAGTAATTTCATTACAATGAAAAAGTGTTTTACACACGTGTCGTCACGGGTAAAAAAAGAAACTTTCAGTTGTTTTCGGGTGGTACACTTTTCTTGTCCTCTTTTGTTCGCTAGAGTTTCTATTCCACTAAAATTTAAATTTAAATTTAAAAAACAGTACAGGCCATTAGCGGATGATAGCTTGAGAGTAGTAACTATTTCTATTTGGTAAAAAACAAAAAAAATTACCTTTTAAAGAAATTAAAAACACAGTTGTGTTTAACAGCATGCCATGCCCACAATTAGCAATAGTTTGACCTAATTTTTTGGCTACCTTTATTTGGATATATTAGCTACCAAATGGCCGTGCGCAGGAGTTGAAATTTTAATAAAATAATTACGCAATTTTTCTTATTGACCTTAAAATCGTAAAAAAATGTGATGATATCCTAAAATCTAATTTTAGTGACGAACTCTAATACATACATACATTATCTTTTATAAACTGTATGTTTGTTTTTTATAACATGTTACTACTATTAACACCTTAACCGTTGCTAATTTATACCCTAAATCAAAAGTCAATTATTTGTGTGCAAGTGATTGAGAGTGTGTGTGTGCTTTTAGCGTTTTAAGTATACTATTAAATACTTTTATATATTCTCTATTTGTAAGGTTAATGGCTTAAGTAAATACACATATCTATGTACAGGAAAAAAAAAACCCCTTTCTTTATAATGACATATTTAGAACATAATAAAATAAATATGTTTTATGTGTATATGGGTTTTTCTATACACACACACAAAAGGATTCATATTATCTCTCCTATACTCTTATGCATAGTTGTTATGGGTATATCTATGTGTGCGTTTTATTTTTATTACCTTACGTGTAAAATGTGGTGTGTTGATATATTTTCTAGGAAAATATGTGATAATTTGTTAGAAGGACCTGTTATAATAATTGATGTCTTTTAAGTTTTATTACATTTTTTATACATATCATTAAAATTTATTACGCACAGTGTCTACGATATAAAAAAAAACGAATATAGTTTTTGTAGATGAGAGATTTTATTAAAATTTAAACATGTAAAATGAACATTTAGTGATATGTATTTGGACCTACTGTATAAACTTTGTAAAACTTTGAATTTTGTTTATAGTCAATTGCCTTTGATTTTTATTTTATAATTTTTCCATTTGAATTTTATAATTGTATTTAATTTTGAGTTAATAAATTTATATTCAATTTTAATAACAAAAACCCATTCTACAAACATAATAATTTGCCGGTTGCTAGAATCTCATAAATAATTTTTTGATCGCTTTCTTAATGACAATGCTGGAACTAGCTCAAATGTTACTAAGGTTTTTTAAGGCCTATGGAGTTACTGAAAGCGACCAAAAGCGTTCATTTTTTATTTCGTGGATGGGAACAGAGTTATATGAGTTAGTTGAAAAGCTGTTTGGAAACGCAAGATTGGAAACGAAAAAATTTGACGAAATTATTTAGTATTTTTAATTAATTTTTTCTCTTTTTTACATTTTTGTATTAAAAAATATCATTTAGGGGGAGGGGAATTTCCCATTCCACCCCCTTGAAAACGCGCCTGTCTTGAAACCGCTCCTGCATCAACTAAATTGTTCAATTATTTTTAACTGTTAAAAATCAAACAAAAAATCCTTGATTTAGGTACTCGTGTATGACCTACTTTAAAATTTTCCGACACCTGTTGAAACTGACTGTAGATGCCTTTTATTTCTCAAAATTTTTTGAATTGAGACTAAATATTTGTAAATTCAACAGATTTATTTTTGCTGTTCTTATGTAATATAATATTTAGTAAAAAAAATCTGCAAATTTTAGCATTTTTAACTAATTTTTAGTACATTTTTTTTGCTATTTTTACAGATTTATTTCTATGAGTATATTTAGTTTAGTCTGGGGGGTGTCTTAAGTTTTTCCCGATATTCGAAATCGATCAGTTTTTATGCAACTTTTCCCGAGGAGGCTTTTCCCCTTTTTTTCAAATAATTCCAAAATGTGACAACTCTGTATCCACCATATATGTATATTAGGCCGGGTCGATTTGTATGGAGGCAAAAAAATCGCTCAACGTTCAAGGAAAATCGTATTCTAGGGATCAAAATAAGAAACTTTGCCGAAGGAACCATACATCTAAAACGAATTCTGATGTCCCGACTTTTGACCCGTAGGGTCAAATTTAGAGTGCCCCAATCGAATCCAACCCAATCGAATGTAATTTATACATTCATCTGCTAGAGCGTCTTCCGGAGAAGAAATAGAGACCCTAATCTTGGAAAGACTCCTCCAACTTTCTGAAATATCTCTATCCCTAGATTTGTACATTTTTCTATAAAAACACGGCTAAAAAGCCCCTCTTTCAACTTAAATTTTAACCCCTTAACGGTACCGAGAACGATGATTTATGCATTAATCTGCTAGCGCGTCTCCCGGAGAAGAAGTAGCTCCCATAATCTTGGAGAGATTCCTCCTACTTGCTGAAATATCAAAGAGGGCTTTTTCAAAATTTGGGCCTACGGGCCAAAAGTCGGGACATCAGAATTCGTTTTAAAGGTATGGTTCCTTCGGCAAATTTTCTTATTTTGATTTCTAGAATACGATTTTCCTTGAACGTTGAGCGATTTTTAAATCGCCCGCCCTAATGTATATGCAATATGGGTACCAAAATGTTTGTTTTCTTGAGTACATTATACCAGTGTACAAATAAATCTAGTTTTTTTAAATTAAAGACAAGTTTTCATACAAAAATAAATTAATTTTTAATTCCACTTTTAACCCTTAAACGTGAGATTGGGCAGCTTAAAAAAAAATCCAAAGTTCATTAGTATGTGCGAGTTCGTGTCGGAATATCTCTCTTGTTACAAATATTGTGGTGTAATGGTTAGCACGTTGGACTGTTACACAGAAGGTCCAGGGTTCGGTTCCCGGTGACGACAACATCAATTTAGAAAAATTATATGTATGAGTTTTCTATCACTTATATGTATTGCTGCGGCCACCTTTGGTGTTCCCATAGCACTTAACCCCACCGAAGTAAAATAATGAATCAGGGCTATGAAACAAAAAGCTTCAATAAATTCGCCAACTCTACATCAGGTGGCGAGCAACAACTGTTCTAAGACTTATCATCTCGCGCAATTACAGTTTGCCATGTTTGAAGCCCTTCGTCTTTCACCACCTTTCATCTCTCTACTATCCCCTTTCCAAAGAAAGCAACACATTAATTAATAGGAAGAATTTCCTAAGTGTTGCTTCTAATTAAAAAAAAAAAAAAAAAAAAAAACGGTTTTGTAATACACTCAACTAGACTTATAATCTACACTGGGTCACTTGCAAAGTCAATGTGCAATGTTGCTCAGTGTAACAGCTGAACAAATGTAAGTATTAGAGTTCGTCAGAAGAGTATAAAGTTTCTTTGTTTTTGAGATATCATCACTATTGAAAATGTTTTAGTACCAATAAAAATAATGGCATTACTATTTATTTTAAAAATTGCAACTCCTTCCAAATGCGCGAGGCAGCCAAAAACGCTGATTAAGTCACCCTTTTCCATAGTACA
This sequence comes from Delia radicum, assembly GCA_021234595.1. Classification (NCBI taxonomy): domain Eukaryota; kingdom Metazoa; phylum Arthropoda; class Insecta; order Diptera; family Anthomyiidae; genus Delia; species Delia radicum. The sequence continues at coordinate 98,930,509 of CM037851.1, forward strand.
AAAATAGCTGTATTTATAATGAAATTTGAAATTGCCTTTCGATAAATACAGCAAAAATTATTTAAAAAAAAAGGTTTTTTCCCTTTTTTAAAGTGCATCATTTAGGAAATTGAGTGGTCGGAAAAAAATCAAATTTGTTAAAAAAAAAACCCTAGTTAACACTTTTTTATGACACACAATCAAAAATTATGTTTACCTGTGAAAAATATTTAAAAAATTTTCGCTTTATGGTAGCCCAGTTAAAAGTTATTAAGTTTTAAAAATATTGTCATTACTAACGAAATATTTATTTGATTAACAACTTTTTAACGGGCCGCGATATTTGTGTCATTTTTCGTAGCTAAAAATACTTTTTCATTGTGTGTGCTAAAAAAAATATTTTTATTTATTTTTTATAAAATTTATGCCATAATAACTTTTTAGCGGTTCGCGATATGTCGAAAATTTTTATACCATTATTCTCAGTTGGTAAAAGATTTATATTGCGTGTGATTAAAATATTTTGCTTTTAAAAGTCTTTGTAAAAAGAGAGTTTTCCGTCCACTCTATTACCTAAACAGTGCACTTCAAAAACTGGAAAAAATTTTATAACTTTTGGCGCAGAATCAAAAGTCAAGTTCAAATTTAATTTTTCTCTGTAGTAAAAGAGACCCTAAATCAACATTTTTGACCACCGCGCGCATGTGAATGGAGTTGAAATTTAAAAAAAATAATAACGCCATTTTGTTATTGAGGCAAAAACCGTCAAAAAGTGATGATATCCCAAAATCAAATTTCCGTGAAGAACACTAGTAAATATGTATATTAATAAATTTAAGTAAAATTAATTTTAAGCATGAACAAAAATTAAATTCCTTCCAAAACAACTAAAAATAGAAACAAAAGTTTTGACAAACATCCGCTTTTTGTTAAACAAAAATCAATAACAAAAAAATAGGCTTTGAAATATAAACTTGGTCAAAAGTAAAACAACAACAACATAATGCCGCACAAATCAAACAAATTTTCCAAATGAATATCAACCAAAGTATCAAAAGATAAAAAAACAAACCGTCTCAAAAGTTTTATGCAAAAAAAAACATTTTAACGTTTTAATTTTTCACATTTTATCTGCTTAGGCGAAAAGTTAAATAAACCAAAAGTAGAAAAGTAAATTTTCCAACGAAAAAAAAAAAAGAAAAGGAAATTGTCTCGACATCACCAGCACCGCAAACAAAAAAAAAACAATCAAAGAAAAATATTGCAATCTGCTCAAAAGAACTAATGTTAACAAATGACAACGACAAAATATATAAAAATAAATAGAATTTAATAAAATTAAATTTAATGCCAGTGACTCACAAAGAAAAAAAGTATTAAAGATATTTTATAAATCGTTTATGTATAATTTTCTTCGTTATTTTTTCTTGTTTATCATCTAAAAATAATTTGGTGGTGTTTTTTCAAAACATTTTTAATTTTTTTATGACTTTTTAAATTATTATGAATTTATTTTATAGATATCGCCCATTCCACGATACACAGTGGGATATATCACAAAATTTTTGGAAATAAGTCGATAATTTCTTACTTAGTAGGCCGATTATAAGATATTTGCAATCTGCTAGTAGAGACTAATAAAACACATGCTTACATGTGGGGGTTATTTCGACACTTACAATACTATGTAGGTAAAGACCACTGCAAATGTAGTTAAAAACAAATGAAATTTCACTTAAAGAAAGGACGACTTACATTTCAGTAAATTCAACTAACATTGGCATTTGTTTTTTAATGTTCAAAAATGACTACAAATTGTAGTAAAAATTAACCGCATATGGTAGTAAAAAATAAACAAACATTTAATTTTTTTATTTTTTTAAATAACAAAAATCTAATATAAAAAAACTAATTAAAATCATAAAACAGTCATTTGATGTGGTTTGTTTTTTTAAATGAACTAGAAGGTTAGTAAACAAATTTAGTTTGTTCTACAAATGACTGATATTTACATTAAAAATAAAGAAACTGCATTACAACCCAAACAACTAAATATTTTTAAAGCAAAAGATCCCTGAGTGTAAGTTTCCGAGATAATCCCATTTAAAAATGTGAAATTCCAAATTTGGTCCGATTTAGATCCAGTTTTTGCGAATAGCGGGACGAAATTGAGCCCAATTACTTTTCTAAAATATTGGTTATTTAATGTTTGATTAAAGAAAAAAAAATGAATTCAATATCTTGTTCCACTCAAAAACTACACTCGTTTAAAGTAGAAACTAAAAAAAAAATCAATTTTTTGCTATTTTTTCAACAAGAAACACCAACAGCATTGTACCTACAGATAAATATTTTATTTCTGAACATATAACGTATGCTTACTATTCTTAAAGGTCTTTTTATGCTAAAAAAAATGTTGTGCTAACAAAATTTTTATTTGTATATTCTTAAAAGAACCGATTTTTTTAATTTTTATTTATATTTTTGGGAATTTAGTTGTTATTTACAGCATATCGCTCATTTACTGCAATAACGTCATAACTCAAAAATTTTGATTTTGTAGAAAACGAGTTTAAAGTTTTCAATTTACTCCCACCTTCTCTCAAGAGGTGAGTATACAAGATATCAATACGACTTTTTTACACTATATAATACGTGATACAAAGAAATAATTCTGCGTCATTAACTCAAAAATCATGTTTTTTGAGTTGTCACGTTCTTGTAGTAAATGAGCGATATCATAAATTCTGACATAAATTTCATATTTCACTAAGTCTACAAACTTATTGGATTATGCCTTTTAATAAATGTTTTATTGAATAGTGAAAATTAAATTAGGATTCCCCAAGTTTTTGTTCAACCAAGAGCACTGAATGGTACCCTTTTCAAAAATATCGTAATCTACAGGTAATTTCCTTTCCAACGATACTAAGCACTTATATGATATGTTTATAACTCCTTATCAGAAAATCTTCAAAAGGTACTTCTTATTCATCCCACTACCCTCAAATTGAAATTTCACATTTTCAAATAGCCGTCACATGATTGCAAACATGTTAATTTTTTTTTTTTTAAATTGGATTAAAAACAAAACAAATGGCAAGCACTCAAAATTGTATATGCAAAAAATTTCCTATATTGCCTTCCGGCAATATAACCATACGATATTAAGTCACTTATGCCTGTTCCAAATTTCATTACAATCGGACCACTAACAATAAATTAGAAATAACCGAATTATTTCCAAAATTTTGTAATATATCCAACTGGCCAACATCTGACCACGGCTCTTCCAATTTCAATTATATTTTGCTCGCAGAAACTCTACAGTCTTCATAAAATTTACCACAAATACGTCAAATGAGTGTTTTATACTTAGAAATTAATATATTACGATAGAAAACTAAATTTGCTAAATATTTAGCAAAGAAATTTTTCTACGGTTTAGAAGCGAGAAAGCTTCAAAATCAAAAGTTCGTAATATTTCAAAAACTACATATTTTTGAAAAAATATATATTTTCAAAAACCTAAAAAGCCAATTTAAGTTGACTAAATAAAAGCTCTTCATAATAAAGTATAAGTAAGATTGAAGCTTTATCTTTAATAACAAGTCCATAGTTTGGTCCAAGGACTGACAGGACTTTATCAGGATTCCTCTAAAGGACATAATCTTAACTTATAAACTACTTAATATACGGATTTTTATGAAATTTGGCAGAAATAAGACATTAAGTATTAATTGCAAAGCGTCGAAGTTTGAATAATATAAATTAAAGTTTCGATAATTATTCGAATTTCGCTTTTCCAAAAAGCGAAAACCGTGTTATCTTCTTAAATAGGAGCGGAAAAAAAATAGTTTTGGAGTGTGGTCATATCTTGGTAAGAGAAATAATTTTTGTTCAAATATTTCTCTTTTATATGCTTTAGTTTTCAAAATGCACCCTAAACTATTTTGGCTCATATCCTAAATTAGGCAACGATAAACAATTTTGTTGAAAAACTTATTATTTTTGTTGAAAAACTTATTATTTTGTTGTGTACTCCTTACCTGTATCATTATTTTCCAACAAGAAGTAATGAGTTACCGATAATTGAACACTCATCAATGATACCTCATGACATTTTACATTACTTCAAAACATAAAATAATGACTTACCGATCATCAATTACATAATGCAGGAATTATAAACGTAAAGTAATTATTAATATATATTTTTGAAAATCTATTAATAGACACATTACTATGTGATTTTTTGTAAGTCTAAGGGTAAGGTGTATATTTTTTATATCACAAACGAAAACACGAAGCACAACAACTCATTTACATTTTAAGCAATAAAATATTATATATATCGATAGTTCAGTTGGTATAGTTCTCGCCTAACTAATTGTTAAATACCAGAAACCCCAGGTTCGAATCCCATAATGACCACGTTATTTATTTAATATAAAAAAAAGTTATTTATTTATTTAAAAAAAAAATCTGTAAATAAAATGTTATACATTTTTTTTATGAAAATATATTTATAGACACATTACTTTTACCCAGCATGTAACCATATAAGTAACCGGTTACTTTATCCCCTACAAGGTAATGAGTCCACCCATTACTTTTAGGCTCATCGCCTGTAAAATTCATTAGTGAAGTAAGATAAAATGTAATGCGTGCAGCCCTATGTCGATACATTAATTTACCCCTGATTTGGTAATGTGTGGTTTTGCTTGGTTAGTATCAATTTCGTTGCATAACATCGTTTGCCAGTTAGAAATTGTCGTTTTTATTGTCTTAAAATTTGAAAAAAAGCATGGCTTTATTCGTTCCTAGAGTGGCCAAATTTAGAAAAATGCATTTTAATAATAAATTGCATAAAAAATGCAACAAATTTATACTCCGCAATATACATGTGGAAAAGCGTTCCTTACACACTATTTCCCATTTTTTATTTTTCAAATCATTCGAGAAAATAAAAACGCAATCTTTAAGTGGCATGAAAAACATAATGCAGATCCGAAGACCCCTGATAAAAAAAATTAATTTCTGGTCGGTCTTTTGTGAAATGGCCCACATATAATTTGTGTATGGGTATTTAGTAGAAAATTTTAAAGAAAAATTACTTTAATGTCTAAAATAGATAGACGGACATTTATAAAAACTATGAATATGATTTATAGTTTATGATATTGTGTATGCTGTTTGTAACATATCCAAATTGTTTTTGAAATTAATTTATGTAATATACTATTTAACCCATTTACTACGGCTGTACTCAACAGAGAAAACATTTAAAAAAAAACATTTTAGATTACACAAATACATTGAGAGAATTCCTGAAATTTTTTCATTAAACTAATAAAGTTTTCTTCACAATGTGAATGAATAATTTCTTAAACTTGATGAAAAATCTTAATAGTTTTATTGAAACCTTTTCATCAATCGGATGAAATTTTTTATAAATAATATGAAATTTTCCATTAAACTTTATGAAAAACTACATTTATTTAATGAAAATTATCATTGGACGAGTTCCAGTGACAATTAATAGATCTAATGTAAAAATTCAATAATGTCATGCAGAGAATTCACTCAGTGTAGATTCGACAAATTCCCATTTTTGGAAGGCCCTCCTCTTGCAATATACCATTTTGTCATAATATTGGTATGCTGACAGCAAAGTGCAAATAAAAAATATTGACAAAGGGAAACATGTTTTTTAGCTTTAAAGTCGAAGCTCGAAATTCCTCCATGGGGTATCTTGCAACATTAGCATTTCGTGCGAATATTATCACTCCACTCGTATCTCTATCTATCTATATGTTTAACATTTTAAAATGGTACGGTTACTAGTGTCCGACCGAACAGTTCGGCCAAAAACCTATATTTTGTCGGTTTTTTTGATATCTAGAGGCAATGATGACAAATGTTGCTATTGGAAACATGTTTTTTGAGCCGATTTAATTCGATTTTGTGTATAAAATTTAAGAGAAAAGCCAAAGTTTAGCTATAAAGGTAAAAGTTCGGCCGCCGAACAATTTTCAATTTGGACGAACTTTCTGAGGCCGAACAGTGAGTTCATTGCTTAACTACAGACTTTTCTTCAAATTTGACACTCAAAATAGCATCTAATCAGCCCAAAAAACATTTTTTCATCCACCAAATTTGTCCATAATGCTTTAAAATACCGTATACAGACCAAATACATTTTCTGGCCGAACTGTTACAACGGTTATACACATAAAAAAAAAAAATAAGAACCCATTTCTATTGCGAAAACCACCGATTCAATAACTCTGATTGCTGATATTCCGCCTACAACGAAAATTTCTAATTCAATTAGACAATGATAGCTAATTAATTGAATTATTTTTCAATTAAACAATAACTAACTTGATAAAAAAAAGTGATCAATATTGTATACCTTCCCGAAAACCAAAAATAATAAATTGTTGTCGCCATACCAAATGTTTTTTAACAGTTTGTGTTGATTTTATTTTGACCAATTTTTCAAAAATTTAATTTTTAATTTTTTTGAGCTAATAAGACCTAAAATATTAATGTAAATAAAAACTAAATGTTTTGTTTACAGTTTTGTCCCGACGTTTCGTCGATTATTTGTCGACTTCTTCTGGGGATTCGTCTATTTAATAAAAAAAAATATCACATTATTACAAAATTCATTAATAAATTACATTAAAACTTACAAATTTTGATATTATTACCATAAATTTTTTTTTGTAAATAATTTTACATTTAACATGTAAAATCCTAGCCAGAAATTAACAAACATAGAAGTATTCTGAAAGCACTACGTATGGTAGTTGAAACGTTACCAAAGCAACATGTTTTTAATGATTATAGTGTTCTCAGGGCACGCAAATGATAACCCAGATTTACGGTCTCATGTTGGTATTTTAGAGTATTCTTAAAACGTTACAAAAACCAAACATAAAGTAGTTGTAAAGCGCTACGCCTTTTGTTTTTAAAACGCTTCCAAAAAAGTGTATTTAATGCTAAAATTGACTGCTTTCATAGAATTTTAAATACAAATGTGGAATAATTTTACAGTACTCCAAATACCGAAAAGAAAGTAATTTCCCAGTGCTAAAAACACATTAATTATTTTTTTATATTTTATTAGTAATTCAATTTTTTTTCTTCATTCAATTACAACAAAATTTAGTATTTCCAGCATCTTACTTAAAGTCTCAAGTCAACATTCCAAACGGTACTCCAGTTATGACGTTTTAATGCATTGGAGATACAATTAAATTATCTAATTATTATTTGCAAACTCTAAACATATTAATATAAACTAAACGAGAATTTTTCAAAACATAGTTTTTCAAAATATATTTTTTTTATTTTAAAATAACTAACAAAATTGAACTGTTTACCTCAAAATTACTGTTTGGTAGTTGTTTACAAAAATTTTAAAACAACTGCTTTAAACAACTGTTAAAAATTTTAGTAGTTTTCGTTAGTTGTTTTTGAAAACAACTGTCAAAATAGTTGTTTTGCATTATTTCATACAAAAACAACTTAATTACAGTTAAAAACAACTACTACTGATTACTACACAAACAACTGTCATGTAGTAACTGTAAAACTTTTTTGAGTGTATCCACATTTAAAAGTTTTATTGACTACACTATTTTATCAAAATTCCACAGATATCATTTTTATTTCAATAAACATCAGTAAAGTTTGTTTAAAAAGTGCTATTAAAGTAATTTAAATATGTTTTTTTTTCAAACGTTCTCAGAACGTTTTGGATTTGGTATATTGTATGCTTTGATAGTACTTAGTTTTTTGAACCATCATGAATTTCTGGCTGGGATGTAACATACAACAAAAAACACGAATTTAACAATAAAAGCACATCCTAACTTAATATCACAGATTAATTAATGGCTACTTTGTAGCTTGAATTTATGTTCTTTGTGTCCTCTTTCTTGTTCATGGTTTTACTTATTTGTTGTTGTATGTTTAAGCTTTCCTTCGTGTATCTCTTTTTTTCTATTCTCACAGTGTTTAGTATTTTTATTTTTTCAAAATCAGCTGTGTGTTGAAATTCTGTCATATGATGTGACAACCCTGTTGCATTATTCTGTTTTGCTATGTCCATTCGATATTCTGAACATTGAATTTATACAGGCATGAAATTCTCACTTAGTTAGCAGATTTATTTATACTTATGTAAAACAAATTCACACAGAAATTTGTTTGTCTTTCTGTTGAAGCGTAGGGGTTAGGGCAAGATTTTGTAGATTTTTTTTGTAGAAATTAGTTTTTTGTTTTTTTTTTTTTTTTTGTTTAAAAAAACTTTTAATATATTTTATTTTTGGTTTTTTTTTTTCTTTTTTTAAAAAAAAATTTTATTTTATTTTAAACGAAATTAAACTGAAAAAATTTCATTATCAATTTTATAATACTGTTTTAGAATAAATAAATATTCAGATTTAAACAACTGAAACTAAATTATTCAATTTAATAAAGTAATGAACCTAATAAGAATTAATATCTAATCTAAATAAAATTGAATGAATTCAAAATATTTATTATTAATACAAGTAAACATAAAGAATTATGAAAAACAACAAAAATGTGTTGATGTTTGCTTTTGAGCGAAAATATAAAAAAATGTCAAGCCAGTTCCGAATTTGAGCAAATATTTAATTGATTCAATTAATTTTTAATTGACAGCTTTTTAAATTTTTAACAAACCGATTTAATTGAAAAAGTAGGAAAATAGCTGATTTTTAGCAACAAAATTAGTAGATTCAGATTTTGCTAACAATTAGTGGATTGGAAATTAAAAAATACTTGGTAAAAATTAATAAAATTTTTCCTGAATATAAGTAGACTAAAAAAAACTCAAAAAATTTGCAGCAAAATTATACTTTAGTTAATTTATTTGCTGAAAATCATTAAACATATTTTTGTGATTCATTTTAAAATTATTTATAAAAATGTTCATACTCCCAAATTGTCGATATGAATTAATGTCATATCTAAAAACAATAGAAATAATTAACATCAATGCTTGTCTACATGATGATATCTTTTAAAGGAACGCAAATGATAATTCTGGAAACGAAACGAAAAAATAACAAAATATTACATATAGAACCCTTTCTTTGCAATAAGAAAAAGGAAACATAAAAATCTACCGAAGATATGTGTTTATCTTTTGTTTTAGTCTGTCTACCTACTGCATATTTGTTTGCACTTTGACCACACTTGAAAATTGATCTCTATAAATATTTTGTTTACAAATACACATTTAATCTTTATTAAATTTAAATATTTTATTTTGTCTTTTATTTAAAATTTGCGTCGGTGACGACGCAAAATTTAAGTTGTTTTATGTTAGCAAATGTTTTGCAACCGTCAGATAATGACAATCGTAATTAATTTTTAATTAATTACTGTAGAATATTACTTTAGTCAGGCACGTAGCTAGGGGGGGGGGGGGCTTGGGGGCTAGAGCCCCCCCACGAAATGATTTGACAAATTTAAAAACTTAATACAATTCGTTAGAAAGTAACAATATTATTAATAAGTTTAATATGAAAATATTTATTTTTGACTTGGATCAAATAAGAAATAGTTTTATATGATTCGAATCTTAAAATTTCGTTAGAAAACATCGCGTGCAAATGGGCGGCTATCATTGTTAGCGTTGATTTTCGACAAAAAGCAATAAATAAAATCATTTCATAAGAGATTTCGAAGTCTTTGACTTAAAATATAATCAAAAAATTGTTTCAGGCAATGCAAACTAAAAATTAAATATGTCTACACAGAAAAAACTAAAATTGAGTTTTAATTAAAATATTTGTTGATTCAGCAAAAGTTTAACTGAATTCGGTCGTGTTGATGCAATTGTAGTAGCAACTAAAATAATTCGTATCTATTTAATTAATATTATTTTCAATTACATATAGTTTTATTCACATCTATTAAGAATTTAATTGAATATTGTTTACTATTGGGAAAAATTACAAAATTTTAAAAAAATCACCGAAATTGTAAAAAAATCGCTAAAATTTAAAAAAATCGAGACCATTTGAAAAAATCGCAAAATTTAAAAAAAAAAAAAATCGCCAAAATTTAATAAAATCGAGACCATTTGAAAAAATCGCAAAATTTAAAAAAAAAAAAATTGCCAAAATTTAAAAAAACAATACTCAAAATTGCAGAAATTTAAAAAACTCCCACAATAAACGCCAACATTCGAAAAAAATTTAAAAAAAATCACCAAAATTAAAGAAACGCTAATTTTCAACTTTAAACGATTTTTTTAATTTTGGCGACTTTTTAAAATGTTTGCATTTGTTCCTATGTTGTTATTATACGTTATAAAAACTGAAAAATTGTTTTTATACCAAATTCATTTTGAATTAAACAGTTAATTGAAAGTAAGTTTGAAATCGAACAAAAGTTTAATTGAAATTTTTTTGGAAAATGATTTTTTCTGTGTATTTTGACATAATCTTTTAAAATGGAAATACCACTAAAAAATTAAATTTACTTGTGCCGTAAAAGTCGTTACTTTACTTACAGTGCAATCTTTTTATTTAAATTTGGTTTGATACGCACGCATCTGGTAACATAGTTTTCAGTATTTTTTTTACGATATACATATATTACAATATCTCATATATTTTTTTAATTTTTTGAAACAAATTTAAGCCTCAAACTTTGATCGATATGCATAATGTGTTAACGTGGTCCAATGTGACTCAAATTTTCTCAATTTTTTTTTTTAGACTAAATGTAAACAAATTTCTATCGGCGCTCCTTGAAATGCGACATTTTAAAATCAAGCAGCTAAACCAGTCTTTATGTTATAACGATGTATTTTTTTTTTTTAGACATTTTAAAGGGTTTTTATTTAAAAAATTGATTAACGACAATTTGAAAAACGTTTGAAGTTGTCCAAAATATAAATCAAAGTGAATTCGAAATACATAATTCTGTTTAAATAAGACCTAGGCGATGTCAGGTATATTTTTAAATTTTCCAATTTTATATTTTTTCTTTCAGACTACAATCACGCTTGCTTGGAAAATTTACGATTTTTTTAATACAAGACATGAAGTATAGCCCCCAATCTTTAAAAAAGTCGGATATATAAAAAAGGGGGAAAAATAGTGAATAATTCGTTATAATAATTCAAATAAGTGGTAGCCGGGGTCCACCATAGTGTCAAAATGGTTTTCAAAATGTGTGTTTTCTCGAGCATTTTAACGCTGTTTTTAAATAAGTCTAAATTTCCTAAACTTTAAACATATTTTCATACAAAGATGTGTTAAATTTCACCACCAATTTTAAAAATAAATACTTTTTTCATATATTTTTGCTGCTTTATCACCTATCCGAATTTCATTAATTTCAAAGGGAACCCATCGGAAAAGCTTCTTTGTAAGTGTCAGGCAAATTATATAGGATATTGGCTTTTAATTTGTCTTTTGGACGGTTATAAATCTTTAATTTCCCGAGTTAAAACGTTTGCATAAAATAATACATTATTTTATATGCACTTATAAGGTTTTGTCTGCCAGTGCACTTAACCGGACATAATTATATCAATTCATATATAAAATTAATTTCGTAGAAAAAATTTAATATGATGTCATATATAGTTGCGTATAATTGTATATTGCATTTAGAATACACTAATCCAATTAATAATTACGTTATATTTATATACCTAGACATTGCAAAATAATATATATTTTGATATTATATCATATTTTAAAAAACACAACTTTATTTTAGATAAAATTGTATATTACCCCATGCAGAGTCACACTAGAAAATTTGTCAATTATATTTTGGATGTAAATATGTATTACATCAATACAATAGTACAATTAATTGCATCATTTTGTGTATATTTTAATCACAAAATTTACCCCAATTTTTGTCTTTTGAGTTGATTTCTTTCTGGTTCTTAACCCTAAAAAAAAGAATTTGTTTCATTTGTAACATTATGAGTTCTTAATTTAGTCTAAGGTTTTTTTTAATCTAAAACTCTAAATTTAGTTTCAACGTTTTTTCCGTGTTTGTTATTCAATGGTGTTAGTTAATAAATTCCACAAAATCTTCATTTTCATTATATTATTTTATATTTTATATTTTTTATTTTTGAATACAATAAAATTTCCAAATGCTACGGAATTTGTTACAAATTATAAAGTTGTAAACCTTTTGCAAGTGGCTAAAGTCTAAAAGGATTAATAGATATTTCGGATTTTCATGACGTTTTAAAATCAAAAACCGGATACAACTATAGTTTATTTTGTATATATCAGTATCAGTTCAGATATAAATTCATACCGCTATATAAAATCGTATTAAATTGTATCGCGTCATTATTCACATGTTATTTAATTATTATGCCCATTTCTCGGACAACACTTTATTAAGACTCATATTAAATTTCGTATGATTATATAAAGAATCATATTAATTTTAATGGGGTTATTAGAAGTTGAAACTTTTTTACTTTTTTTTACATTTATCAAGTTTTAGCTACCCTAGACGTATATTAGCACATAAAAATATAAAGTAACGCAGTTTTATTTTTCGCGGTTTTCATAAAGTTTTCCGCATAATCCTTTTTTTATTTAATTAAACTAAAAATTAATATTTAGCTAAAAATTTAACGTAATTAGACAATAATGATGCATATCCAACTTAAAGTACACAAACGTTTTCAAATTTGACGTGTTTCGCGGATTATGATCAAACAGATTAAAGCGTTGTTTCGCGATATAGACATCAAAATTCGCAAAATAATGAACACAATAAGTAAAAAATAAAAAATGCATTTTAAGGAAATGCACTTTATGCGGGAGGTTTTTGTTTCAAAATGACCTGAGAAAGCGATTTTTATTATTAATACATGATTGCCCATTACGTGTAGGTCAAAATTTAGCAAACAAAAAAGAAAAAAAAATCTGTTACTCTAGTGTGCAAAAAAAAACAAAAATATATAATCAAAATAAAAAAATCGAAAAGACAACCCCCCCCCCCCCCGGAACAAATTCCTAGCTACGTGCCTGACTTTAGTTAATCTCTTTACAGGAAGAAGAAGAAGAAAACATTTTTATTGAAAATTTTTACGGACACACAATTTTGTTTTATGTATAAAAAACATATACAAAAATCTTCCATGGTTGATTTTTTTATATTATGTCTTACTACAGTTATACTTTTTAGTAAAATGTTCCTCATCACTACTACATCGTGACATGCCGCGACATCTAATTCATTCTGTGTATATCTTTCAATTACAGTTTTTTTAGGCAAAATGAATTAGTAAAACATTAGTGAAATATCAGTAAGACATAAGTTCAAAACAGTTAAGTGCTGAATAGGTGTAACTAAAATTTTAGTTTAAAACATAATTTTAGCAAAAAAAATTTGCTGAAAAATGGTATACTTGATTTACAAGATGTTTTATTAACTTTTCTACTAATTTATTTTTTTGAGTGTAGCTCTAGGTGAGTTTGAAAATTTGTAATATACTCTAAAATTTTCGACATAACAGCAAAAGAGTATTTTGTGGGACTGCACAATGGTAAAATGTGACCAAAAGTACAAAAAAAAATGTTTTGCCTTTCAAAGAAATTTTTATGCCAAACGAAAATTTAAATTCCAAGTAAAAAGAATCAGCATCCTTTGTTAGTGTGAGGGAGCTATATTAAATTTTGCGATACATTAAGTTGCAACTTTTCTTATATCGATTTCCTAATTCAAAAATTTAATTTTCAAACTATGAAAACAATGTAATATCCTTTTGAATTTAGTTTTTATAAAATTGTATATCAAAATCTGCTTTGTTTTTAATCATTGCATGTTGTTTTTAAGTATTTCGACTGAGTATTTCCATTATTTTTTTGATACTAGAATTTTTTTTTAAAGAAATAAAAAAAGTAAAATAGTCTAATTTGAATGAGTTCCAGAAAATTCTTGAGACTACTTGGAGCATAAGGCTTTATTTACACTGTTTGATAATACTAAATGTCATTAGTGAGTATTATAAATTGTAGCTGCCTTTTTTGCCATTTATTTAACTGGAAGCATTTTTGTGAATTAATTTATTGCAATCAAATTATTAATAAAGACATCAAAAACGTACAAAAAAAAAATACACATGGAATGTATTCCCATGTTAACAAAATATTTTGTAAAGTTTTGTAATTATATCCAAAAAATTAGAACATATAATTATATCATATTAGATCAAATCTGATACAATTTAACATTATTTGATACAATTAGATCTAATTTGATGAAATTATATATAGTTTTATACAATTGTATCCTTACTTTATCCTCACCCAAATGTATCCAAATATATATAATGTAAATGCATCCAATTAGATACAATTTTATACATAAATATGCTAATACATGTTACATATGAAATCATACATACATCGATATAGAATTATATAGTTTTACATATTGCACTATATGAAGTGTAATATAAAGAAAAATATAGTTATATATTTGTGATATAATTTTATATGATTTTATGTGCATATATATTTTTCACGATATCATTACCAAGTACAGGAACTTCATGCACTTGAAAAAAGTGCTTATAATGTGTATAAAAAATCTTAAAATATGAAGTGAAATATAAAGAAAGATATAATTATATATTTGTGATATTATTTTATATGATTTTATGTGCATATAGAGCAATTCCATATGAAAACGATCAAAATTGGCAAATTTTTGGACGACCCCTCTCCGATTTTAAAATAAATAGTCTCAATCGATTGCCCAGCAAAAAATAAGGGACCTCATTGAAAGTTGTTTTAGGAAAATTTTATTTTTCAATTAAAGCCTGATTCAATGCCTTTCCAACGAGCTATCAACTTAAAACAACTTTCAATGAGGTCCCTTATGAAGAATTCTTCAATTTTGTCACATGACAGTGGTGCACACCACCACTAAACCAGTCACTATAAAAAAAAAAATATGTAGGTACATTATTTTTTGCTGGGCAATCGATTGAGACTATTTATTTTAAAATCGGAGAGGGGTCGTCCAAAAGGTGATCGCTTTCATATGGAATTGCTCTATATATTTTGCACGATATCAGGGACAGAAACTTCATGCACTTAAAAAAAGTGCTTATAATATGCACGAAAAATCTAAAAATATGTACTAAAAATTACTTAAATTCTTTTTTTTTTAAACAAAACATACAAAATTGAGTCTCATTGTTTTCTTAAAATACAACGTTAAACTTAAATAAACTAATTAAAAATGTTTATATATAATCGTGTATTATTTTACATAAATATATATGTTATTACATGCGTTCTGTATTTAAATATGTTCGTGTATGCGTATATATAAAAATTTATATGTTATAAACAAAGTAAACAATTGGTTTGTAGCGTTGCCAAATATTCATTTGTAAAAAATTGATTCTGGCCTTTTTTAAGACTCTTTTTAAAATATTCAAAAGTATATAAAACACTCCTCTTCTATATTCAAATTTAGATAAAAAAAAAGACTTTATTTTTGTGTTAAAAATTGTATATTTTATCTAATCGATCGAAAAATGTGTTTTCCAATTACATAAAATCGAAAATATGCTGAAATGTATTACAGTTTCACTTGAGGGGGGACATGACATTGGCCGTTTTTTGAAATCGACTTTTTTATAATTTTGTATTTTAGTAAATATTCCTAAGATTCTAAGAAAAAAAATTTCATGGAAAAATTCCTACGGGTTCAAAAGTTACAGCCGGATTAGTGAGAGCGCTACCTACGTACGGCAGCTGGTATATATTTGTTTTACTTACTACCTGACTTTTGGTGTAAATGATGCACATCGTTTCAAATGCGCCAGTGTGCAGGCATATGAAGCTTCAAAAGAAGCCCGAATTGCTAAACGATTGCAAAAAACTGTATGAAACAGCACAACACAAGATAACGAAGGCAAACAGTACGAAGCAGGCATGGCAGATTGAAGGTAACCTTTTTTTCTTTGTTCACAAACTTTGAACGCGTTTATCTCGAAACCATGTTTTTCGTACTAGTTGCGGCAGTAGCGGGTTCATTTTTTGACGATTTTTTTTTGTATTTTTTTTAAACTCGATTCGCTATCGTATGACACGAGCTTTTTTTTAAATTTTTTTTCGGTTTTTTATGAAATTTTAAAGTCAATATTTTTTTCGAAAAAACACACTTTTAAATTTGGAACATCACCAAAAATTGAAAAAAAGTTTAAAAAAAAGCTCATGTCATACGATAACCAATTTTGTTAAGATTTAAAAAAGTAATTTTTTTCAAGATCGGACAATTTTTGCGAATCCCAGCGCTGCAACCACGAGGCCCCGTTTTTTTTTTCTCTGCCGCCAGTTCGGAGCTCTATAAAACCATGTTGGAGTGAAAAATATATTTTTTTGAATTTTTTTTTCTTGTAATTTGTTCAATTCTCTACAATAATAAAAAATTTTGGAAAAATGTTTGTTTTTGACGGAGTTATGAATTTTTTAAAAAAGGTCTGTTTCCTCTGCCGCGAATATAATGTCCCCCCTTAAAACATGATTGAGGCAAAAACAACTCTTAGAAGTATAGGTTTGTTTAGAAATATGCAGTGGAACGATTAAATTGATCTCTAGTTTTTTGATAAAAAGTACAAAGAAAAAATCCGTTTTTAGTCCATCTCAAATTTAAATTTTTATTGTTGTAAGTGATACTTTAAGTTAACTTCAATAAATTTCAATAAAATTAATTATAGAGTTTTTGAGATAATCGCGAATTAACGATATTTTTTCAATTTCGTTACAATATTCGCGAAAAAAAAATATATTTGTGCAAAACTGTTTAAAGAATAGGATTTGATCTTTAAAATTACATAAACTTTTGATTTTCTGTTGAGGCGTTAAAAAACTTATAATTTTTCAAACATTGAATATTTCTAACATATTTGTTAAAAAAAAAACCCCCCAACTTCTAGCAGCAATTAAACGCAAACTATACCGAATTTTGGAAATATAAAAAAAAAAATTTGTAAACTTCATATTTAATAGGAGAATCTTTATACCAAGTTTTACTAAATTCAGAAGAGGTAAATTGAAAATGTCGTGTTTTTGTGCTCATCATTTTTAAAATATCGCTATAGCAAATTATCTTATGCTCACAAAAATTATAGAATCCCGATTGAAAATTAACATACAATCAAG
This sequence comes from Delia radicum, assembly GCA_021234595.1. Lineage (NCBI taxonomy): Eukaryota > Metazoa > Arthropoda > Insecta > Diptera > Anthomyiidae > Delia > Delia radicum. The sequence continues at coordinate 98,947,713 of CM037851.1, forward strand.
GAAAAAAGTCTACATACACCCTTTGATTTAGGTGTTTTATAGAGTTTGTGAAGAAAAATCCATTGGAAAATCCATTGATTTCCCAGGCCCAAGCTATCAACAGATGACTGCAGATTATGTTCCAATATGTTCTTATATTGATAGCGGTCCATATTACCCTCGATAAAAACCAAACGACCAACTCCAGATGACGTAATGGCGCCCCAAACCATAACGTTAGCACCAGCATGTTTGACAGTATGTATTATATTCTTTGGATCAAGTGCTGTGTTTGGTTTTCGCCAAACTTTGGATCGACCATCACTTCCAAAAATGTTATACTTACTTTCGTCTGTAAATATAACACGCTTCCAAAAATGCATATCCTTGTCTAGATGTGCTTTAGGAAACTCAAGGCGAAGTTTACGATTCTTCGCTGAAATTAGTGTTTTCTTGCGTGCCACTTTGCTATAAAATCCATTGTCATGTAAAACATTTGTTATTGTTCGTGGAGTAACAATTATATTGGAACATTTTTCGATGTGTTCCGCCAATTTTGGGGCACTTATTTTCCGATCCTGGTTGACTACTTTAATAATACTGCTAACATCGCGTCTCGAAAGCTTCTTAGGTCTGCCAGATCGTGGCTTACTGTCGGTACTATTTGTATTATTATTATTTCTAATGATCGTCTGTACACTAGCACGACTTAATTTTAATGTCTTAGCAATTTCTCCATAAGATGTGAGGAGTTGCCACTAAAGAGGAGGTCCTGCTAATTATTATGTTTTTCCTTAAAAATTGTATGTTTTATTTTTTTCATATTTTTTTTTTTTTTTTTTTTTCTCCAAATAATCTTTATTTTAAGTGCCTTAAACATTGATATAATATGTTTTACAATTATCGCTTCTAATTCACTAGAACTTCTAATCCGTAGGGTGTATGTAGACTTTATTCCTTGACTGTATATGCTACCATTTATGGACATGTATTTACCCATTCATGTTCATATATGAAGGCATTCAAGTTCACACATGCTCATATAATACCATATATGATTCATATATGCTCATTAGTGTTCATGTACATGTAAATATTATCTCAATTTTCGTTAATGTACATGTATGGACATGTATGATTATATATGTAAATTTTACTTCAATTTTCCTTAATGCACACACATGAACATATATGATTCCTCATATGAACATGTATGAACCATATATGAACACATATGAATCATGTATGGAGGTATGCGGGCATTTATGAAGCATGTGTGATCATCTATCGATCCATAGATAGAATATTCGAAATAAATACTTCCCAGTCCCAGTGTAAAAACGGTAATGACATGTCATTACTTTTTGGACTACCAGTAATATCTGCATTACTTTAAAACAAACAATAAGGACTTACCGATAACTACACTCAAAGAAAAAAGTCAGTAAAGTCAGCAAACTTTTTGCTGTGAGCATCCTATCTGAAAAATTTCTAATATTAGCAGAATTTTCGTGAATTTTGTAAATTTTGTTAAATATACAGAACAAAATTATTGGCTTCTTCTCTCCATTCAAATATTCCAACTACCATTAAAAATCTCCTCCTTCATAAATCTATATTTTAGCAATATTTATCGACTTGAGCTTAGGGACATTCCTTGTTAGAATTTAAATTACTTAAAATTTGCTTACCAAAAAAAAAAAAAAAACACATGTTAATATACAATAATATACAAAAAATAGCATTGAATTTATATTAACAAATAATATTTTATTTTACCCAGGAGTAAAAAACGTACTGAAGATAATCCCTAAAAATCGACAGGTAAATTAAATTATAAGGGATCTGAGCAAAAGAACAATAACCTTCGAAATTTAATAAAAAGCTTTAAAACAATAGAAGACAAACACTTGCAATAAACCACATACTCCCACAAAAAAAATGACTGTTTTCGTTAAAAAAAATCGTGAAAATATGTTTTCAATAATGGCGCGACAGTCGCTAGAGAATTATTTTAATATAAAACAAACAAAAAATCCTAAAATGTGATGACTACACTCAAAAAATAAGTTAGTAGAAAAGTTAGTTAAACGTTTCGTAAACCAAGTATACTGTTTTTCAGCAAATTTTTTGCTGTAATTCTATTTTCAAAGTTGATTTCTATATATGTATGTCTTACAATAGTTGTACATTTTAGTACAATTTTCCTTGTCGCTACATGTCGAGATGTAGTACAGTCTCGACATGTGGCGACATCTACATCATTCAGCGTACATCTATCAATATGGTTGTTGTACACACTATTAATGTGCTTACCAGCACTACTTTGGTAGCAAAATAAATTAGTAAAGCATAAGTAAAATATTAGTAAAACATTAGTTTAAAACAGTTAAGTGTTGAATAAGTATAACTAAAATTTTAGCTGAAAACACAATTTCAGTAAAAAATTTTGCTGAACAATAGTATACTTGATTTAAAAGATGTTTAAATAATTTTTCTTCTGCCTTCTTCTTTTTTTGAGTGTAGGTTTAACAATATTTGTTTTATATGTATTCAAATTCTAGAAAACAAAAATCCTGAATTTTGTTTGTTTTATTGTTAGAGGAGTATTAAAAAAGCTTTAACAAGTTAACATTAATAAAATTTTCAGTACAAACACTGAGAGAATTCCTTGGGCGAGTTTTAATGAAATTTGTTCATTAAACTTATGAAGTTTTCTTCACAATGCGAATAAAAAATTTCTTTAAAAATTTTAATGAAACTTTTTCATTAGTAGTATGAAATTTTGCAATAAATTTTAACTTTATTAATTTAATGAAAAGTTTGAATGGACAAGTTCCAGTGACAATTCATATATCTAATGCAAAAATTCATTGATATCATGCAGATAATGCTCTCAGTGAATGGAAGAATTTCTTTTAACAAAATACAAAATGAAACTAAAAGGCTTTAATTTCATTTAAACTTCGTCAATTTAGAAACTAACCCTCTAATGATTACAACTTGGTACTTTTGGCATTATTTTTGGTGCTTTTTAATGGCACTCCCTAATGTACATTAAAACTTAAAAAAAGTTCATGATTCTTAATATGTTTCTTAATATTTTTCTTATTTACCTAACGGATGTGATAAGATGTGTATATTTTCATACAATCATATGCAAATATTTAACATTTAGTACAATTTACAATCTAGTTCTATTTAGTTGTATCAGTTTACATACAATCATATGCAATTATATCAGGTCAAAATCCGGATACAAACATATCTGCTTTTTATATAATTATATCTATAAACTGATAAAATACAAAACTGATACAATCTTATACAATCTTATACATTTTTATCGGGCCATAATTGGGATAAAATTGTACTGGGCATTTTTCTAATTGCATCAAATTAAATATAATCAAATACAGACAGATACCCATGGGCCCATATTTCGGATGAAATTTAAGATTACCTATAGCCATAGAAATTAATATGACTACATAAAATTTTATTAATCGGGATTAATTAAAAAAAATAATGAAAATGATTGAGAGATTACTACTTTTTATATTAATCCAGTATTAAGTATTATTTATAATTCATTTATAAAACAAATAAATATTAATTTTAAAAAATAATGTTAAATCTAAACATTTATGCATTTTATGAAACTAAAGTTGAAACAAATTTAAAACGCTAGGCAAAACCAAAAAAAGAAACAACATTTACCGAGGAAGAAAATCAATTTTTTAGTTGGCAAAATGTTCAAGGAGAAGAAGTCCTTGTTATACAAAAGGTATTATGGATCAATACGACATTTTGTTTATTAAGGATAAATCTCCATATTTAGTACTACAGCAATTTCAGACTGTTCAAAACAGCTATTTTGTTAATCACAAAAGAGGATCAGTGGTAGAAAGTATATTGCCTATTGCCTATTTAGTTGTTAAAACTGAAAATTTAGAATACATTACACATGTTATAAGGGTTGGGTGTTTCATTTGTTTAAACAAGTCGTTTCCAACGTTCTCTTCTAAAAACCTGAACTAGTTTAAAGAGACAGTGTTTACAGTAGCACCAGTGGGTTTCTATCCATCTCTGTCTCTCTCAATCTGCCTTATTTTTTTTGTAAGCAAACTCGCACCGAGTAAATGAAATCATGTTGCAGAAATTTAAAAGTTTAAATTTTATTAATTTTTATTATGTTTTTTGAATAATAATTTAATAAAAACAAAACGTGAGTGTTATAAGCAACAACTTTGTATCAACATGTTGCAATTAAGTTTTAGTGTGAAACCTTAATTACCACCATTATTTAGATGGTAAGCCCGAGTTTGGTGGCACTTTTAATTAACTACAATAATTTCCATGCTTTTAAGCAATTTTAAAGTTAATTTGTGTTGTTTAATATATTCTCTTCAGAAGTTTTGTATACACAAAATTTTGTTTATATATACTAAAAAAATATGTATTAAAAACCAGGGACCGTAAAAAAAGTTCCTTTTTAACAGTTATTTTGTGGCTTAAAAAGAAAAATAAACATAAAAAACAGTTATTTTTCAACGTAAAGATCGGATGAAACTCTTCAGAAGAGAGTTTTATTTCGCCTTCATTAAATAAAACTCTTTTGAGGAGTTTTATTTTTTCCGTATAAAATAAAACTCATTTGAGGAGTTTTATTTTAAAACTCATTTGAGGAGTTTTATTTTTTCCGTCAGAGAATAAAACTCATTTTATGTAAATTAACATTCAAAGCTTGCCGTTTGCCAAATCATTACAATTTATAAGGCAGTGAGTTAAACTTGCATTGCAATTGAAAAAATCGTCATTAAAATGAAAACATGTGGGTTTTTAATTTGTTATTATTTGATTCCTATTATTAAATGGTTGTTGTTTTATTTCTTATATATGTAGATACGAAACAAGAAAGCGAAGGAAGTGATAATGAGGATGAAATCGAGAATTTTTCTCCAAGGCCCTTATCGATTGATAAACCTTTTTTGATTTCTGGGAGGCTAAAAGAATACACTATCCGTACTTGTATACATTGGCAAAAACTATACAGTGTGTACCTGCAACCCAGGTAAGCGTGGAAGAGCATTCTCGGCTCTTAAATTGGTATTGAGCGACCTGCGTTCAAATCTTTCCGCAGAAAATGTAGAAAAAGTTATGTTCGTTAAATTAAATAAATAAATTACTACACACATTATAGCAAATAAAGTCAATAAAAAAGAAGAAAATAAACAACATGAGTTTTATTTTAGACGGAAAAATAAAACTAAATAAATGAGTTTCAAAATAAAACTCCTCAAATGAGCTTTATTTTCTGACGTGAAAAATAAAACTCCTCAAAAGAGTTTTATTTCAGACGGAAAAAATAAAACTCCTCAAAAGAGTTTTATTTAATGAAGGCGAAATAAAACTCTCTTCTTAAGAGTTTCATCCGATCTTTTATTTTTTCGTTGAAAAATAACTCTTAACTGTGGAGTTGAGATCGTTTCCTTAAGATCACAATAGATTCTGAAAGAGCACTTCAATACGAACCGTTTGGTATATAATAGTATATGTATCCGTTGACATAGAGTTTTTGAGTTAAAATTTTCGGGATAACTGTTATTTTCGGTCCCTGTTAAAAATACCTTTTCTCTTTAACAGATGTTGGTTCTTCTTTAGTCCATATGGTCGTTAGTTTAACCCCCAATAGTTGTAACGTTGTTTTTTAGTACTTTAATACAAATTATTAATAATGAATACAAAAGAAAAAACCGTAGTTTTTCGTAATTTTTTGCAGTAAATTTTGAAACTCATTTATATACTAATTATAAACGGTGCTAAAATAATATATAAAAGTGATAGAATTTGTTTTTATAAAATTTTTCTATACATATTTATATATAATAATATGTTTTGCCACACATAATTATATACAGTAGTCGTTCGGTTATATGAACTATTTCAAACAGAGCCTGTTCACTAAATGGAGAAGTTCACATAATCGAGAGAATATAAAATAAGTAATTCAAATGATTTTTATTACTTTAAGTTTTTATTTTTAAAAAGATTTTTATTAAATAATGTACATGAAAGTAGTCGGTTATATTTTTTTGTACTTTTTATTGCTTCAAGGGATTTCTGTAGTGCCTTGACCTCAAAAGACAATCACTCAAAACTCAACAACTCAACACTCAAAACAAACGGTTGCAGGTTCTTCACTTATTTCGGGGATTAACATACTTCTAATAAGACAAACATTTAAAAAAAATCAACTGTTGAAAGCTGTTCACATAATAGAGATAGGCTGTGTTCACTCTTTAGAATCTCCTGTGTTTAAGTTTTTTTGTTCACTATTCTGGAAGTTCACATAACTGGATATTCATATAACCGAGCGACTACTGTATATATAAAAGTAATAGAATTATTTTTTGATTAATTGTAGCATATACACTTACATATGATCATACATATATGGTAGAATGTAAAGTCATATATATATTTCTATATCTATTTCATATGATCAGATATACAATATATGTGTAGAGGTTTAAAATGTAAATAATTTGACAAATATTTTATTTTTCTGTAAAATAAAATTTCAAAACTATTTTCAATTTGTTATCATTACATTGTTATATTTTCTTCAATAAGGTTAAATATTTTTCCGGAAGATTTATAAATTACTTTGTCACTAAAAATTGGCGAACCTGCACTCGAATAATTGGAAAATCAAGCTCATTTTTTGCATAAATCAAATAATCTAACATACAATCGGAAAAACCTTTAAAATTTTTAATCGCAAGTATGAAAGAATGGTAGCGGATTCATAAGGAATAAGGAATTTCAAACACATTAATTTTTTTTTCTTCCCTCGTAGTTATATGAAATGCAATACTGCTCCCATCAAGTACCACCAGTTAATAGACTACGGTCAAAATTTGAGCAGGTTCCGTCATTTACTTTGCGTTTAACAGCTCTTCGAAACATACAACCTCGTGGTTTTTATTACAAATGGAAAAAAGTGAACTTCGAGTGCTCATTAAACATTATTTGAGGACTCTGCACAAACAATTTCGATGGTACAAAAGTGGTTTACTGACTTTTGTTGTGGTCGCACAAGTACAAATGACGCTGAACGTTCTGGACTGCCAATTGAGGTCAATACACCCGAAAATGTCGAAAAAATCCACGATATGGTGTTGGCCGATCAAAGAGTAAAAATGCGTGAGACTGTTGATGCCATAGGCATTTCATATGGCTGTGTGGTTTCGATTTTAAATGAACAGTTGGGTTTAAGAAAACTGTTTGCGAGATGGGTGCCGCGTTTGATCTCAATTGACGAGAAACGTAATCTTGGCCAACAAGGTGATGGCAACAGTTTTTTGGGATGCACGCGGGATAATCCACATCGATTACCTTCAAAAGGGAAAGACAATAAACGGCGAATATTATGCCAACTTATTGGACCGATTTGACAAGGATTTAAAAAAAGCGACCCCATATGGCCAAGAAATGAATATTTTATGGACCTCGAAAATTCCTATTTTTTGGAAGGGATACAAAAATTGGAGAATCGTTGGACTAAGTGTATTGAGCTAAAAGAAGATTATGTTGAAAAATTGATTCTTGTTTTTTTTTTTTTTTGCAAAAAAAACTGTGTTTCATTCAAAAAGTCACGGACTTATGTAAAAATTAATCCGCCCTCGTATATCGTAATATATTGCTACAAATATAAGCAAGCATATATAATGATATCAACTTATATATGAGTATATAGAAACTTTTTTCATCGGGTAGACAAACAAAAAATATAAAAAATTAAATTAAACATGTCATTGCAAATAAAGTGCTCGTGTCTGCCTGTGGTTTTATGAAATTGCACTAACCACATAAATTTCGGTTTGAATAGTAAAACAAATATTTATTTTGTCTAAAATATTCACTTAAAAACAATTTATTTCAAAATTGTTTTCAAATCTATTCAAAATTTAATATTTATTAAATAAACACTTAATGCATTTCATAATGAAAAAAAAGAAAAGAAAACTCATTCATTAGCAAAAACTAAAACTAAAACGAAAAGAAAAACTTTATTACTACATTATTCATTAAAGTGACATCCACAAACTAACACATCTTTTATGTTGTTAACTGGGCCTGCAATTAACATGACAGGAATAAAAGAATGAATGAATAAAGTGTTGCATAGTCAGTTGTCAGTAAAATGAAAACCAAAGTAAGACAAGGCAAAAAAAAAAAAAAAAAAACACGCAAACCAGCTCACAACTACAAACGTGCCGCTATTGCCAAGTGAATTAATTCACTTGTTGTTGAATGATGTTTGTTGTGTGCGGTAAATGGATTGTTGGATTATTGTCTTTGCCACACAGGGTTGCCATTTTATGTGTAACTACCATAAAATCCCCCTACTTCATTACCGGTAGTTTAACATAGGGAATGGAAATTAATTATTTTTTAAGAAATTTCTTAGTTTATCCATTTTAAGTGGATGTTTGTGGATTTCATGTTTCATATTTTTACCTTCAAGTCTATGAAAAGGTCATTAAAGGTGGCACTTTTTCCTTTTAAACCCCATTCATTTTTCGATTTTATAAGAACCCAAAAGTGGCGATACCAGTTTGGCGCTTTTCGCGCTAGACTTATCGCTTTTGCATTACATAAAACATAAATTGTTTTCTGCTATCGCTTTTTCTTAGAAACGCGCTGTCGCTTATCACTTTTTTATTTAGCGTCTTTTTCCATAAAACGTTTAATTTTGATACAGATTTAGTTTATTTTAAAATTTTAAGGCCGACGTGAAGGGTGATTTTTTAACAACTTTCTTTTTGGCAACACTGTTTTTGGTGGCTCAGCTGTTTGCCTGTAACATGTTACAGTTAAACATGCTTAGTTTGGTCTATAATGTAACCATGAATCGATTTAAATACAAACGAACAACGCTTGCAGATTACAGAATTTTATTATCAAAATATATGCTCTATTACGAAAGTTATGGTTATGGAAAATATAAAAGTTATGGTCAGTATGGGCGACCTTCTGAGGCGGCTATTCAGAATCTTGTGACTAAATTTCGCACCAAATTCAGATTGTTGGACATTAAACCACCAACACGCATATGTAGAGTGTGGACAGAGGAAACTATCGCAGCGACCTTCTGAGGCTGCTATTCGGAATCATGTGACAAAATTTCGCACCAAATTTACATTATTGGACATTAAACCACCAACACTCATACGTAGAGTGTGGACAGAGGAAACTATCGCAGCTGCATCCGCCAGTGTTGTTGATGACCGTGAATTATGCATTCGGCGCCGTTCGCAGCAATTGGGACTCTGTTACTACACTACGTGGAAAATTTTGCGGAAGGACTTGGGTGTAAAACCTATTAAAATACAGCTGGTGTAAGAACTGAAGCCATACGACCTACCACAACGGCTACCTTTTGGTTAATGGGCGCTGGTAAAGTTGGATGAAGATCCACTTTTACATCGGATAATTGTGTTTAACGACGAAGCTCATTTCTGACTGAATAGATACGTGAACAAGCAAAATTGCCGTATTTGGTGTGAAGAGCAGCCAGCAGCATTGCAAGAAATACCAATGCATCCCGAAAAATTCAATGTTTGGTGTGGATTAGGGGCCAGTGGCATCATTGGACCGTACTTTTTCAAAGACGACGAAGGCAAGAACGTTATTGTGAATGGCGAGCGCTACCGTGCGCTGATTACAATTTTTTTTTTGCCCAAAATGGAAGAGCTAGATTTGGGTGACATGTGGTTTCAACAAGACTGTGCCACATGCCACACAGTACGCGAAACAACGGCCCAATTGAGAGGCGAATTCGGTGAACAGTTTATTTAACGTTTGGGGCCGGTCAATTGGCCGCCTAGATCGTGCGATTTAACGTCTTAAGAATATTTTTTATGAGGCTATATAAAGGCTCATATATATAGGGACAAGTCCACAAAGGCTGACACAATGGAAGCCAATATTGAAGAATTTATTCGTTAGACACCGGCCGATGTCTTTTAAAGAGTATGCCAAAATTGGACCCAGCGTATGAACCATTTGAGGCGTAGCCGCGGTCAACATTTACATGAAGTAATCTTTAAATATTGAATTATATAGATCGTTCTATCGACTCAAATAAAGATTTCATACATTTCTCTAAATTGTATTTGCTTGTTTTTAGATCAAATCCAAAACCTCTTAAAAAATCACCCTTTACTACCTTTTCGTACATATTTTTACAATTTAACATACAGAAAAGTTTAAAAATGTTCTCAAATGTGATTTTTTTGCTATAAATTTGCACAAAATATTTAAAAAAATTTTAAAATCTTCAAAATTAGTTATTATCAAAATAGGGACTTTTTACAGTTTCAACGCAGAAATTAGTAGAAAAAGTATTCAATTTAATTAAAGTTATCATCTAGTGCTTTTTAAGAGTATGACTTTCGCAAAACCGAGTCTAAGCTGAATTAAAAACACACATGCCAAATTACAAACAAAAATAAAAACCCATATCAAACAAGACATTCACCATTTCAATAACTATAATTGCTGAAATTCCGCCAACAACGAAAATTGTGTATTCAATTACAAATTGAATTGATTATTTTTCAACTAAATAGTAACTGATATTTTCAATTTATAACGAGCTTTCAACCTCCGTATATTTACAAAAATTAAGCAAATCAAACATATTAGCTAGGTTGATACTAGTATTTCGATCTGGCTAAAGATCTCATCAGAACCCGAAGTTTTAGAAAAGCTAGAGCCTATATAATAGGCAGAACTTTAACAAAAAACCTATTAATAATCAATGTTGCTCCATTCTTGTCTTCTTAGTAATCAACCACGTGGTTAGGTCTTTTCCTAACAAGCATCATGACGTTACTAAATTTTGAAGACCAAAAATGTTCTATTTATATAAAAAATTTTTAGTGTGTACTCTGGCTCAAGTAATATTTTTTACAGTTATATTAGTTTTTTGTTTTTATATACATCGAGATTATTTTTATGTTATTTTCAATTTATAACGAGCTTTCAACCTCCGTATATTTACAAAAATTAAGCAAATCAAACATATTAGCTAGGTTGATACTAGTATTTCGATCTGGCTAAAGATCTCATCAGAACCCGAAGTTTTAGAAAAGCTAGAGCCTATATAATAGGCAGAACTTTAACAAAAAACCTATTAATAATCAATGTTGCTCCATTCTTGTCTTCTTAGTAATCAACCACGTGGTTAGGTCTTTTCCTAACAAGCATCATGACGTTACTAAATTTTGAAGACCAAAAATGTTCTATTTATATAAAAAATTTTTAGTGTGTACTCTGGCTCAAGTAATATTTTTTACAGTTATATTAGTTTTTTGTTTTTATATACATCGAGATTATTTTTATGTTATTTTCAATTTATAACGAGCTTTCAACCTCCGTATATTTACAAAAATTAAGCAAATCAAACATATTAGCTAGGTTGATACTAGTATTTCGATCTGGCTAAAGATCTCATCAGAACCCGAAGTTTTAGAAAAGCTAGAGCCTATATAATAGGCAGAACTTTAACAAAAAACCTATTAATAATCAATGTTGCTCCATTCTTGTCTTCTTAGTAATCAACCACGTGGTTAGGTCTTTTCCTAACAAGCATCATGACGTTACTAAATTTTGAAGACCAAAAATGTTCTATTTATATAAAAAATTTTTAGTGTGTACTCTGGCTCAAGTAATATTTTTTACAGTTATATTAGTTTTTTGTTTTTATATACATCGAGATTATTTTTATGTTATTTTCAATTTATAACGAGCTTTCAACCTCCGTATATTTACAAAAATTAAGCAAATCAAACATATTAGCTAGGTTGATACTAGTATTTCGATCTGGCTAAAGATCTCATCAGAACCCGAAGTTTTAGAAAAGCTAGAGCCTATATAATAGGCAGAACTTTAACAAAAAACCTATTAATAATCAATGTTGCTCCATAACTGATTTGATTAAATAGTGATCAATATTGCATAAAGTTTTGCTGCCATATCAAATGTTTTTTTATAGCTTGAATTTCATACCATTGACTTTGAACCGGCATGTATTTCTCATTTAGTTTGCAAATTTATGTATACTTCATTCAAACATTAGATTTTTTTATTGAAACGTTCGGGGTATGGCAAAATTTTATTTGGATTTCTTTTCTCAAAAATTAGCCCCTTTGTTAAAACCAGAGTATTTTTATTGTTAATTATTTTCAAAGTATTTTTTTTTTTTTTAATTGTTACTTTTTTAGTAAATAAAGTTTCATTTCAAAAATTACATTATCAATTTTATGACAATGTTTTAGAATAAATTAATATTCAGATTTAAGAAACTGAAATTAAAATATTTAACTTAATATTTAACTTAATAAAGTAATAAAATTAATAAAATCTAATTAAAATTAATTTAAAATATTTATTACTAATACATAGACATGTTTAAAAATCAACTATTTACATACATAAATATTACAAAAAACAACAACAATATGTTTTAAGCGATAGTATAAAAAATGTCAATCAAGTTCCGAATTTGAGTCAAGTATTTAATTGATTGAATTAATTTTTAATTAACAGCTTTTAAAATTTTCAAAAAATGGATTTAATTGAAACAAGTAGGGAAATATTTTTTTCTGTGTAAAAGTTACTCGCTTTAGCGGTTGGGCATGGTTGCCAAGGAGCTGATAATACCCTTTTTGGACGTCACCGTGGGAATTCCAAAAATACCTCCTTAGCGGAAGTTTACTCTGGATGATAAAACCTTATACCAAATTTCAAGATTTTTACTTTAGCGGTTAAAGAAGGGAAATTTTTGTATACTTACTATTTTTAACACGTTCCTGGATTTAGGCAGGCCTGGATTTTAATACAATTTTTCATAATTTAAATATAGCAATAAAATCAATTTAAAAAGTTTTTTGTTTTACGGACGAAAATTGATAATTTTTCACATAAACAAAGAAAATTAAGCAGTTTTCAGGAAATAAAGTTTTTACGAGATCGGAAAATTCTAGATTCGACCTTTTAACTTTACAAAAAAAGTACATAATACACAAAAAAAAATTTTCTCATTGAACAATTTTTCCCATACGTCCCTAACAAAGTCAGCATATAATCTTCTCCGGTCTTCTTCCAAAAAAGTGCCATGTAAAAATGTCAAAAATCGAATATATAAATTAATTATATGGCAACCCAGGAACAATAGCTTTTAGCGTGTTTTCAAGTACTTGTGTAATGAAGAACTCAAAATATCACAGGCTTTTTACAGCGTTATTATATCTCCCTCGTATCCAAAATTATCAGGCCCTAAAAGTAGGTGCTGCTTTAAAGCATTAGCAGTGTAAAATGGGTTAATAGCAATCAAATTGTCAATTCTGTAGTGAGAACTATAATAAACCATAGTTTTTGACATAAGCGGAAAAAAGTCTCGCTACATCCCTCTTAACTGTTTATTGCGTTTAGTTACTATAAGTATGTAGAATAAAAAAAATCGCAACTTTAGGTGCTGCTCTTTAATTTACAAAAATTTTTAAGGTCGACTTTTATGGAAATATGTGATTTCCAGGAAAACGTTGGTAATGGGTGCGATAAAGTAGTGCAGTACTCCTTATCTGTATAAATATTGTCCAACAAAAAGTAATTAGTTACCGATAATATGTTACATAATGTATTACTTTGTAATCAATACTCTTTACCTTTAGCATTATTTTCAAACATAGAGTAACTAGTTACCAATAGTTGATTACATAATGCATTACATTGTAATATATTCTCCTTACATTCAACATAATTTTAAAACATAAAGTAATGAGTTTCCGATAATTGAACATTCATTAATTTCCTTGTAATGATATCTTTTACATTATTTTTAAACATAAAATCAAGACTTGCCGATCATCAATTACATAGTGCATGAATAATAAACGTAAAGTAATTAAAAATAATTTAAAAAAATACATTTTTGAAAATCTATAATCCAACTTCACGTTTTATGAACGTTTTTACATTTTGTTTTTCAGTTTTAGCGAATACGAATGCGAACCATTGACTTGAATATGTGTTAGTTTCTTTTTTAAAGAGGCAATTAATGGGAAATATTTTTACTATATATTCCCGATTTTTCAAAAATTTTATATGACAGCATATTTTTCAAGTTGACCCAAGAGTCGTATTTTTGGTATACTATATGGACACATCTAAAATATGATCTTGCAAAAAAGATTAATTTTTTTTTAATTTTATATACCTTAAAAAAAATATTATATTGTGCATAGCGCAATCATCATCTACAAATTGGGCATTTAAAAAAATCTTTAAATTTATTTAAAAAAACAAATACGTTATTGCATTTTTATCAAATTCGTGTGCCATTTTGGATTACAGGCTGAAGTGGGTTAATGATATCCGATGAAGTCAGAATTGCATGTCTGAATAATTTTGAGTATACTTAAGGAATAAATGAAAACTTCGAATTTTGGGAATTTTTAATAATAATAGACTTTTTTCCAAATCAGCCATTTTTTGTCGTCTTGCGGCACGGTATTAAGTTTCCAAAACAAAAAATAAAAAAATCGAAATATATTTTTAAGGTACACCCTAATTTATATGTTTACAGGCAAACATATTTATATTTCCAATCAAACATGTTATATTAGAAGCATGGCAAGAGTATGTTTTCCCAAATATATGTATTAATTTAATATTTTCTGCAGGGCGATTATTTTTTTTTTCAGCGGTACAACTTTTCTCAATTCTATTGACTTTAAGTTTAATACTGCTGATGCTGCTGATTTTACAAATAATAATGCTATTAATAATATTAAATTCTATTTCTTCCCTAAAACATATTGTCACTCATATCTGACACCGACATGTCACACAGCTCGTGCCACAATTGATTTATTGAACGAAACGTTTGGTAACCGCATAGTTTCACGTTTCGGACCCGTGGATTGGCCTCCAAGATCGTGCGATTTAACGCCGCTGGCCTATTTTCTGTGGGGATATGTGAAGTCGCTAGTGTCCGCCGATAAGTCCGAAACGAACATTCGCCTCGTTATTGCCAATATACGGCCACAAATGTTGGCAAAAGTCATCGAAAATTGGACCTCCAGACGTCCGGCCCAGCCGTGGCGGTCATATGCCAGAAGTCATATTTAAATTATAACTCCAGAAGATTATCTTTCGAATAAAGTAAATTTCATTTAAAAAAGTCATCTTTGTGTTATTCCATTTCAAAGTCTTGTACCTCTATAAAAAACACTCTTTATTAGCTTATTTTGCAATTTTTTGACTTCTCTTTGTTGTGCTTCTTCGATTGAAATGCATTTTGTTTAAAATGTTGAGCTTTTTCTTGTAAAAAGTCCAATCTATGTTTACCCCTTTTGTAGGTTTGCTCATTTGCATTTTTTTTCAAAAAAAAAGTTCTCATAAACAGCACAGATTTTTGTTATTTTTTGTGTTGTCTGGTAATGAAAATTGTAAGTACTTACCATTACCAAATATGTACTTATATAAAAACTTATATGGCAATACTTTTAAACACTGAGCATTATTATTGCAACTGCACTCAGAACACTATGGACTACTACAAATGTTGTTGAAAACAAATGACATTTTACTTAAAGAAAGCACGACTTACATATTTCAGTAAATTCAACGACTTACATATTTTAGTAAATAACATTGGCATTTGTTTTTTAATGTTCAAAAAAATATTAACAATTGGAGTAAAAATGAACCACATATGTCAGTAACAAATAAAAAAACATATACTTTTTTATTTTTTAGACAACAAAAAACAAATGTAAAAAATTAATGTAAAATCATAAAACAGTCATTTGATGTGGTTGGGTTTTTTTTTTAATGAACTACAAGGTTAGTAAAAAAATGTAATTTGTTCTACAAATGACTGATATTTACATTAAAAATAAAAAAAAATAATATATTACAGCCCAAACAAATATATATTTTTAAAGCAGAAGTTCCCTGAGTGTAGTTATTGCTGTTAATTTTGTCGCTTCTATTGTAATATTTTCATGTTTTTGTCATCTGTCTACTTCGTTGGACAAGAAATACCATTTATAACACATTCCTGATCATCTTTGATTTAGGTTTTATTATTTACAACCACTGTTCTTGTCAAATTGATTGTTATTTTATTTTAAAAATTTTTCACTGCCGAAAACTGTCACTACAGCTTTCTGTGTTGGAAGCGATAAATGATGTTGGCTGGCGCCAATTGATGCATCATAAATTGCTTTCGTTTATGTTGGATAATTTACTACCCACTAAAGAGCTACTGAAGAAAAACAAAAACGACAGTGGCATAAAATTTAAAAACATATAAAACTTTGGTTGCAAATTATATTTTCAGTAAACAAAATAAAGCATATCGAAATTGCATTACTATTTATATTACCATATTTTTTATAGCTGCTGTTAACATGAGAAACATATTTTTAAGAGGAGTAGCTAAACTTAAAAAAACCAACCAACAACCAAAACACCAACCAAACCAAAAAAAGCAGTTTACAAAATCAAACGGTTGCACCTTTTTGTCGCGTCGTGTATAAACGATCAATTTTTGATCATTTATACACAATCCGATAAAAAAAAGCTTGTTTTCGGTTTTGTTTTGCTGTTTGGTCTGTAATTTTTCACTCACTCCGCTCGAATTACCCTGTAAATTGGGCGATACGAAATTAGACTCAATGCAATAACCCCCAAACATAAGCACTGTTAAACGTACGCACCGTGAGCAAAATAAACTTTTTAAAATTTTAAAATTTAGTATGATAAAATACTAGTACTATGATGAATACCCCAAAAAAAAAAATAGTCTCTCTAAATATAAAAAATTTTCTTATTTTTCTTCGATCTTTTTGAATAAATTTTTGTCTTTTGTTTTATTGAGCTAAATATCCTTTATTTTATAATTATAAATATTTATTTCCAATATTTCGTCTTCGCATTGGAAGACTTCTACAGGGAAAATTTTTTATAATTAAAAAACTTAAAAATAATAAATAGAATTATTAATAATTAGAATTATTATTTTTAAGTTTTAAGTTTTTTAATTATAAAAATATTGGAAATAAATACTTATAATTATAAAATAAAGGATCTTTAGCTCAATAAAACAAAAGATAAATATAAAAAATTGAGAAAATCGCAAACTAAAACTTTTGGGTTCATTCTCATTTAGGGTTTATTTGATAATGAAAAGAACTCTAAAATAATCAATTAAATAATTCCCAAAAAATGAAACAACCCCAAAACTCAATTTTTTAATTTTTTTTTGGATTACTATGATCAAAAAAAAAATTTCAAAGATAGCTTATGATGAAAGTTATAAGGGCAAACGCATGTTAACATTTTTTCGAACGCACACTTTATATATCTGCTTATTTTTGGTTTTTAGTAAGTTGGAAAGTAATGACAAACAAGAGATTAATGTTTTTATCTATTAAGTTTGACATGTCGAGATAGCTCAGATGGTAGAGCGGTTGACTTACAACCTGGAGTCCCAGGTTCGAAGCCCGTGTGGGAACCTTTTACTAAAAAAAAATGTTTAATAAAAAGTTTTTTTTATTCAAATTAGTTTTATTAAAAAATAATTTTCAGACTCATATTATTTTTTTTCATACAAGTAAGCATATAGATAACTTAATTTTTTTGAATTTTACGCTTGCGCGATATCCCCAAATAAAAGTAATGAGATTTGTAATGAGATTTGTAATGACCAGAGAAGAAAAATTTCGTATTTTTGCTCTTTTTTTGCTTATTTTTGTCATTATTACTCATACAGGGTGTTTTTTATACAGGTATAAAACTTTGAGTTGGCATTACTTTTTTAACTGGCGGCCATTTTGTCAGCTGTCAAGTGATTTATGTTTAGTTTGGTTTGGCATTTTTGCAAATTTGGTTTAGCGATGAAGCTCACTTTTTGTTAAATGGATACGTCAATAAACAAAACTGCCGTATTTGGAGTGATGAGACACCGTTACATCCAGAAAAACTGACTGTTTGGGGTGCTTTATGGGCTGGAGGAATCATTGGTCCGTACTTCTTTAAAAAAGATACTGGTGAGAACGTTACAGTCAATGGTGACCGCTATAGAGCAATGATTACTTAATTTTTTGTTCATCAATTGAACAACCATGATGTAGGAGCTGTGGTTTCCACAAGACTGCGCAACATGTAACACAGCTTATGCCACAATTGATTTATTGAATGAAACGTTTGGTAACCGCATAGTTCACGTTTTGGACCAGTTTGTTGGCCTCCAAGATCGTGCGATTTAACGCCGCTGGACTATTTTCTGTGGGGATATGTGAAGTCGCTAGTCTATGCCGATAAGTTCGAAACGAATATTCGCCGCGTTATTGCCAATATACGGCCACAAATGTTGGTAAAAAACAAATTTTTGATTTTTGTGTTTAAAACCAACACTTTCTTCGCTTGAAATACCTTTTTGTTCAAAATGTTGAGCTTTTTCTTGAAAAAGTTCAATCTTTGTTTACCCCATTTGTAGTTTTGCTATTTTTGCATTTTTAAAAAAAAAAAAATTCTCATAAACGGCACGGATTTTTGCAATTTTTTGCCATCTCTGGTAATGACAATTGGAAGTACTTGAAATTACCAAATATCTAATGTGTCATTAGTTTGCGCGACATCCCCAAATAAAAGTAATGAGATTCGTAATGACCAGAGAACACAAATTTCTCAATTTTGCTTTTTTTCCCTTTTGTACACATATTTGCTTATTTCGACAATTCTTGATTTTTTATTTTTGTGCTTAAAACCAGCGCTTTCTAAAGATATTTGAGCTATAAAACTGCATTTGTTAAACTGTCTTCACTTGAAATGCCTTTTTGCATTTGAGCTTTTTTTTTGTAAAAAGTCCAATCTTTGTTTACA
The DNA here is from genome assembly GCA_021234595.1 of Delia radicum. NCBI lineage: Eukaryota > Metazoa > Arthropoda > Insecta > Diptera > Anthomyiidae > Delia > Delia radicum. Next base: position 98,966,658 of record CM037851.1, read on the forward strand.
TCTTTTGTAGTTTTGCTATTTTGCCTTTTTGCAAAAAAAAAAAAATCCCATAAACGTAACAGATGTTTGCAATTTTTTATCTTCTCTGGTAATGACACTTGTAAGTACTTGCCATTACCAAATATGTACTTATATAACCACTTATATGGTAATAATTTTAAGCACTGAGTATTAATATTGCAACTGCACTTATAATACTACACAGAAAAAATTATGGGCAAAAATTATCTAATTAATCGATTGTTTGAATATCAATGGCAATTTAAACAATTTTTTTAATTGATTCCATTAAAAAGTTTATTGAATTTTCTTCTATATCCGTACAGAGTTGACAACATGTAAACAAAATTTTTAAAAATTTGGCAAACTATTTTTTTTTTATTTTATTTAGATTAAATACTCAAACAAAGGTTTAATTATATCAATATATTATTTAATTTGTTAATAAAAAGAAAAAAAAATACCGATTTCAAATACACGCAAAATCGTAGTTATTTCACTAGAGTTTGCTACACTCTTTTTGTTGAGATATTCGTGTACGCACGAAGACTTAATTCAGTTTCGTGTTTTATCTGTGGTAATAAAAGTGCACATGTGGATTTAAATAAACCTTATCGAAAAAGGACAATTAAACTTTTATTTTTGTATATAATTAAATTTTCCATAAGTATAAGTGTCATTAAACTATCATTTTAAAGTTGTGTGTGATTTTTTTAAGAAAGCAATTCAATTACAAGAAAAAGTTCAAGACAAGACAAGCTAAACAAAATTTTTGTCTTTACTTTTATTTGTTTTCTTATAATACATTTTTATATTAAAAAGCTTTAATTTTATTATAAATAAAATGTCCATTTAATTTACAAACCTACATTTCATTTTTTATTTCATGGGGGCATATAACAAAAATAAAAAAATACGAGTTTTCAATTAAAACTACCATTGTTTTCTTCTTAAGTTCCAATTAAAGTTTTAATCAATTTAACTAAATTTTTTAATTGAGGTTGTAAAGAGAAACAATAACTCTTTTAATTGATATTATTATTATTTTAATTGAAAGAGTTTTAATAAACTGTCTGCAAATTTTTTTAGTTAATACTATCATTTCAGTGGTAGGTGCAAACTCAATTAAAATATTAATTGATTCAATAAAATTTTTAATTGAAACCCGTTTTTAGTTTTTTCTGTGTATGGACCACTACAAATGTAGTTAAAAACATATGAAATTTGACTTCAAGAAAGAACGACTTACATTTCAGTGAATTCAATTAACATTGTCATTTGTTTTTAGTGTTCAAAAAAATTACTAACAATTTTAGTAAAAATGAACCACATATGTTAAACAAACTTTTATTTGTTTTATTTTTTTAAATTAACAAAAAACTACTGTAAAAACGAATGTAAAATCATAAAACAGTCAGTGGTTTGTTTTTTTACATGAACTACAAGGTTAGTAAAAAATTAAATTTGTTCTACAAATGACCGACATTTACATCAAACTTAAAGAAACTCTATTACAACTAAAACAAATACATATTTTTAAAGCAAAAGTTCCCGGAGTGTGGTATAGTCTTACTACTACTACACTAAAAAAAAAAGGTTAGTTGAAAAGTTAGTAAAACATCTTATAAATCAGGTATACTATTTTTCAGCAAAATTTTTTGCTAAAATTATGTTTTAAAGTAAAATTTTAGTTATACTTAGTCAGCACTTAACTGTTTTGAAATAATGTTTTACTAATATTTTACTAATCTATTTTGCTATCCAAAATCCTGCTGATTAGTCCATTAATAGTGTGAACGACAACCCGATTAAAAGTTATACGCAGAATGAATTAGTTGTGAAGATGTAGTAGTGATGAGTAAAATATACTAAAAAGTACAACTCTACTAAGACACATAAAAAAAATCAACCATGGAAGATTTTGTATCTGTTTTTCATACATAAAACAAAATTGTAGATTGATTTTGCGTTTTCACCGGCTTGTGAAAGTAATTGTCTATTAATTAAATAAAAGACAAAATAAAAAATTTATATTTAAAAACGATTAAATGTGTATTTGTAGTCAAATTGAGTGGTCAAGTTGCAAACAAATATACAGCAGGTAGACAGAATAAAGCGAAAGACAAAGACCTTAGGTAGATTTTTATGTTTCTTATTGTAAAAATATAATATATAATTCTCTGCGTTATTAGCGTTCCTTTAAAAGATAGCATCTTTGTGACAACTATTGATGTAAGTAGTTAAAAGATAATTTTGTTTATGTTATATATAATTATTTCTATATGTTTGCAGATATTACATTATTTAATGTCGCCAATGTGGGAGTATGAAATTTTTTATATTTTGTAACGTATTGTAAATTATTTTAAAAAGAATCACAAAAATATATTTTATGATTTTCAGCAAAATAAATTAACGAAAGTAAAAATTTTCTACAAGTTTTTTTGTGTTTTTTTCAGTCTACTAATATTCAGCAAAAATTTTATTAATGTTTAGCAAGAGTTTTTTAATTTCTAATACACTAAGTTTTAGCAAAACTTTTGCTGAATCTACTAATTTTGTTGCTAAAAATCAGCTAGCTGATTTTCAGCAAAAGATTTTGCTGACATTAGCAATTTTTTGCAAGCACCCTTCTGACTAAAATTTTGCTGACTCAGCAAAATTTTTTGCTGACTTTACTATCGTTTTTTAGTTGAGTGTACTGCTATTTCTACTGCCACCAGTATTAACTTACAGCAATGGCTTTTGCTACTGCATTACCTATAATAGCTACTGGTTGTTCAACATCTAAGGCTGCTTTAAGTTTAAATTTTTTAATCGTCTTTTAGTATTGTATTTCCTTTAGCCCACTGTAAATTTAAATTTGTTTGTTTTAACATTTGGCTTTTGCGTGTCAATAAAAATATGTATAAAAGCCATATGTTTTATACCACCAAAATGAAAACATAAACGCATTTTAATTAACGTTAAGTGAACAATTAGTAAAGTCACTCACTCACATTGTTATCACTTGAAATTTTGCTGATGGATTTTTAAAAGAGAATTTTAAATTTATACGAGTAGCAAACTTTTACTGTATAAAAATTATTTTTTTATTAACAATCGTAATGCTTTTATTTAAATGTATTTTTAAGTGAAAAACATTAAAATTTCATTGCTTAAAATAAAAATAAAATTAACAAATTATGTTAATAAATATAAAGTGTATAAAAAATTATTCCCTTTTTTACTTTTGTAAAATGAACAATACTTTTTTTTTTTTTGTATATATTTGAACAACTGGTTGTTATGGCTGGCCCCAAATATATGAGACGAAATTAACTGAACTGGAAAATAAATAAAAAAAAACAAAGAAATTGTATGAATTATTGTCATGACAGTTTTGGGTTGTATTTTATTGAAAAAATAAAAATAAATTTAAATTTTGTTAAAAAAAAAAACAATAAGAAAAATGATTTTACAGTTCGGCAACATTTAAAACTGATATAGCAAATATATTAGCAATATAAAATATAGCAGCTGGCAGCAAACAATAGCAATATCCCAGTCGCAGTGTAGAAATGGTAATGACATATAATTATTTTTTGGACTACCAACTTACTAGTTGGCATCATCATTACTGGTAATGACATATCATTATTTTTTGGACTACCAGTAATCACGCCTTACTAGTTACTTACTAGTAATGCCAAACATTAATACAAAATATAATGACTTACTAACAAGTAATTATTTTTCACATTATTTCAATACCAAAATAACGCATTACCCATAAGTACTTATTTTTATCATTATTTTAAATATAAAGTAATGACACGATTAATAAAAATTTATATCGAACTTTATGTAGTCATATCAATGTCTATGCGGCGGCTTATGCAATCTTATTAAATTTCATCCGAAATATGGGCCCATAAAATTGTATCTGTTTGTAGGGATTTAGATCTAATCTAATGCAATTAGATAAATGTCCAGTTCCGAATTCCGAATTATGGCAAGATAGAATTATATTAGATTGTATTAGTTTAGTATTTAATTGCATCAGTTTATATCTAAACGGATACAAATAGATATTATTTGATAAAAACCAAATATTATTGAATCCGGATTTTGACCTGATATAATTGTGTATGGTTTTATGTAAACTGATACGTCTTGATGTAATTAGATACGAGTTTTAGTCTGCTAAAATTGCACTAAATGTTAAATTACCCAGCCAAAAAAAATACGAACGGTAAAGCATTGGCCCAGTGCTTTCAACGGTGGTATGAGCGTTTGCAGAGCTTTGGATATCTGAAGATTTAAGTGCTTTGCCAACCCCAAAATGATAACACCGGGCAGGGCTTGGCTGTACCTTTTTTAAAACGTTGGCAAAGCACTGGCAATGAGCGCTTTGTCAGTACCAAAACCATAATTTTAAAACGTTGGCAAACCATTGGTTAAACAAACAATAAAGTGCGTTTTTAATAATATAATAAGTGCTTTGCCAACCCCAAAATGATAACACCGGGTAGGGCTTGGCCGTTTCTTTTTTAAAACGTTGGCAAAGCACTGACAATAAGAACTTTGCCAGTACCAAAAACAAAAACGACCAATAAAGTCAAACTTAGTAATTCACTTCAGTTGTATTATTTCTTATTGAATGACTTTGGTAATTTGAACAGAAATAACAATAGGCTTGCTTCAGCTCAGTTAATTACAAAATAACTGAATATTTTTTTTATCAAATTATTTTTGTGATAAGTTAGCACGATTTTTTACTACAATTTTACTAAAGAAAGAAATTTGAAAATAAATTTCTTAAGTAACATTTTAGTACAAAAACTATACTTTGTGCTGACTATAATAGGATACATTAATATTCTTAACTTCAAATCATAATTTGGAATTTAGTTTTGAATTTTTCCACTCTTGTTGTGACCAAGGGATGTGCCACTGTTTTAATTAAGTTAACGATTGTAAATTTTGTAAATAATGGCAATACACTTTTTGCCAATGTTGGGAAAGCGTTCTAAGTCAGTACTGTGCCAGTGCTTTTTTATTTTTACGCTTGTAAATTTTGTAAATCAAGTTCTAGCAAAGCACTTTTTACGAACGTTGGCAGAGCGTTCTAAGCTGTGCCAGTGCTTTTATTATTTTTACTGTTGTAAATTTTGTTAATTAAACACTGGCAAAGCACTTTTATTAACGTTGGCAGAGCGTTGTAAATCAGTGCTTTGTCAGCACTTTATTTGTTGGATCATTTGCAAATAGTGCTCTGCCAGTGCTTGATTTTTCAGACCATTGGCAATTTCTGGCTGGGTAGTGTATATGATTATATGTAAATAGACTAAATTTTTATCAAATCCGTTAAGTCCATTAAAATAGATAAGGAAACTTTTTTGCGGTTTTCAGAAAAGTTCCCACATAAAACATTTTTAAGTTTTAATACACATTAGCGCATAAATTACATAGTTTAACTACCTGGAAATAGCATATAAATTTAAAGCGAAATATCAGGCAAATGATTTAAATACAATTACGCAGCTACAGGCACGTAGCTAGGGGGGTGGGCTTGGGGGCTACAAATGTAGGTGTAAATATATATACATATTAGGGTGGGGCGATTAGTATGGAAGGAAAAAAATCTTAATGGGCGCTTCGCGTTTCTGATTCTTGGGATTGTACTGAGCAAAAAAGTCCACTAAAACATACGTCTACGAGCTTCCAAATTTTTACTTTACGGCAAAAAAGCCCTATTTTGAAATTAATAATTAACCCCTTAAACCCCACCCACAAATGAGATTAATGCATTAATGTGCTAGAGAATCTTCCAAAGAAGAGATTGATACCATAATCTTGGATAACCTCCTCCTCCTTTCTGAGATATGTTCATCCCCCACATTGTTATTTTCACAAAATATGGCAAAAAAAAGCCCTATTTTGAAACTAAAAATTAACCCCTTAAACCTCACCCACAAATATGATTGATGCATTAATTAATCTGCTAGAGAATCTTCCAAAGAAGAGATTGATACCATAAACTTCGATAAGCTCCACCAACTTCCTGAGATATGTCAATCCCACACATTGAAAGTGAGTTTTATTTTGAGCGAAAAAAATAAAAATCATAAATAATGATTATTTTTGAGTTTTATTTTTTTTGCTCAAAAATAATGATTATGGCTGATTTTTTTTATTATTACTCAAAAATAATCATTACCATTGAAGAAAACTTTAAAAATCAAAAATTTAAAAATCATGACGGATATGCAAAGATTGTCAAAAAATAATAATAATGGTGCAATAAATTTTTTTTTATGTCTCTTCTAAGTAATTGATTTTTTGATTCAAAAAAACGAGCAATAATCATTATTTACGGTCCCTGTTTTCGACAAAAAGCAATAAATAAAATCATTTCATATGAGATTTCGAAGTCTTTGACTTAAAATATAATCAAAAAATTGTTTGAGACAATGCAAACTAAAAATAAAATATGTTTACACAGAAAAAACTAAAATTGAGTCTGAATTAAAATATTTGTTGATTCAGTAAAAGTTTAACTGAATTCGGTCGTGTTGATGCAATTGTAGTAACAACTAAAATAATTTGTATATATTTAATTAATATTATTTTCAATTAAATATAGTTTTATTCACATCTATTAAAAATTTAATTGAATATTGTTTACTATTGGGAAAAATTACAAAATTTTAAAAAAATCACCAAAATTGTAAAAAAAATCGCCAAAATTTAAAAAAATCGAGACCATTTGAAAAAAATCGCAAAATTTGAAAAAAAAATTGCCAAAATTTAAAAAACAATCCTCAAAATTGCAGAAATTTAAAAAACTCCCAAAATAAAACAGCCAAACCAGTCTTTGTGTTATAACGATGTAGTTTTTTTTAGACATTTTAAAGGGTTTTTATTTAAAAAATTGATTAAAGGGCAATTTGAAAAATCAAAGTGAATTTAAAATACATAATTTAGTTTAAGTAAGACCTAGGCGATGTCAGGTATATTTTTAAATTTTCCAATCTTATATTTTTTCTTTATTATTATTTCTTTCAGACTACAATCACGCTTGCTTGTAAAATTTACGATTTTTTTAATACAAGAATAATTTGTTAGAATAATTCAAATAAGTGGCAGCCTGGGTTCACGACATATTGTAAAAATAGTTTTCAAAATGTGTGTTTCTCGAGCATTTTGACACTGATTTTAAATAAGTCTAAATTTCCTAAACTTTAGACATGTTTTCATACAAAGATGTGTTAAATTTCACCGCCAAATTTAAAAATAAATACGTTTTTCATATATTTTTGCTGCTTTATTATCTATCCGAATTTCATTAATTTTAAAGAAAAGTTTTCTTGTAAGTGTCATACAATTTGTATAGAATATTTGCCTTTTAATTTGTTTTTTGGACGGTTATAAATCTTTAATTTCCCGAGTTAAAACGTTTGCATAAAATAATACATTATTTTATATGCACTTATAAGGTTTTGTCTGCCAGTGCATTTAATCGGACATAATTATATAAATTCATATATAAAATTAGTTTCGTAGAAAAAATTAAATATGATGTCATATATAGTTGCGTATAATCGTATTATAAATACGCTAAAACTAATCCAATTAATAATTACGTTATATTTATATACCTAAACATTGCAAAATAATATATATTTTGATATTATATCATATTTAAAAAACACAATTGTATTTAAGATAAAATTGTATATTACCCCATGCAGAGTTACACTAGAAAATTTGTCAATCATATGTAAATATGTATTACATCAATACAATAGTACAATTAATTGTATAATTTTGTCTATAACTTTATACACAAAATTTACCCCAATTTTTGTCTTTTGAATTGATTTCTTTCTGGTTCTTAACCCTAAAAAAAGAACTTGTTTCATTTGTAACATTATGAGTTCCTAATTTAGTCTTAGATTTTTTTCAATGTAAAACTCTAAATTCAGTTTTAACGCCTTTTTCTGTGTTTGTTATTCAATGGTGTAAGTTACTAAATGCCACAAAATCTTCATTTTCATTATATCTTCATTTTCAAATTTTTTTCTCAAAACAACTTATGTTTTTTGGTAATTTCAAGAGAATTTTTTTAATATAATAAAATGTCCAAATGGAAAGGAATTTGTTATAAATTATAAAGTTGTAAACCTTTTGCAAGTGGCTAAAGTCTAAAAGGATTAGTAGATATTTCGGATTTTCATGAAGTTTTAAAATCAAAAACCTTAGACAACTATAGCTTATTTTGTATATATCAGTATCAGTTCAGATATAAATTTATACCGCTGTATAAATCGTATTAAATTGTATCGCGTCATTATTCGGATGTTATTTAATCTGATATTATCAAACCAAAACTAAACTGATGCAAACTTATATAGTTATTATGCCCATTTCTCTGATAAAACTGTATTAAGACTCATATTAAATTCCGAATGATTATATAAAGCATCATAATCATTTTAATCGGGTTATTAGAAGTTGAAACTTTTTAACTTTTTTTTACATTTATCAAGTTTTAGCTACCCTAGACGTATATTAGCACATAAAAATATAAAGTATCGCAATTTTATTTTTCGCGGTTTTCAAAAAGTTTTCCGCATAATCCTTTTTTTATTTAATTAAACTAAAAATTAATATTTAGCTAAAAATTTAACGTAATTAGACAATAACAATGAATATCCAACTTAAAGTACACAAACGTTTTCAAATTTGACGTGTTTCGCGATATAAACATCAAAATTCGCAAAATAATGAACACAATAAGTAAAAATGAAAAAATTCACTTTATGCGGGAGGTTTTTGTTTCAAAATGCCCTGAGAAAGCGATCTCTATTATTAATACATGATTGCCCATTACGTGTAGGTAAAAATTTAGCAAACAAAAAAAAAAGAAAATTTACTCCAGAAGAAGCATTTACACTATTTTTAGATTTAAAACTGATTAAAAATCAGTACACAGAATTGCGGAATGAAAAAAAATCTGGAATTTTTACAGCAAATCGAGATTTAATTTCTGTCAAAAAATAGTGCTTAATTGCTGCACACACTGCAATTAGAGTAACTTCAAGTTCAACAGAAATAAAATTGCAGATTCTTCTGGAACATACTGCAGAACGATTATTAAATACACTTAAAAAAAAAAATTTTTAAATTGCAGCTTCACTTTAATTTCAAAATGAGGATGTGATGGATCTTCTGGCCAGAAACAGAACAAGCAATGAAATGCAGGAAATTCAGCAGATGCTTATTTATTAATGGTATCTTTGGTTCCATTACGTTTAAGAAAAACTTATATTAACGGGTTTCATTTTTGGTGTTATATATACTACGTGTTATATTTACTATGATTTGTTTACAACAAAGCGTGAGTGTCTTTTTTTAATCTATGGTAAATTAAAAAATCAGCTGATTTTTGTTGTTCGCCACATATGTATCAAAAAATGCCAAAATTTACAGAAAAAGAAAAAATCTCAAACTTTTCAGTACAAAATTCTAAATGCTTTGGTTTTAAACTGGGTTTTTCGATATTTTCATTCATGTTTAAGTTTCTTCTATAGTTAACACAAAATAAATTTTTTTAACGGCAGAACAGTCAGCTGTTTTTTTTTTTTGCTGATAAATTTATCACACGTGCTCGACACAGCGTAGTAAATTTTAGTGCAATACATTTTGTTTTTGGTTCTGGTTTAGAGCCGTCAACTAGTAGAGCTAGAGATATGGATGTATGGAAAAATTAAATTTCCTCCTCAACAAAGTATTGCAGACCAATAAAGTTTGCTTGCAAAAAGTAAACTAAAGATGTCATAACTGAAGAAGTTAGAAAAATAAAAGATCAAATTAAAGAACTCCAACCAGTAACATCGAAATTAATTTTAAAATGCTCCTTACAATGATCGATGGAAAAAGTGCACAAGCTTTAACCGAAACAAAGTCTTCGTTAAGCTGCACCATATGCCAAAAGACATCAAGTCAATAAAGCCAACCGTCATCACAAGATGATAGTTTCAATGACGCATACGAATTTGGAATGTCCCCTCTTCATGACAGAATTCGATTTATTCTTATTCGAGCTTATTGTTAAATTGGTTTATAAATTTAAATTTGGTCCTTTACGCGAAACAGTGAGAAAAAACAAAGAAAATGTAAGAAAAAAGAAGCAACAAAAAAAAAAAATTCAAGAAAAAATATCATCAGCTAGGCCAGCCTAAACAAGGAGAAGAAAATACTAATGATGGAAACATTTCAAGGAGATTTTTTTCCGAAGCAGAAACTGTAGCATCTATCCACAGGAGTACATTATGAATTAATAAGATGATTGCAAATCATATTAGAGGTTAAGCATGTAGCAGAAAGATAAATGCAACAAATTTAGTCAGTTTGCCAATGAAACAGCAAGTCTTTATAACGAAAAAAACTCTTGGAGACATATGACAACCACAGTTCATAAAATGTTGTACCATGGGGAACATACATATAATTCAACACAATATGCTACCAATTGTTTGGAATTCTATCTGAAGAAGCTCAATAAAAAAAGGAACAAAGACTAAAGATTTTTTCGCTTCCACAATACAAGAAAAATGCCCAGATCTTGTACTAATGACGATCTCATCAAAATACGTTCAAAGTTTAATAAAATCTGCGAGTTCGGGTCGGAATACCTCACTTGTTAGTTAGTAGGACTGTGTGTAGTCGCTGATATTTCAAAATACAGCATTTAAAGGTCGACATGTCGGAACATTTTTCATATTATTTTTTTATTTTTAAACACAAGTAACTTTTTTAAAAATGAATTTAATACTAAAAGTAGCAAAAAAATAAGGATATTTTTTTCATTTAAAAATGCAAACTTTGTTCAAAGGATACTTTAATTTTTTTGATGTTTCAATATGTAAATGATTTTTAAATATTGGAGCAAAAATAAAATTTGTTCTTGTAAAAAAAAAAAATGTTTTGCGATTGTTTCACAAGGCATTCATGCAGGTCTTTGGTATCTACTTATGCAGACCTACAGAAATGTTAACAAACAGACCTAATGCTATTACAGTTTCATAATATTTGAAAAGCAGAAAGTTTAAAACAATTTATTATCAGGGCAGCGAATTTCATGCACTAAAAGATCGAAAATATGAGCTTAAAATATGCCTCAAACCGAAAATTGAACTAATGGATACTTACTACAAACATGCATTTGCATGAAAGTCGCTGCCCTGTTTATTATTATTCATCAAGTGTTTGAATTTTTTTTAACTTCTCAATGAAAACGAAACGAAATTTCACGCCCACTCAAAACTTTTTATGATGGCATTAAATTTTTATTGTTTCTTTCATACCTAAAAAACTAATGGCCTATTTATGTTTACAGATTTTTTTTTATCATAATATTACACTCAAAAAATAAGTTAGTAGAAAAGTTAGTAAAACGTTTTGTTAATCAAGTATACTATTTTTTAGCAAAATTTTTTCTTGAAATTGTGTGTTTCAGCTAAAATTTTAGTTAAACTTATTCAGCACGTAATTGTTCTGAACTAATGTTTTACTAATATTTTACTAATGTTTTACTAATTTATTTTGCTAGAAAAATAGTGCTAAAAAGCTCATTAATAGTGCGGACGACAACCATATTGAAAGATATAAGCAAAATGTCAAGATATAGTAGAAATTTAATTGACCAAAATATTGCTGAATCAGCAAAATTATTTTTTTTTTACTTAACTAGCTTTTCTTTGAGTGTACAATTCGATTTGTTATGTTAGTTTTTAAAGTTTTTATTACCTTACAAATGCAAGAGATGAGGAAACTATTTTTTTTACCATAAAAACATTGTTTATCAATTACTTTTTTCATCTTTATTTTGTTTAATAATGCCTTGTTAAATTTTGTATAATTTAAAGTTAAAATAATTATCTAATTTGTCTTAAATATTATCAATGAAAAATAAATATAAGTTTAATGTTAATAGCTCTCAAAGAGCAAACATTTAAATATTCATTAAGAAATGATTTATAATTAAAATTGAAAATTATTCAGGTTGGAGGCCAAACATTATTTAAATAAACACATTCCTGAAAGTCGTCAATTAATAAATTCGGACACAAAAATTCTGTAGATTATGTGTTACAACAATATCCTAATAAAAAAATATAGAGTATGGCCTCGAATTTAAATAATTGTAATTTTCATTGCACAATTAAAGGTCGAAAAACATAAATTTAATTTTTAATAACAATTATATCAAACAAAGTGCGGTCTTAGTTTACTTCCCCTTTACATCTTGTTTTTAAATAAAACAAAACAAGTGTAAAAATAAAAAGGAGAATAAAAACAAAAAGCGTGTATTGTATACCTATCAAAGGTAGAGAGAGCTTGCATATAACACACGAGTTTTCAATTTATTTTTGATCAATGGTGATAATCTTTAACTTCAAGCTCATATATTAGTTCTCATTTAGAGAGAAAACTAGTTTATATGAATGTTTGATGTTTTGCATGTGATTTTCACTCCTTTCAAAACGTGTTCTGATGATGGGAACCTAGAAAATTCCCAAAATAGATCTAGCAACACATTCATGAAAGTGGTCAATAAATAAATTTGAGAAAAACCCCATTCTATTGATTTTTTGTTAGGATAATTAGGATAATAAAGAAATATAGAGTATGGCCTCGAACTTGTATAATTTTCTTAGTTTAATATTACATATTAAATGTTTAGTTGAAAATTACTTTGGTGCACACATATTGTCCAGATATTATAACCCATAATAACAACAAATTAATAAAAATTACTAAACCTTAAAAAAATAACCAAAATTGAAAATAAATTCCAAAGTTTAAAAAAAAATTGCCAAAATTTAAAAAAAGTCAAAATTTGAAAATCACCAAAATTCAAAAAAATGCCAAAACTTATACTGCCCGGCAAAACTTTGGTAATGGGTGCGATAAAGTATCTTGTAATGTGTACTCCTTACCTGTATCATTATTTTCCAACAAGAAGTAATGAGTTACCAATAATTGAACACTCATGGATTACCTTGTAATTACTTACCGATCATCAATTACATAATGCATGAATTATAAACGTAAAGTAATTACTTGAATAATTTTCATTTTCATTGCACAATTAAAGGTCGAAAAAACATAATTTTTATTTTTAATAAAAATTATAACAAACTTGTAATTATTAATATAAATTTTTGAAAATCTATTTATAGACACATTATTTGTGATTTTTTGTAAGCATGAGGGTAAGCTGTATATTTTTGATATCACGAACAAAACCACGAAGCACAACAACTCATTTACAATAAAATATTATATGTATCGATAGCTCAGTTGGTAGAGTTCTCGCCTAACTAATTGTAAAATACCAGAGACCCCAGGTTCGAATCCCAGCATTACCACGCTATTTATTTAATAAAAAAAAGTTTTTTATTTAATTAAAAAAAAATATCTGTAGAAAAAATTTTTATGCATTTTTTTATGAAAATCTATTTATAGACACATTACTTTTTTCCACCATGTAACCATATAAGTAACCAGTTACTTTTAGGCTCATCGCCTTTAAAAATCAGTGAAGTATCGTGTAAAGTAATGCATGGAGCCCTATAGCGATGCATTACTTTGCTGGGTAATTTAATTACTATTAGATTGTGAAATAAATATGACGATTTTCGAAAGTGTTCAACACTTTGAAGCATCATAGTTTACCAATTTTTTTTTTTTTCAATTTCCGCGCTTTTTAAATTTTGATTATTTTTTAAAATTTTTTAAAATTCTTTTTTCAGCTTCTCTTACATTGTTTATCAAAGTGAAGGTTGTCGAATTTGTAAATACAATTTTGGACTTAATATAAAATGAATTTGAGTACACGGGAAAAAAATACCCCTTATACCCATAATTGCTTGGTGTGTATGAGGGGGAGGGGGCACATGTGTCAACCTTTTTCTTTATAAAGGGTCCGCCAAATAACTTTTTTTTTTTGAACTCCTGAACCAATTGGACTTTGTATGGTGTCATAACAAGGTCTTTATGCAAAATTCGTCTCAATGATGTCTCCGAAATGTTCAATTGTTGAGAACGACGGTGAATTGATGTTGATGGCGCTTCACGCACAATTTCTGCCACAGCAGCAATATTCTCGGGTGTACGTTTATCGATGAAGATGCCAGTTTCTTTCACTTTTTTCACAAGATAACGAACATACGGACCATATTCGTTCAGCGGAAGGATACAACTAATTATCTGTCAAATCAGACATGAGCTAAGTGTTACCATTCACGAAATAGGCACTAGTTGAAAAAAAGAAGTTAGATGGCGGAACCTTTATATTAAAGGACCCCAAAAAAGAATCTGAAGTTAAATAGCAATATTTCCACAAACAAAAAATCGGTAGTGAAAGGATTAATTTATATTTTAATTTAAATTTAAGCATATATTTTTTTGAAAAAAAAAAGAATTATAGAAATAATTTTTTTAGCAACAAAAAAATTATGAATTTTTTTATTTTTTAAACAAATTTACAGATTTTTTTTTTATAATTTTAAGCTTCTCTAGAATTTGTTGTAAATTTATTTGTATCTATGTAATAAAATAACTATATTTTAAATTTTTGCTTGAAGTTGAAGAGTCTCTTCATTTTCTACTGACGTGAGAAGATTATGTCAGAGTATTTTTGCATAAATGTAGAGCTCATTGACATACATATTTTATAACATAAATATCGAATGCAGTGCAATGCAATTGATATAAATCAATTTAGAATTTAACAAAAAATATGATAAATACACTTCAAACTACATACATCATTTGTTTATATTATAACAGTGGTGCGCAAAATAGTTTATCTATTTTTTATATATAAAAAAAAATTTAACTTGAGCTCTAACTCAAAATATTTAATATTATAGCCCAAGTAAAAGTAAACTAATAAGATATAAAAATATCTCATATCTATTAAAATCGTTAATCTTTTGTTTAGTTGTTATAATTTATAATCATTTTTTTTTAGTTTTGCTCAAAAACTAAAATTTTTCTTAGATGAACCATTTATTTTTAAAGTGGTATGAGTGCAATGCAAGGGGATCTTTTTATATGTAAAAGAAGAAATTAAAAAATTTCAAAAACAACTGAGATATTGATGATTGAATATTTGCTAGTTAACGATTTGAAAAAAATGTTTTTTTGTTAATAGAAAAAAAAATCTTAAGTAAACAAGAAAATTGGAATTATTTTTGTATGAGAAAGTAATATAATAATGTTGGAAAAAAAAATTTAATTAATATCTACTTGGATCTAATTAGATCCAAAAAGATAAGTAATTTTTGGTGGATAGAATAAGATGTTTTGAGACTAAATTGGATTTACTCATTGACAAAAATTAGAAAAATCTTGTAAAAAAATAAAAATGTTAAAATGTTTTTGCAAAATTCAAAAGAACTTAACATTTTGTTCAGTGAGTAGAAATTTTCCCTAAATCGGAGAAAAATTAAAAAAGTTATTAAAGAAATAAAACCAAAATGGACACCCGGGTGGGTATTGGTAAAGCGAAGGTTAAAGAAAATAATTTGATCATCAGCGCATTTATAATTATATATGGGGTTATATATAAGAATATATAATTATATCTTATACGCATAAAAAATATTAATAAAGTTGGACCAAATATAATTACATCTATAACTAAATAGTTAATCTTAATGTCATATATAATTATATTTTGAATTGCATTATTCATATGACACCATATATTAGCATATCTTACATAATACACAAACATTTTTTTAACGAGATAGTATATATTATTATATCTTATATTACATAGCTTATATGCCACCATATCTGTTTACATATTGTGTTGAATATGAGAATGTATTATTGTATATGATAATAGATCTAGCATGTCTTATTATATATTGTATATATGATTAATATCTAATTTTATAAAGGCATAATAATATATCGTTACATATGTTCCCACATAAGAAATATATAATAACATGATACCATATATAATTTCATATTATAATATATTTTAAGAAGACAAAAAATAAAACCATATATAAATTCCCAGGAAAAAATTACACATTCCAAAAAGAAGGTGATGCCACACTTGCTTACATATCTCATTGCCTAATTTAGTAACTGCAATACCAAACTCATTCCAACGATAGAGTCCAAAAAGCAAGTAGTATTGTAATCAATTCTTTAAATTTAAACCAGAAAGCATGAACTCAATAACAAAGTAATTTTATACTTAAAAGAAAATAACAATGTAATTAACTTATATGTATAACTTTTTGCACTCAAGAAGTAATCATATACTTTTTCTTAATAAAAGGACGTTATTGGAAGTAGTTCCTAATTTTGAAAAAAGAAGTTATACAGTTTTAAAGAATTTATCTCATATATTTTTTCAAACAAGGAAAATAATACTAAAAACAGAAATTGCTTGTTGCCTAAATTTTGTTAAAATGTGGTTAGGTATAAATTAGGGAAGCGTACGTGAGCAGAAAATTGTGAGTGGAAGTTGAAATTACTGACGTTATCGTGAGTGAGTGTAAAAACAAATTTTCGAGGGTGATTGAGTCATATTTTTGTTTTTCAATTTTAAATTGTTCTTTTTTTTTTTGAAAAATTTATTTTTTCGTGGTTAATAGCTCCAAAATTATGACAAACCCATGTTATCATAACAGTTCGATGTTTTACTTTTTAGGAACTAAACTACTTCGTAGTTTTACAATGGAACTATTTCTTTTAAAAAATGTATGTAGTTATTAAAAGTAAATGGTTCTTCGGTAAAAAAAATAATCAATTCTAAAGAATCAATTATTTTAGTCTCACGCCCTGTTAAAAGAATCGAGTAGGTAATTTAGTATGGAATGCGTTCTGCCCAAAATGCTTGATTACAAACCCGCTTACCTTTTTGAAAATTTTTTGCTGGGAAGTCATAATCATTAAGAAACAACTAATTTTTAAATATTTGATGAAATAATTATGGTTAATAACAATGGGTTTTTTTTTTTTTTTTTTTGAAAATTACTGTTTTTGCTAATCGGTATATGGCCAAAACGAGTTAAAACCGGAATTCGGTACAACACAACACTATTTTTTTTTTATAAAAAACAAAAATTAAATCATTTTAAAAACTATAGAAATATTGAGCCAACATTTTTTATAAAGCGTCCGCCATTTAACGTTTTTTTTTTCGATGCCGATTTTGCCAAAAAAATCATCTTTTCAGATGAAGCTCATACTGCATGACCAGCCGAGGCAGCCATTTGAATGAAATTATTTTCCATTATTAACCGGAAGGATTGTACTTTCAAATAAAAAAAAATAAATTTGAGAAAATATTCAGTAGTTTTTTTTATAGCATTTTCAAAAAAAAAGAAGTTATTTGGAGGACCCTTAAGATATCGATTGATAAAAATGTTTATTTTGAAAGTGGCATGAGTCCTTCTTTTTTATGTTAATAAGAAAAACCTTAAATAAACAAAAATATTGGATTTATTTTTGTAATAAAATAATGTTAGAAATAATTATATGACCAATATCCGCGTTAAAAGTTGGAATTCGCAAAAATTGAGCAAACAAATTTTTTTAATTTTTTTTTTTAATTTTTACGTAAAATTGTCTTACCTCCCCAGCAGAAAATAGAAAGCAGTAAAACCCGTTTACTGCATCCTTACTGCTTCTCATTGAGGGGCATGAGGGCAACGAGAGGGCAGATTGTCTTGCCAACCGCGGGGCCCGAAGGCCCTTTATTGGTCCTGAACCATTCTGTGGAATACCTGCGGGGTATGTTAGGGAAAGGCTCAGGGCATAGAGAAAGTCTGAATTCTCTGGTTACTGGGAAAAACCTTCTGGTCAACGCCGGACTAAAATATTGATATCTTTTACCAATAGGGGTCGAGGCGACTCTTGTCGCTTGAAAGGGTGGTTTGAGGACCCTGGCGTCGTACTTAACTGGACCCTGTAATCTCAGATACCATCTGCACAAGAAGAGGAGACTTAGGTTTCTAGGTGATCGCTTCATTTCGACTTCCGACATCGCGAACATTTTGCCTAATATAATAATTGGCTTTATAGGTAGCTTGAATCTGTAGGTAACTTTGGGCAGCACAAAAGACCTACATCGGTCGCGGTGCATAGTGCCTTCTGATCTAATCTAATCTACTGATTCTCATACTGCTTCGTAAGATGCATAGATTCTTAAAGAGCAGAAACGAAAGACCAAGTTTCATTGAATGTTTACATCGCTTTTTGTTGTGATTTCCAAAAATGTAATGAAAAGAGCATTAAGTTTTCAACACTAATTGTTTTAGCGAAGCACTAAGTAAAAGAGCAGAATTGCATTAAGGTACTCGAAACGAGTACATGAATATAAATATTTGGTTAAATTAACAAACTTTAATATTAAATCTAATAAAATATATCAAACAAAAAAATTTAAGTCAAGTTCAGCTGAAAATAAGAAAATTATAAAAATGTTAATTTTGACAGTGGTATCCACTTGTAATTCAAAAAACAGATAATTTTGCAATATCTATTAAAAGTTCTTTGTAATATGAAATATTTTACTATATGTGATAACAAATGCATGTACAAATTCTTAAAAAACTGCACCCACATTTTCAAACACGGCAAAATGCAATTTAAAAACAAGTGGACTTATACCACTTTCAAAATAAATGGTTCATATGTTGTACAGCAATGTACACATTTCAATGAAGTTTTTAAGTACCTAGAATATATAAATGTTACAATGTTTTGAAAATACACATAGTACTTGAAAAAATTCAACATAAATTGATGAAAACACTAATGTAATAAATTACACTGGTTTACATAAAAAATGTGTCATACATGCGACTCTTTTCTTTATAATGTTTATGGGATCCTACAGCAGAAAATCGCATTAAAAATGTATGTAATGAGAATTTTTTTAATTTATAGCGAGCTTCCCACCTCCGTATATTTACAAAAATAAAGCAAATGAAACATATTAGCTAGGTTGATACTAGTATTTCGATCTGGCTAAAGATCTCATCAGAAACCGAAGTTTTAGAAAAGTTAGAGCCTCCATAAAAGGCAGAATTTTAGCAAAAAACCTATTATTCATTAGTTTTGCTCCATTCTTGTCTTCTTAGTAATCAAGCACGTTGTTAGGGTCTTTTCCTAGCAAGCATCATGACGATACTAAATTTTGAAGACAAAAAATGTTCTATTTAAATAAAAAAAATTTAGTTTTTACTTCAAGTACTATTTTTTACAGTTTTGTTAGTTTTTTGTGTTTATATACATCGAGATTATTTTTATGTTATTTTTAATTAACAACGAGCTTCCAACCTCCGTATATTTGTAAAAATAAATCAAATCAAACATATTAGCTAGGTTGATACTAGTATTTCGATCTGGCTAAAGATCTCATCATGGAGTAGTTTCTGAATTTTATTTTTTTTTTTACTTTTAAACAATTTGACTATTTTGACTGTAAATCGGTTCTGTAACTTATTTTGGTCCAAATTACTTTGAAAAATCTTCTTTCCTCAACAAAAATTAAAAATGGAAAATTTCGCAAAAAAATCTAAAAGATATTTGGTTGAAATGAAAAAATACTAAATATGTTTTTCTTAGGGCGAGTAATTTTTCAAAAAAAAAAATAACCAGAGTTAAACTTTAACCACAGATATTTTTATATAAATATGACATTCACAACTACGGTTAATGAATAAACTTTGTTTATTTTGAGATAAGTTAACAGGCTTTATACATAGTACTTCAACAAAGAAAAAAACTAATTTTCAAATAAAATCTACGGACAAATACCAAAGTTATGACCATTTATGTAAGAGCATCCAAATTAAAGATTTTCTTAAGATATATTAATAAAATGTTGAACACTGACTTATAATTGCTCAAGGACAAAACATATTTATTTTCGGTAAAATCTGTACATTTTGAGACCTTTTGCCCATATAACGGCATTTTCCGCACTCTTCAGGGCACAAATATTCAGATATTTTTATGAAATTTTGCACTCTAGGACAACGACATTTGATTTTGGTTAGAATCCATGTTAAGATCTAGTGCCTATAACAGAGTCCCCAAAAAAATTTAGATATTTTGAAAAAAAACTTTTGTAGAATATGTTAACCCTCTAACTCCTCAAGGTAAGGGTCTTTTTTGTCCTTCTTTTAAAAAAGAGCAAAAAACACCATTAAAGTAGGTATTTAAGGGGTTAAAATGTTCCGCAGAAATATTCGCCGTGAAATTTTACTATAAGTCCCTGAATACACCAAAATCAAACATTTTTGTAGAATATATTAACCCTCTAACTTCTCAAGGTAAGGGTCTTTTTGTCCTTCTTTTAAAAAATAGTAAAAAAACACCATTAAAACAGGGATTTAAGTGGTTAAAATGTTCCGCAAAAATATTCGCCGTCAAATTTTACTATAAAATTTGATTTTGTTGAACAGTGTAATTATTAATGTAAAAACAATAAGTAAAAAAGTTAAAGTAAGTCATAGTGATTGCAGGATATCATAAACCAGTCTGGTTAACTGCCAAAAAGTATCTGGTTTCGAAATTTTAATGGGTTTGTATCTATATTTGTCTACAAATTGGTAGGCAAGTAAAAAAATGTCATACGAAATTTCGGTTTTCCTTAATTTTACGTGTATAAGGGGTATTCTCACAAAATATTGAAAAGCGGGGTAAAATTTTTTTGTTTAACTTTATGGCACATTAATAGGATTTTACAAGACTTTACATTTTTTTTATTGAATTCAAAAAATTTTCAAAAAATTTCGCTCCAATGTTTAATATTTTTTGACGTTTTTGTGTAAATTTACTCGCTTATTCTGTACTTTACAAAAAAATATTTGTCAAATTTTGTGTTGTTTCAAAAAGTTAAACTCAAAAGTTTAACTTAAAATCGGGGATTACGAGATATTTAAAAATTATTATCTGTTTTGCCCGGGACTCAAATACATTTAAAAGAACACATATTAAAAACAAATTTTTGGTGCAGACCTTAAAACTTAAAAAAATACCGGTTTTTCTCCGATTCCTTATCTTAATTACTAACCACGCCTAGGAAATTCTGAAAATTCTGAAAGCATAAACAAAACAGAGCGATCTTTTTAAAATTTGAAAAATAAAAATTTGTTTAGCGAAGTCCCAAACTGGACACTATAAATTTTAAAAATAGTCAAATTTAAGCGACATCTGTTGAAGACTACCAATTTATATTGCGAAAGTCCGTAGTGGACCATGCTGTGGACCGGTGTTAAGTATTTGGTGACCTCGCCCTAGGTGTAAAAATTATTAGAGCAAAAATTTAGCGAAATCCATAAGAAAATAAAGATAAGTTTAGCTAACAACTAATATGGGCTAAGCAAATTTCACATATTTTAGGAAAAATGGGCCTGATGAATAAAAACTTGTATGCCAACTTTGTCTCTGGTAAAGTGATCTTGTACACAAAGTTTTAGAGAAATCCGTTGAAAAATAGAATTGTGTTTAACAATCACCTAAAGCATATATAAACGTTTAAAAAAAAAAGTGGGCGTAAAATGGGCGTTGTCGATAAAAATATATAGCTACCTGGGTTAAGTAGCATGTAAAGCAAATTCGAGTGAAGTACTTTAAAAAACAAAACAAATTTAGAGACCATACAATGTAAGGCATAAAACTTACTAAAAAGTGCGCGTAAAATCAGGCGTTGTCAAGCATGCGCCGATCTTGCCTGGGGTGTGAGTATCATCAGCAAGTTCCAGTAAGAAAAAATTTGTTTATCTGAAGTGAAAAACTAATTCAAAAATTTTAAAAAAGTGGGCGTAAAAGTAGGCGTGGTCTATAAAAGGTATGTGGCGATCTTGCCTAGGGTTTTAGGATCACGTGTGATAGTTTGAAGCAAGTTACAGTGAGAAAAAAATGTTTTACCTAAGGAAAAACAGTACAAAAAGTTAATTCCAATCATGTGCAATTATTAAACATGATGGTTTTTAATACTTTCTAAATTTCATTTGATCCATAAAATCTTTATTTCTTAAAATTTTTAAATGTTCCTCAGATTTTGTGTTAAAAGCCTTACAAACTTCCAAATAATGTTAATTTTCAAGAATTTCGCGCAACAGTGTTGATGTGCCGGAGCAAAACGGGTTTAGATAAAAGTGTAACTTTTTTAGCACACAGTGGATTTTGAAACAAATTTGTATTATCGATTAATTATTTGCCACTATTATTTTTAGGTGTTTAAAATCTGTCTGTATCATTGTATATAAAAACTCGAAAACAAATTAAGCAATTTTGCACAATTTTCAAAAAGCATTTGAATTTTTTTTTTGCTCTTCTGATAACAAAAATAACAAAAAAAACTCAGTTCACGCAGCGAACTAACCTACTCAAAACTAGCAGCTAATGTGCCATGCGAAAAACTGATTTTTTAACAAAATTCACGCTCTAGTTAATGAACTTTTGTGACAGCTGTAGTCTTTATCTATTAAGGCCATATCAACGATACGTCCTTCAAACTGTACATAATTACAGCATATACGAACCATTATTTTCAAATTTTTATTTCATGAAGGCTCGTCGGTGTAGGGAATAAAAAACACTAAAAATTTTAAAATTAAAAAAAAAAATTTTCAATTTTTGACTACCATGTATTTATTTATTTGTTAAGTAATGAATTTTTCTCTCAAGTGATGGGAGATTGTTTAATATCAAAAGGCATATAAAATGTGAAAGCCACAAACAACAAAATAAAAAGCACAAAAAGTGAGCTTTTTTCAAACGAATTTTAATTTTTAGTTTTTTTTTTTTAATTTGTAATAAAATTTTGTACTCTCATAAGTTAAAGTGTTTGTTTATACAAACATGTAACCCCCCTTTTCTAAAATAAAAAATTATGTTATTGAAAAAGTTACTGAAAAATAATATCAGTTTCAAAGGATTTAAAAATTTTTGGCAATAGCCCATATATTTTTTAAAATTTGTTAACTAGTGCTATTTGTAACCACTTCTTAACACCCCAATATTATATTATCTACCATTTTGGTACGGAAAATATACAATTTTTCCAACTGTCAATAAAATCATATCACATGTTTTATTGTACACTAAGAAAAAAAATCTGTAATGGCTATTGAAAACTTTCTGTATTTTTTTTTTTTTTTTTTTTTTTTTTTGTTAAATTGAGCAACACATGTCTGCTGAACTGTAGTAAAATGAAATTAGTAAAAAAAAACTAAAAATTAAAAAAGTAAAATAAAACGACTTTGTTTTAGAAACGCCCAGCAAAACTTTGGTAATGGGTAGGACTTATTTCAGACCTTCCAAAGTAATGACTATCCATTGCAGTTTTTGTTATTTTGAAGGTCCGAAATAATACCTTACTAATATGAATATATGTAACTGCTTATTTGTAAGATAAAAAACAACGCCTTACTAATATTGTGTTAAATATCTGCTTATTTGGAATAGCAAAAATAATAAGTTACTTATTATCACTTATTTCAGACCTTTCGTAGTAATGACTATCCATTACATTTGTTGTTATTTTGAAGGTCTGAAATAATACCTTACTGATATGAACATACATCACTACTTATTTTGGAAGCTAAACAATTATGTCTTACTAATATTGTGTTATATACCTGCTTATTAGGAAGGGCCAAAGAAATAAGGTACTTGTAAGGTAATAAGTAACTACTTTTTTGTAAGGTATATTTATAAAGATTCATAATATATCATAATTAATAATTTAAATGCAATTTATTTAAGCAAACAAATATATAGTTATACATAAACGACTCTCACAAAACAAAAGCTTATTTAGTAAATAACAAAATTAAGATAATTGATATTAAGTAGAAATTATTAAATTTTATTTATTAATACATTAAGAGTTTTTGGTAATAATTTTCTTATTTTCGAAGAATAACCGAGTATTTTCCTTTGAAGATTTAAAAATTTGTTGTCTAAAATTTGAAAAAAATTTTTATTAAAAAAGAAATTGGCTTTTGAAAATATGTATTATATATTACGTACCTTTAATTTTTCATGAATGGAATGAATTACCGGAATCAATATATATTCATTATTGTACGACATTTTAAGCACTTTAGCCAGAATGTTTTCTATTTTAAATAATTGTTCTTCTGAGCCATCATGTTCGTCAACCAAAGCAATATTTAAATCCAATGAATCCATGGGATCGTTGAAAAAACTTCGTAAGTTTGAAAATCTTTTTGCTAGAAATTCTTCCTCACTTAGGATTTTAGTGATTTGTAAAAAGTTTTATCCTTCATAAGACAAATGTTGTCTGGAATATTTGTACTAAAATAGCCTTTTGGTAACAAAATTGACCTTGGAACTCCTTTTCTATACCGCAGTCCGTAAACTGGATTTTTAAGTAAAACTTTATCATTTGAAAATTTATTAAAAATTTGTTGGCAAAGGTGTTTGGGCTTTTTAGATTTTGTTTAATTTTTTGCATATAGTTTTCAAATTTATACGCAGATATGCTATTTAGATCTTTAAATTCTTCGACACATTCATATATGTGTAGAAGATTGTGCACATTATATGTTACACTATTTCAACCATATAGCCCTGGAAACATTTCAACAAAAATTTGAATCATTGCATGTGCCTTAATAATATCTTGTTTGGTTGGAGAAGACAAAAGAATTCTGTATGAACAATATTACACTTCTTCCTGGTAAGCAGTTATTATAGTCCTTCCTTGTAATGACTAAAATCAGTAGTTATTTTAGGACCTATTAATAACTAGTTATAATTGTCCTTATTAATTACTAGTTATTTTATTGCCTATTAATACCTTCTTATTTAAGTACATGTTAATACGTACTTATTTTTCCACCTATAAATAACTACTTATTAACATCCTTACAAGTAATACGTCATATAATGGCTTTAAGCATTACTTTTGATGCTACAAATAAGAAATGAAATAAGTACTTATGTGTAACTGGTGATTTCACTACATATTTTGTAACGTCTTATTTTTGTCCCTATATGTAAGCACAAGGCAAGGCCTTGCCTCCTATGACACCCCCATGTTAAAATCAGGTGTTCTTGGCCTCAACTATAAGTACTTCTGATTCTTGTTTTCTTCTTCCATTTCCCATTCTATGGTAATAGCAAGTTTTCCTGGGCGTTTACACATTTTTCCTATTAGACGACCTTTATTTTAACTCTGTAATAAAAAAAATTGTATTTGGTTAAAATATATTTTTTTTTGTTTTGTGATTAGCAAAATTTTTACTAAATTTAGCAACTGGTTTTAAAAAATTAGTAAAATATTTTGCTAAAATCAGCAACAAAAATGAGTACAAAATTCAATAATTTGTAAAATGAGAATAGCAAACAATTTTACTAAAAATTAGTATAAAAATCCCGGGTAAAAATTTAAATATGGAGTCTAATGTAATTATATCTAATTTGATAAGTTCCCACATATAGGTACATACAATATAATAATTATATCCAATTTGATACAATTTCATCCGAGATTTATCCATATACGGGACATTAAATTAAATCTGATTATATATATATATATATACATGATTTTATAAAATTTTAGAAGATAGTAAGTATGGTTTTAGTAACTTCAAGTTCCAGATGTAAAATGTCATATATATAATTCCATATCACATCATATATCAGGTCATCCGAAAAATGGCATTCATAACCTTACATCATGAGAATAAATGGGATCTTATTTGAAATAACTAGAAAAATGGGTTTATCTAATTTGAACAAGTTATATATAATTTGATACAATCTAATGATCTTTATAAAATTCTATAGAAATCCGCGCTTCAATTTTGTTAAAAATTTTAAATAATAAAAAACAATTATATAAATCAATGAATTTGGAAAATTAGAGTTGATTTCATTTTGACTTATACACTACCCAGCTAGAAATTGCCAATGGTCTAAAAAATCAAGCACTGGCAGAGCACTATTTGCCAATGATCCATCAAATAAAGTGCTGGCAAAGCACTGATTTACAACGCTCTGCCAACGTTAACAAAAAGTGCTTTGCCAGTGCTTAATTAACAAAATTGACAACAGTAAAAATAAAAAAGCACTGGCACAGCTCTGGCTTAAAACGCTCTGCCAACGTTCGTAAAAAGTGCTTTGCCAGTACTTGATTTAAAAAATTTACAACCGTAAAAATAAAAGAGCACAGTACTGACTTAGAACGCTTTCCCAACATTGGCAAAAAGTACTTATTTACAAAATTTACAACCATTAACTTAATAAAAACAGTGGCACATCCCTTGTTCACTATAAGAGTGGAAAAGTTTAAAACTAAATTGCAATTTATGATTTGAAGTTAAGAATATTACGGTCTCCTATTACAGTCAGCACAAAGTATAGTTTTTGTACTAAAATGTTACTTAATAAATTTATTTTTAAATTTCTTTCTTTAGTAAAATTGTAGTAAAAATCGTACTAACTTATCACAAAACTTATTTGATAAAAAAAAATATTCAGTTATTTTTCAATTAACTTAGCTGAAGCAAGCCTATTGTTATTTCTGTTCAAATTACCAAAATCATTCAATAAGAAATAATACAACTCTTTACTGAACTGAATTACTAAGTATGACTTTATTGGTCGTTCTTGGTTTTGGTACTGGCAAAGCGTTTATTGCCAGTGCTTTGCCAACGTTTTAAAAAAGAAACGGTCAAGCCCTGCCCGGTGTTATCATTTTGGGGTTGGCAAAGCACTTAAATCTTCAGATATCCAACGCTCTGCCAACGCTCATACCACCGTTGAAAGCACTGGGCCAATGCTTACAATTACTTACAATTTAGAAAAATTTAAATCAAATATCCACAAACACTACTCCCTCTTTCCTCCTTCCCATACCTTATTTTCCTGATCAATACAATGCACTGCATGAGTAGGGGGCATCCCCTGAGTATTGGTTATATTATAAAAAAAAAAAAAAAAAGTCATTTAGTGTTTATAATTAAAACATCAATTTAAGAAAATTTTAAAAATCTATAGAAAATTTTTCATAAATTCAACCAAATTTAGGTCGAGACTTGATTTTTTTAACAATCCTATTTATTAGATTGAGGACAAATAATTTTGATAGAAAAAAAGAGTTAATTTCACGATATAAATATCGTATATTATGTTTTTTTTTTGGCTAAATCCGATTCGGTGTTTTTTTTGTTATAAAGCTTTTTACCTTTTGGGCTTTTAATTACTTATTTTAAGATTTGGCTTTAAGAGTTTTTTTTTTACTTATAAAATATTATTAATTCTGTTAACTTTGAACTTTTTTTTTAAAGTGTAGCTTCCCTAAGTTTTTACTTTTGCTTTTTTACAAATTTCTTTAGCTTTTGGTGTTCTCTGATAATTATATTTAAAAGTGATAGATTTTTTTGTGAATATATTATATACAAAAGTGATTCTTTTTAAATTTAACACATATATTGATATAGATATATGTATATCGCACACGTAGTTCAAAAGTGACTCAACTCAAAATTTTAATTTTTCGGGTTTATATGCTTAAACTATGAAGAATATACTTGTTTATCTATAAAAAAAATATCAGTGTATTTTGTTGTTGTTAACTGTTGCTAAAAAACAGTGTTGGCTTTCTTTATGTTTCAATTGGTATGAAGTTGCAAATATTTTTTTTCGATTTCTGAAAAATTAAAAATTTTGAGTTGAGTCACTTTTGTACTAGGTGTGCGATATCAGTGTATTTTGTTGTTGTTAAATGTTGCTAAAAAACAGTTACGTCGTACTTTATGTTTCAATTGGTATAAAGATGCAAATATTTTTTGCGATTTCCGAAAAATGAAAAATTTTGAGTTGAGTCACTTTGGCACTAGGTGTGTTTTGTAGTTATTATATAAAAATTATAGAATTTGTTTGTTTTATATGATTTTATATATAAATATACATGGAAGTATATATATGATCTGATATATAGCTATATCAATTACATAAGATGAGATAAAAAGATCATACGTATATATAACATAAGATATAAAAATATATGATTATATATAACGCCATATTAGAAATGTTAGTAAAAATAAGTATGAAATGTAAGTATACATCTGGCCCCATATATAATTATATACCACTATATCAAGCTATATACGATTATATATAAACATTTTTTGTCGGGTTATGATAGGTATTTAAAATTAAAATTTATAGAATTGAAAAATTTTAAAGACCAACATTTTTTTAAATGAAACAACGAAATGATTAAAAACTATGAAGAACAAATTTAGTGTTTCAAAAATATATAATTAAGTGGTATTGTCTTATAAAATGTAGACATTTTTATTTAAAATTATATATCAAATTAATATGGTTATGTGTGAAGGCATATGTAATAAAGTCTTAACTTGCAAATAACTTAATTTGATATTGAACTTTGCCAAAATATGTATGGGATTATATATAATGATATATAAAATTATGAGGTAAATATTTTCAGTATGGCGGCACATATAGTTTAATAAGACTTAGCATGGGACCATATATAATCATATCGATC
This sequence comes from Delia radicum, assembly GCA_021234595.1. Classification (NCBI taxonomy): domain Eukaryota; kingdom Metazoa; phylum Arthropoda; class Insecta; order Diptera; family Anthomyiidae; genus Delia; species Delia radicum. The sequence continues at coordinate 98,995,255 of CM037851.1, forward strand.
ACTACATATATTTTGATTATTATTATATGGCTTATGCATTTATATATGGAGTAAGATTTGGCGACATATAATGATATCAAGCACCATATAAAAAAATCTCTTAATAAAAATTATCAGATGTATTTGTATATAAAGATATTAGCCGTAACATGACCTCATTCAAAGTCAGATATGACTTAATCATATTGTATATGACTAGATATAACTATTTTTACCAGGGTAGTAAAGTGCGACTGAAAATTTGTTCTACTAAATTTTTTTCTGAGTATATGTATTAATTGTAACTTTCAACCAAAAATGAAGTTTTTATTTTCCAGTATAGTTAGTCAACTTAACATAAATACTTTTTTATATAATTTTTTATATTTTTTGTATTTTGTACATGTGGGAGAAGATTTATCCTATCCTATCTTTTTTCTTTTTTTTTTTTGTTTCACACATCATACATAAACTTTATATAATTCCATTATAAATCTTATGAGTGGTACATACTTGTTCTATAGGAACCGCAACTGAATTCAGTTTGTAAGAACTTGTGGTTTTGTTTTTTTGTGTTGTAATATTCATCTATCTTTTTGAATCTGACTGACTTTGCTGAAGATTTGCCAGCATTACTATCAGATTTTTGCATTTTTGCATATGATTTCTTAAAAATGTCGTAAACACAAAAAAAAAACTACAAACGAAACACTTTAGTGTCATTCTACTTCACAGATATGGATATGAAAGCAAATTGATTTTTTTTGCATGTTTTTTTTTTTTTTTGCTTCCATATATCATTGACTGAAAGTTTTTTTTTTGTGGAAATTCACTTTTGAAACTATTTTTTTATAACGAAAAAATACTTACAAATATTTACAACTTAAGAGTCAAGTGCATTTTTTGAAATGTTTAAGTTTTCATTTTTTTGCTGAAATTTTTCTAAGGACTTACTAGACTTTTGTATAACAGTTTGATATATTGTTGTTTATTGAAAACTATTATAAATTCGTATGTTAGATTGTCATGTTCTTCTCGATTTGCATACTCAATACATAGAATGATACATTGGATATTATTTGTACACAGAAAAAAATATTCTCAATAGAATTTCAGTTAAACATTAGTTTGATTTCAAACGCACTACACTTAAAGGAAAAGCTTCCTCACATTTATTTATTCATAGATTTTCGTCCAATGTAACGTTTCATAGTATTTATGAAACATTTCATAAAAAAAAACCAATTTCATCATATTGATGAAATGTTTCGGCAATATATATGAAGGATTTTTTGTATTAAGTAGTATTAATTTCATTATTTTTGTGTAGAAAAAAGTTCATAGAGTTCATGATATGGTCATTATAATTCTTGTTGTTTATGAAATGATTCATAAATATTTATGAAATTGTTACATTGGACGAAAATTGATGAAACTAATTTCTGTTTTTCTCTGGGTATATCAATTAAAAGTCGAATAATATCTATTAAATGTTTAATTGAAAATTAATTTGGTGCACATAAAACTTTCAACTTTTATAACCCGTATTGACAACACAGTGAAAAAATTTCCAAAATTTAAAAAAATTACCAAAATTTTAAAAATCTATTAAATTTAAAAAAATCTTATAAATTTAAAAAAATCTATTAAATTTAAATAAATCGCTAATATTTGACAGAAAAAGTTTAATGAAAAAAAAAAAAAAAATATCGCAAAGATTTAAAAAAATCAACAAAAAATAAAAAAAACGCCGCAAATTCAAACAAATCCACAAAATAAAAAAATAAAAATATGACAAATATTAAAAATCTACTCGAGATACTAGGGCGGATCAATAAGTCCGTGACTTTTCGAAATTCCCTCGTAGTTATATGAAATGCAACACTGCTCCCATCAAGAAACACCTGTTAATAGACTACTGTCAAATTTTGAGCAAGTTCCGTCATTTACTATACTTTTGCGTTTAACAGCTGTTCAAAACATACAACCTCGTGAATTTTTTTTAAAATGGAAAAAAGTGAATTTCGAATGCTCATAAACATTATTTTTTGCGAAAAAAAACCGTGCATCAAACCAAGTAAAAGCTTGATAAATACTATAGGGACTCTGCACCATCGATTTCAATGGTAAAACAGTGGTTTACTGACTTTCGTTTTTCGTTGTGGTCGCACAAGTACAAATGACGCTAAACGTCGAAAATGTCGAAAAAATCCACGATATGGTGTTTTCCGATCAAAGAGTAAAACTGCGTGAGATTGTTGATGCCATAGGCATTTCATATGGCTGTGTGGTTTCGATTTTAAATGATCTGTTGGGTTAAAGAAAGCTGTCTGCAAGATGGGTGCTGCGTTTGCCCTCAACTGACCATAAACGTAATCGTGGCCAATAAGGTGCACGCGGGATAATCAACATCGATTACCTTTAAAAGGGAAAACTAATAAACGGCGAATATTATGCCAACTTATTGGACCGATTTAACAAGGATTTAAAAAAAAAATCGACCCCATATGGCCAAGAAATGAATATTTTATGGACCTCGAAAAATCCTATTTTTTGGAAGGAATACAAAAATTTGAGAAACGTTGGACTAAGTGTATTGAGCTAAAAGGAGATTATGTTGAAAAATAATTTTTTTTTTTTGCAAAAAAAAAGCTGTGTTTCATTCAAAAAGTCACGGACTTATTAATCCGCCCTCGTATATACGTTTTAAATTTTATTTAGGTGGTGTTTTTAATTTTTGTTATCTTTTTAATTTTGGCTATTTTTTTTTATTCAATATTGGCGTTGTTTTTAAATTTTTTTTTTGATTTTTCAAATATTAGAAATTTGTGCCATTTTGGCCGTTTTTTATAATTTTGATTTTTTTTTACAATGTTTTTGGCGATTTTTTTACAACTTATCTGTTTTTTTTTTTTATTTTGGATATTTTTTTCAATTGGGGAAAATTTGACGATTTAATTAAATTTCTGCTTTGTTTTTTAATTCTGATGTTCTTTTTTTTTTTTTTTTTTTTTTTTTTTTTTTTTTTTTTTTTGACGATTTTTTATACAATCAAAGCGATTTTTTCCAATTTTACTTTCTTTTTTTTTTTAAATATGAAGATTTTTTTCATTTTTGCTTTTTTTCAATTTTTATTTATTTTTTTTTTTTTAATTATGGCGATATTTTAAATTTTAACATTTCTTTAATCTTGAGGACTTTTTAAATTTTTTAAATTATTGGCAATTTTACCAATATTTTTTTTAACGGTTTAAATAAAAAAAAACGCAATTAAATTTTTAATGGATATGATTAAAAGCTTAATTGAAAATAAAATCAATTAAGTAGTTAAAAACTATTTTAATCGAGACCACAAAATCTTCAATAGTACCGAATTTAATTAAGAAATAACACTCGATTTTAGTTTTCTCTGTGTATGCTTTATGCATGTACGTACGTATGTATGTAAGCATATAATATCGCTTATTTACTAAAAGACTGGCATAACTCAAAAAACACGATTTTGCCATTTATTTGGTCACGTTTTTTATAAATTTTACTGTTAATGTATTTTTATCTTTGAAAGAGTTTTGTGCCAGTTCGGTAATTATCGAGAGACCCGTGAGTAGCATAGTTTTTCTCTAAAGTATATACTCTTTGCACCAACTTTGCAGAAAAAATAATATAAAATCTCTTGTAACTCGAAAAGCATACATGATATTAATATTAAACTTGTACACAATAGCAAGATATAACTAGTAAATCTGCAGCATTAGCTCAAAAATCGCGTTTTTTTTTTTTTTTCTTTTTTTTGACTTATGACAGTCTTTTAGTAAATGCGTAAATATGTACTCGAAAATATTTGTAAAGGATACATGTATAATATGCTTAAGTGACAAGCATAAACAACAATTTTTATTCATGGCAAAATATTTGTTGGTTGTTTGTAAATTTTACACCCTTCTATATTCATTAGATTGAATTTAAGTGGAAAGTTTAAAGAATAAATGTAAAAAAAAAATTAAATAATTTAAGATTTTGAGAAAAACAAAAAGTTTTATATTTAAAATGACAAAGCTTGAAAACTTTATTTCTTCAATTTACGGATTTGAATTGAATTAAACTTGATTCAAATTTAATTTCTTTATAGCATATATCATTCATTCCATGATAGATAATTAAAAAAATTTAATTTTTTGCCTCGTGTTTTACGATTTTCTTTACATTGCATTTTTTCTTTAATTTTCCAAAAAGCCGCGATTTTTTACGGTTTTAATTTTTTAAAAAAATCCTAAAAGTACACACACAGAATAATAATTGAGTTGGAAATCAATCATGACCGATCACCATGATTCTTAAAACACATCCAAAATTTATTAACTATAATACATTTTCAACTGATCTGATGAATAAATTGTTTGAAGGCCAATAATTTTACAGCCACACCAAATAGGTGTGGCTGTAAAGTTATTATAAAAAGTATTAAAAATTATAAATTTTTCAAAACAATTCGGTGGGGAAACTATGCACAAATCAATAACTTTTTTAACACAACTCTATTTTATATAAAAAGACCTTTCAACATAGTATCCACTGTTTATATGTTTAAAAAAAAAAATATTTTTGTTTGGAGGTAAAAACTGTTTTTGCTTTTTGGGGAAAAACTTGCAAAATTTTTCCTATTTTTTTTTTTCTTAATATATACTTTAAACGAATGTAATTTTTGAGTGGAACAAAATATTGCATTCATTTTTTTTTTATTAAATCAGGAATTTATTTAGTTAAATAACCACTATTTTGAAAAATAAATTGGCCCCGATTTCGTCCCGCTATTCGCCAAAAACTGGACCTGAGTCGGACCAAATTTGGAATTTCACATTTTCAAATGAGAATATCTCGGGAACTATTAGAGATAGCCGACACATATAAGCATGTTTTTTTTTTTAGTCTCTACTAGGAGATTGCATATATGTTAATTTTTTGAAAATCGGATCAGAAACAAAAAAATAGCTAGAGATCAACATGTGATATGCAAAAAGTTACCTATTTTGGGTAATCATATTGCGGCTTCCGGGGGAATTGGATGGTTCAAAATCAAAACTAGCGCTAATTACGTCACTTATGTATGTTCCAAATTTCATTGAAATCGGACCACTAATTAAAAAATGGCTGAATTAGTTCCACTGTGTATATACCACGCCGTCTAGGGGAAATATTAGCAACCAAAGAAGAAGCTTTGATATATTTTGAATAAAAGTATTTTCAATTTTTTAATTTTTATAACACTCTCTTATCTAATGCAAGTTTAGATGTTAAGTAAAATGCGTTAAGTAAAATATTAAAGATGCCAACAACAACGAAATTATTGGAAAAATTTAGGTGGTCTACTTTGGCACCTTAGTGCTCAACCTGTGTTAACACAGGGTGACTTCAAAACTATTTTTTTTAAAGCTATACTCCTCCTTAACGATTACATATACATTTGGTCTTAATAGGTCCAGTAGTTAAGAAGTTCTATATTTATTACCACTTTTTATTTGCTTCACTCCACTGTGCGCCGTCTAGGGGAAATATTAGCAACCAAAGACGAAGCTTTGAAATATTTTGAATGAAAATATTTTCAAGATTTTAATTTTTATAACACTCTCTCATCTAATGTAAGTTTAGATGTTATGCTGGCGTTAAGTAAAATATTAAAGATGCCAACAACAACGAAATTATTGGCGATATTTATAAGGTTTTCAATCGAAATAGTGGCCTGCGAATGAAAAGGATTCATACATTGAAAACTAAACCCCTTCGGAATTACATACTTTTAAATATGTTGCAGTTACATCTACAGATGTGGAATTCGTATATTCAGTAAACTCAGCTGTTTTATGTGATTTTTAACTTTTTTTGTGCCAAAAAAAAATTTCCTGATAATAATATCGCACATCAAAAGTGACTCAACTCAAAAGTTTTCATTTTTCAGAAATCGAAAAAAAAATATTTACAACTTTTTACCAATTGAAACATAGAGAAAGACTGTTTTTTAGCAACAGTTAACAACAACAAAATACACTGATATATTTTTTTTTATAGATAAACAAATGTATTGGCATAGTTTAATCATATAAACCCGAAAAATTAACAAAATATGAACCTTTTTAACGGGGAGAGATGTAAATTTTCATACTTCCTCAGCAACATTGCTATCAAAAATATAAAAATTCAAAACTTTTTTATTTTTAAATAATTTTTGAAAAGGCCACATCAAAAAAGGTCAAATTTTTATTTATTTCAAATAATTATTAGGCAACTCTGGATAAAAATTTTCAAAATTTTTTTTTTTTTGTGATTGCAGTCCAGCAAATGTAAATATTTTTCGGTTTTTAATATAGCCGTTGCATAGTTCTCCACGAACGCCTAAAGAGTAATTGCATTGACATCAGCGTGGGTGTAAGACAAGACTGCGTTCTTTCCCCCTTACTTTTCAATGTTGTCCTTGATCTTGTAATGAGACAGTCCATTCCGAACGAGGGCGGTGTAAACTTGGATATCAATGCCAAACTAAACGATTTAGACTATGCAGATGACATTTGTCTTATTTCCCATAACTTCAGCGAAATGCAACGGAAGCTTGACCTAATTAGCTCATATGCTGACACAGTTGGTCTTAAAATAAACTCATCTAAAACAAAATCGCTACGTCTAAACACCGATAACACTCGTCAATTTAAACTTTCTCACCAAGATTTAGATGATGTAAAGGAATATCTCTACTTAGGCTCTATAATTGATAAATCTGGAGGTAGTGCTGCCGACATCCAATACCGACTGAATAAAGCTCGACAAACTTTTGGTTCGCTCGGCAAAGTTTGGTCATCCTCAAATATATCCATAAGAACGAAAGTAAACATCTTTAATTCAAATGTAACATCAACCTTGTTATATGGATGCGAGACCTTTAACCTGCCAATAAAAGAATTAAAGAAAATACAGTCGTTTGTAAATAGATGTCTTCGACGTATCCTGAAGGTGTTCTGGCCGAATATCATCAGCAACGAAGAACTGTGGTATAAAACTCAACAACAACAAATCGCTGAAACCATAAAAATCCGAAAATACAGATGGCTCGGTCACACTTTCCGTAAACCACAAAATGACATCACAAGGAAGGTGCTTGAGTTCAACCCCCAGGGTAGTAGAAGAATTGGTCGTCCGAGCAACACCTGGAGACGAAATACGCTAAGGGAAATTCAAGATGCAGGGTATTCCTGGAACCAAATCAAACACATAGCCGAAGACAGAGCGGAATGGAAAAAATTTGTTGTGGCCCTATGTTCCTCCTAGGAATTTAAAGGATTATATATAATATAGCCGTTTAAAAATACTGTGTTGAACAGTTTGTTCATAATGAGTTAACTACTTACACAAAAACACTAAAATCGAGTTTCAATAAAAAAATTGTTATTTCAATTAAAAGTTTAATTAAATTTTTACCTAGTATGGAAATTGTTGCATCAATCAAAATAATTTGTAACTATTTAATTGATTTGGTTGCAATTAAAATTTAAGAATGTCTATTAAAAATTAAATTGAATATATTATTCGCTAAAATTTAATAAAACTCCTAAATTAAATGCACAAATTTAAGGGATCACAAAAATTAAAAAAAAAAATCGCCTTAAAATGGTGAAAAAATCGCTAAAATTAAAAAAATTGCCAAATTAAAAAGAAAAGTCTAAAAGAAAAAGTCTTAGTAAAAAATCGCCAAAATAAAAAAATTTTTTAATTTTTTCCCCAAATTTAAAGATTCTTTAGGCTATTTTTTATATTTTTGGGCGATTTTTTTTTTTATTTAATAACACAGGCCTACAATGATTTTGGTGCCGCTAAAAATAAAACAGATTTCAAGTACGTTCGGTACCCTGATAAAAAATTGATACTTACTTTTTTAATGCTACGTGTAGTTTTCGAGCATTCATCTCTATATTAAAGTAATCAACGTATGTCTTCTTCACTGCATCTGTTATAGGTTTTCTAAACTTTTTTACTACATATTCACCACAAATATAACAAAATGTATTTGGATTATTTACACAACACCTTCTCGACGACGGCATATCGATATTATCATTTAATCAAAGAAATTAATTGACTATAATGACATTAAGTATAATAAAATACATTTTTTAGGTTATGACCTAAACGTAGCTTCGCGATTTTGACAGCTAACCATGACGTCTTGCGGACTAATTTACCAAATTATAACATAGAATTAGCGGCACCAAACAAAAAAAAAATGTTTTGTAGGCCTGTGTAATTTATTAAATTTCGGTGATTTTATAATATTTGGTGTTTTTATCTAATTTTGGTGATTTTTTTTTTTTTTAATTCTTTACAAATTTGTTCAATTTTGGCGATTTTTATTTTTTTAACGATTTTTTTACATAATGGCGATTTTGACTTTACCAGTAAGAAGGTTAAATGTTAGTAAAAATTCCCTGTCTATATTCATAAAGTATTTATTTAAAAACATTTTCGTCATTTTAAAAATATTTAAATTTTAGTAATAGCCTTCCTGTCGACCATACATGGGAATTTTTCATTACCATTGAAATTTCATTTCCATTAGTTGATACTAACAAAAATTAAAAAAAATTACCATTTAATGATAATAAAATATATTCCATTAGAAAAACCATTATTAATGATAATGAATTCACACTTACTAATGCATAAAAAGACTAATTACATTGTATGGATGGAATATAAAATTTTTTGAATTCAAAGCGCTATGGAATAAAACAATCAATGATTGGAATTGGAGTGCTTTATATTGGGACCGAACTTTAATGGAACGGAGAATAAATGGAACATGAAGAATGATAATGGAATGGAACGGGAAACGAGGGGAATTGTAACATTAGTTACGGGTAACGTAATAATATTGAACTGGGTTTTATCGGAGTATCTAAATTTATATTAAAAGTAAAAAAATAAATAATTTGTAAAAAAGGAATCCTACAGATCATTTGTGTATTAATATGTAAAATATACATTGTATATGTATTAATAAAGGGTGTCCCAAGAAGAACGCAATTTTTAAATCTGGCAACATTCGAAGTGTCATTGTTTGACATTTGAACAATTGTTATTGTTTGCTAGTAGAAGGTACGAGGTAGTAAAAATGGAGCGCTACACGAATGAACAACGCATTCTCATTGTGAAATTGTTTTACCAAAATGGTGAAAGTTTTGCGGCTACAGTTCGCAAATTGCGATCAATTTGGGGTCACAATAATGCTCCAAAAGAGTCAACTGTAAAGAGATTAATGGATAAATTTGCCGAAACTGGGTCTGTTAGTGATGTAAAGACAACAACGCGCCATCGACCAGGTCGATCGACCAGGTCGATCGACCGAAAATGTCGCAGCTGTACGTGATGATGTCGCTCAAAATCCATCCACCTCAATTCGACACCGAGCTCAGCAAATTGGTGTCTCCAAATCCACTTTGCAGCGAATTTTGACGAAAGATTTGCATCTTCATGCATACAAAGTTCAATTGACTCAGGAACTGAAGCCAGCTGACCATGGACAGCGAAGGGAGTTCGTTAATTGGGTATTGGAGAGACAACATGATAATACTGATTTTGCCTATAAAATCATCTTCACTGACGAGGCCCATTTTCATCTTGATGGCTTCGTCAATAGGCAGAATTGTCGCATTTGGGGTGAGGAAAATCCTCGAGTGATTCACGAGGAGCGAATGCATTCTCAACGTGAGACTGTGTGGTGTGGTTTTTGGGCTGGAGGAATCATAGGACCTTTTTTTATGAAAATGAGGCAGGTCAAGCGCAAACAGTCAATGGTGTTCGGTATCGTGAAATGATTACCAGTTTTTTCTTGCCTAGAATTGAATAAATGAATGTGGAGGGCATGTGGTTCCAACAAGACGGCGCCACATGTCATACAGCCAGAGAAACAATTCAATTGCTGCATCAGTCATTTCGCGGTCGTGTTATTTCGCGTTTTGGAGATCAGAATTGGCCGCCTAGATCGTGCGATTTAACACCATTAGATTTTTTTCTTTGGGGTTTTTTGAAGTCGATGGTTTACGCGAATAAGCCGACGACGACTCAAGCCTTAAAAGAGGAAATTGGACGCTGCATTAATGAAATACCGCAGCATTCATGCAAAACGGTCATTTAAAATTTCATTAAAAGATCGCGTGCATGCCAGCAAAGCCGCGGCGGCCATCTGCACGATATATTGTTCCATACATAACCTCATTCTGTCTACTTTACGATATAATAAAGTTTCACGATTTTTTTTAAATATCTGTGTTTTATTTAAAATTTAAAAATTGAGCTCTTCTTGGGACACCCTTTACATTCTATATGTATTAATACTACTTTAATGTCGGAAATATAGGCCATTTAAAAAAACACAATTTATAAATTGGCTAGTATCTCAAAAACTAAGCGTTATATCGAAAAACGGACAAAACTTTTGCAAAACTTGACCCACGTAACACGTACTGCTGCTTATACAAATATGCTAAGTGTTCTGATTCCACTCGTTCGCCGTTCCATTCCATATCGTTCCATTGTGTACCATTGTTCATTTCATTAGCGGAGTGTTTATATTTTAATTTTCATGGAAGTATATGGGTAAACAAATAATTAGGAAGCCTTGTGTTTGTTTCATAAAAAATGAATCCCTACACTCAGGGAACTTCTGCTTTAAAAATATGTAGTTGTTTGGGTTGTAATACAGTTCCTTTTCTTTAATGTAAATGATTGTCATTTGTAGAACAAATTAAAATTTTTACTAATCTTGTAGTTCATTCAATATAACAACCCACATCAAATGACTGTATTATGATTTCACGTTAATTTTTTACAGTTGTTTTTTGTTTTTTAAAAATATAAAAAAAAATAAATGATTGTTTATTTTTTACTAACATGTGCTTCATTTTTACAACAATTGTTAGTCATTTTTTTAAAACATTAAAAAACAAATGACAATGTTAGTTAAATTTACTGTAATGTAAGTCGTCCTTCTTTTAAGTGAAATTTGATTTGTTTTTAACCACATTTGCAGTGGTCTTTATCGACATAGTATTCTAAGTGTACAGATATCTCCCTGTGAAGCAAACACTTTGGTCTATTTTATTTCCATTTCGTTCTATTTCTTTTTCTATGTTTAGTGTTCCAATTCCACTCGTTCCATTAGATTTCTTTCTACTTTACTTGGTTAGAAACTAGACTAAAAATTAACATCTATATGATTTCAGAAATTTTGGGCTCATTAATTAGAGCTTTCCTTCCCTGATTCAAACGATTTTTCACTATTTTAAAAGTCTATTTTTCAATGGTATTTATGTTTTTTTTTAATTGATTCATTATTAATGGCAATGAAACTTAATTTTAATGAATATAATCAATGAAATTAAATCCTCAAAGCATTATCATTAATTAAAAAAATTGTAATGAAAATAATTTCATTACGATTGATATCAATGTAATCGTAATGAAATCAGCATTTCATTAGTCCACTTAATTCATTAGTCCCAAGTATGCTGTCGACACATTGAAAAATAAATTGCAATTTATTAAACAATAAATTCCATTACAAATACACCGCAAACCCAACACAAAAGCAATTTATTTGTGTAAAACTATTTATGAAAATACCGTAAAATATATTAAACAATTAAATCAATATCAAATATAACACACCCTAAAGAAATCGCAGTGAAATAAAATAAAATTAAATTGTCATTTAATGATCAGACAACAATTTTCATAATAAAGCGCAGTTAAACACGTTTAAAAATAAATTGAAAATGAAAATACAACTTAAAGGCATATCAAACGACAGATACACTTAATAACTATTTAGATATTTTGACAGATTTTATTAAATCTACAAAAAAAATTGCAACAATAAAAAAACAAATTAAAATGTTTTCGCAAAAAAAAATATATAATTAATTATAAACAGATTTTTGTTAAGTTTTCTTAAAAATTGACAAATAAGGAACTTAATCTGCAGAATATTAGTAGATTTTCAATTTCAGTTTTTAAATCTGAACCTACTTATATAGGCTATTTTCAAAAATATTTAATACTAGCTGACCAGGCAAACGTTGTTTTGCCTTCAAATTTCAATTGTAATTAATTCTTTAAATCAAGAAATTTCTTTTACGCAAATAAATAATTAAAAAAATAAATTCACATTAGTAAATCATTTTAAAATTTGTAATTTCATGGGAAGCCCAACGCCTCTTTGTCCTTCTATCGCCTTTATTTGCTGAAGTATATAAAATGAATAGCTGAAAACAACTGCCATAACAACTGCGACGTCACCTATAACCGGTGCATTAAAGCGCCGCTCATGCTCACCAGCCGCTGTCTGGTCAGCTCTTATCACAACCGTAAATTCATCTGTCGGCATCTGTTCTAGGGCTGTTTTGAATAGACGGATGAGGCTGTTGTGTTCGTGTAACATAGCCTGAAGATTAACATAGGTTTTTTTTTAAATATTAACATATTAACATAGGTTTTGCAAATATCTTCGGAACTACATAACCGATTTAAGAGTTTGATATCTCATATATATCAATTTTTGATATAATTTGGACTATAACCTTTCAAATGAAACTGGTTTGGGCCAAATCGGTTGGATAGTTTTAGAGTCTATAGAGGACAAACATACAAACATTGTATTTTATATATATAGATTAATATTAATTTTGTATATGAGCTAAATAATCACTTTGTATGGGAGCTGCCACGCCCACTGGTATGATCCCGCCCAATTTTCACATGACTATTCATAATATAATCAACGTGCACAAATTTCTAAGACTCTGGCTATTATAGAACTGTAGATATATGATATTAAATATTTACTTTGTATGGGAGCTGACACGCCCGCTGGTCCGATCACGCCCATTTTTCCCATGACTATTCACATTAACAAATAATCAACGTGCACAAATTTCTAAGACTATGGCTATTATAGTACTGAAGATATATGATATTAAATATTTACTTTGTATGGGAGCTGCCACTCCCACTGGTCCGATCCCGCCCATTTTTTTCCTGATTATTCAAATCAGTAACATATGGGACACTGCAATGTTTCAAAACTCTTGCTATCACAATAGTCAAGATATATGATGTTATTCAATTTATGTGGGAGGGGCCACGGCCACTTGAAATATATATATTATAATTTGGACTATAACCTTTCAAATGAAACCGGTTTGGGCCAAATCGGTTGGATAGTTTTAGAGTCTATAGAGGACAAACATAGAAACATTGTATTTTATATATATAGATTATAGATTATAGATTATTTTTATGTTTCCGCTCGTAACTTAAAAAAAAAAAAATCCGGAACGATATATAGCCTATGTCCATCCTGGTGGACCAAATTAAATATTGGTAAAAAATTTAGAAATCGTATGATTAGTTACGGAGATTACTCTTTATAATATTAAGTATAGATAGGATTTGTTTTTTCACACATATTTTTTTATGGCACATTAATAAGATTTTATACTATAATAAACCACTGTTTAGGCACGTCGAATTCGTTTGCGTCGATCACTTTCTGCAAGGGGCACAAAAGTTATGGCGTTTTAAAGTTCAAAATTTAAAAAAAAATCGAAAAATTACAGTTTTTGATTAATTAAAAAAAAATACCACATGTATAACATTGTTTTCTATTTTCTTTTTTTTTTGAGTTGTCATGGAAATTTACTCTCTTATTTTGTGCTTTCCAGAAAATCTTCGTCAAATTCTGTGGTGTTTCAAAAAATTTAATTTTTGACTTAGATCCGCGACTTAAGAGATATTTAAAACTGATAACTTGTTTTAGAGATTATATTTGAATTTAAGGCCATCAATTGAAGAGAAAATGTATTTTCTACAAGTAAATTCCAACTTTCAAGCAAAAAAAAAGACAAATATTTTTTTCAATCTGCCGAATTTCATGTTTAGGGGTTAAAAAGTGGGGAAACAACTAATTTGTTTTTGTAGAAAAACTTGTCTTTGGTTTACAAAAACTAGATTTATTTGTACACAGCATTAAAGAACGCAAGAAAAAAAAAATTAAATGGTTTTGTTGTGGTTGCCGATTTTTTTTTTTTTTTTTAATAAAAATAAATTCCAGAATCAAGAATAATCACGAAATCTCAAAAAACACAGGATTTTAAATAATCCCTGAAAAATCCCGGAATTTCGGGATATTCAAAATAACAATCCCGGCATTTTTAAATATAAATTTAAAATAGCAAACTCCAAAAAATATAGTTGAACATAAAAATGTTTTACAGTTATATTAGTTTTTTGTTTTTATATACATCGAGATTATTTTTATGTTATTTTCAATTTATAACGAGCTTTCAACCTCCGTATATTTACAAAAATAAAGCAAATCAAACATATTAGCTAGGTTGATACTAGTATTTCGATCTGGCTAAAGATCTCATCAGAACCCGAAGTTTTAGAAAAGCTAGAGCCTATATAATAGGCAGAACTTTAACAAAAAACCTATTAATAATCAATTTTGCTCCATTCTTGTCTTGATTGATAATCATATAAAATTGTAATTTAACAGTACGTTAAATTCATAATATCTACCCCCCCCCCCCCCCCCCATCCAAATTAGGTTTTCGGTTATATATATTTCAAGTGGGCGTGGCCCCTCCCACATAAATTGAATAACATCATATATCTTAACTATTGTGATAGCAAGAGTTTTGAAACATTGCAGTATCCCATATGTTACTGATTTGAATAATCAGGAAAAAAATGGGCGGGATCGGACCAGTGGGAGTGGCAGCTCCCACACAAAGTAAATATTTAATATCATATATCTATAGTACTATAATAGCCATAGTCTTAGAAATTTGTGCACATTGATTATATTATGAATAGCCATGGGGAAATTGGGCGGGATCATACCAGTGGGCCTGGCAGCTCCCATACAAAGTGATTATTTAGCTCATATACAAAATTAATATTAATATTAAATATCTAGGGTTCTATATTGGCTATATAGCCTTCAAATTTTGTACGAATCCATCAATTACAAATATTAGTAGTCGAACTGAAAATGGGCGGAATGGGATAAATGGGCGTGGTACCAAAAGCAAAAAACAAATAAGCATTAAAATAAATTATCACATTCAAGACTTTTTGCAAGGTTATTTAATAATATTGTTCAAAAATTGTTTTAGCGTTCCTCATAGTCCTAGAATAAATAAAAAATGTAAAGAAGTAAACAATAAATTTTATGATATGGTTTTAAGTAACAATTCCTGTTTAACAGGTACACTTAACATAAAAAATATATTTTATTGCTATGGTAATCACATGCGGTTTAATTTCCATCATTACAGAATTTAACAAGTGAATTAGTTCAGGTATATACAAGTCATCATAGAATTAACAAGTGAAATGGATCAGGTATATTTCCCCCCTTAAGCGTGAAAAACGCGTTTTCAATAACACAGGTATTCATTGAACATTTTTCAATAATTTTATTGCTGCATCAGGCAAATTTTTTAAAAAAAATGAATATATAATTCTGTTTGATGTTTGATCTAATTATGATGATAAATATGAGTATGAGCGGCGCTTTAATGCACCGGTAATAGGTGACGTCGCAGTTGTTATGGCAGTTGTTTTCAGCTATTCATTTTCTATACTTCAGCAAATAAAGGCGATAGAAGGACAAAGAGGCGTTGGGCTTCCCATGAAATTACAAATTTTAAAATGATTTACTAATGTGAATTTATATTTTTAATTATTTATTTGCGTAAAAGAAATTTCTTGATTTAAAAAATTAATTACAATTAAAATTTGAAGGCAAAACGTTTGCCTGGTCAGCTAGTATAATATAAATTTTAGGCACATTTTGCGATTTTTCCATCATCCGTTCTTTTTTTTACACGAAATAAATGTTCATATTTGTCTTTTTGCTTATGTACAAAAATGCTTTGATCCTTTGCAAAGTGGAATGATAAATTGCACTTATAATAATCTATAGGTAAAATACACGAAAACCGTTGTTCATTTTACGAAAGTTTTGGTTATTTTGACATTACGAAAAAATTTGTAGAATATACAAATCACATTTCGTAAAGTTTTGTAAAAACTTTTTTTAAATAAAAATGTGGTGCATACCTTACGGGTTTATTTTAAAATTAAAAAAAAAAAAAATGTAATGGTGCCACACCAGAATCGAACTCACGATTTCAGTGACGTCCTGCTGTGTTGAAGTAGACCCCTCTACCATTTGCACCAAAGTAGCTGATGCAATACAACAAACTAAAAAGGAACTTAAGTCGAAAATATTATGAAATTTTTATGAAAACTAGAAAAATATGCTACAAATATTTAATAAAAAAGGTAAAATGGCAATTAAATATTTTTATTATGTTTATTGAACTTAATATAAAATAATATAATTTTTTTTATAAATATATCAAATAATATATTAAAAAACAAAATAAAAAAATAATAATAATAATAAAAAACTTAAATAACAATTTCAAACTAATTGTATTTTATTATTAAATATTTTATCTTTTTAAATATTTGTTTTATAGAATTTCATACTAAACCCGGCAAATAAAGTGGAAGTAGTGTTTTCGGGTCCTCTTTAACTTGTTTTAGGATCATCTTTATTAAACAAAATACAAAATATCCATTTATATCAAAACACAAAAATAGTAATAATGAAATAAAAAATAAAACATAGAAAAAAATTGTCCTGGAAAGGAGTTGAACTCGCAACCTTCTGATTGCAAATCCGACCTCTAACCACATCAACATCCATATGTAATATTTGTAACATTACAAATTTTTGACCAATGTACTAAAAAAATATTACGAAATCATGTTTGTATTTTTTACGAAATTTGTAAATTTATATAATTTGTTTTATACAAAAGTTTTGTAATATAAACAAAATGTTTGTACATTCTACGAAAAAAAATTTACGAAAAATATATTTGTATTTTTAAGCATGGATTATTATGAGTGTGTGCTTTAAAAATTTATAGTTGTTTGGGTTGTAATACAGTTTCTTTATTTTTAATGTAAATTTCAGCCATTTGTAGAACAAATTTAATTTTGTACTAACCTTGTAGTTCATTTAAAAAACAAACCACATCAAATGACTGTTTTATGAGTTTACATTCATTTTTTGCAGTCGTTTTATGTTATTTAAAAAAAAAAAACATGTTTGTTTATTTTTTACTAACATATTAAGTTAATTTTTACTACCAATGTTAGTAAATTTTTGAACAGTACAAACGAATGACAAATGGTAGTGGAATTTAACAAAATGTTGGTCGTCCTTTCTTCAAGTGAAATTTCATTTGTTTTTGACTACATTTGCTGTCGTCCTTACCTACATAATATCCTTAGTGTAGGAAAATAAATAAACTGATATAAAACAATTTGTCAAATGATTTACTACTTTTCTGATTTTTAACCATAAAAATAAAAGGATTTTATTTGATACTAGTATATCGAGCTGCTTAAAGATCTCACCAGAACCCGAAGTTTAAGAAAAGCTAGAACCTCCAGAATAGGCAGAGCTTTAACAAACAAAAAACTAATAATCATCAATTTTGCTCCATTCTTGTCTTCTTAGTAATCAAACACGTGGCTAGGGTATTTTCCTAACAAGCATCATAACGTTACTAATGTTCTATTTATATCAAAAAAATTTTGTTTTTACTCTGGCTCAATTAATATTTTCCACAGTTTTATTAGTTTTTTGTTTTTATATACCTCGAGATTATTTTAATGTTATTTTTTTATTTTATTTCTAACGAGCTTTCAACCTCCGTATATTTACAAAAATAAAGAAAATCTAACATATTAGCTAGGTTGATAGATATATTTCGATCTGGGTAAAGATATCATCTCACCAGCACCCAAAGTTTTAGAAAAGCTGCAGAATAGCCAGAGCTTTAACTTTGTTTCTTATAAGTTTTGTGTTTTTAAAAGAAACTTAAAACTTTATTTGCAATTTACTGCTCCGGTGACACTTTATTGTTTTAAAAATCTTTTACGATGCTAAACGTATTTTAAAGATTATTTTCTTTTAACTGCTACTTTTAATGTAAATTAAACAAAATTACTTAAATTATGTTTTTGTATTACAAACAAACAAAAAAGACACAATGTAAACGAAATAAAATTTTCCAACATGTTTGCAAGAAAAATTACTTTTCAATTGCTTTTTTTTTTTTTTGGAAAATAAACACGTTTTCCAAGTTAATCATGCTAATTATTATTTGTTTAGAAATTATGTAAAATATTTTTTTTTCTAATGTGTTTTATAGATTATTTTAAAGCCATGTACATTAGAGCGGCATATTTTTGTATGAAGAAAAACTTTTTTTGAAAAATGTCGTGGGTTGGATTCTCACCAGAGGCACTGGTCTGTTTTCGCTACAACGCGCTGAAGGCCATAGTAGCTAGTGCTCGGTTAGGGTAATAGTATATAATTTGTAATTATATGATTATTAATCAATAAAAAAAAAAATAAAATATTTGGTGCGAATTTGAAAAAATCGGATAGCTTTAACTCGTGGCGACCCGCTACCAAAGTTTTCGATTTTAGAAAATTTTTCTTAAATTACTTTAATAAAAATATGTCTTGCGACACATAATTTTCTTTTTGTTTTAAGTTTTTTTTTGAGATATTGCCATTTGATTTTCACTAAAAATGGAGACTTTTTCCTCTGGTCTAGTAATTTTTTAAAAATTATCTTAGAACTTTAAGTTTTTGCACTCAAATACTACACAAAATATGCTTTTATTAGACCATAATTATGTCAGAAATTAGAGATGATGTATCACAAAATATATTTTTTCAAATTGGAAAATGAAAATTTTTCTTAAATTGCTTTTTTAAAAATATTTCTTGTGACACGCCATTTTTTTTATTAGTTTTGGCATGCTGAACACGAATATTTTGAAATTTTTTAAATCGGACTAACCGTTTTAGAGATATGGCGATTCCATTTACACTAAAAGTTTTTCCTCTATTCTAGAAATTTTTTAAAAATGAACCTAGAATTTTTTGTTTTTGCACTTAAATACTACATGAAACTTGCTTTTATTTGACCCTAATTATTTCTTAAAGTAGAGACGATGTATCACAAAATATATTTCTTAAAATGAATCTTTAATTTTTTTTATTCATGTATTAAAGACTTTCGCGCAGATCGCTCACTCAGGGAACTTCTGCTTTAAAAATATGTAGTTGTTTGGGTTGTTATACAGTTTCTTTATTGAACAAATTTGTTAATCAAATTAAATTTTTTACTAACCTTGCAGTTCAATTAAAAAACAAACCACATCAAATGACTGTTTTATGATTTTACATTCATTTTGTACAGTTGTTTTTTGTTATTTAAAAAAATACAAGTTTGTTATAATTTTTATTAAAAATAAAAGTTATGTTTTTTTCGACCTTTAATTGTGCAATGAAAATGAAAAATATTCAAGTTCGAGGCCATACTCTATATTTCTTCATTAGGATATTGTCCGAACAAATAATCTATAGAGTTTTTTGTTTTCAAATTTATTATTTGACCCTTTCAGGAATGTGTTGATAGATCTATTTCGGGAATTTTCTAGGTTCCCATCATCAGACAACGTTTTGAAAGCGGTAACAATCCCATGCCAAACATCAAACATACATATGAACTAGTTTACTCACTACATGAGAACTAATATACATATGAGTTTGAAGTTAAAGATTATAACCATTGATCAAAAAATTAATTGAAAACTTGTTTGATGTGCAAGATCCACCTCTGGTGGATATTCAATACACGTTTTTTTGTTTCTCTCTCCTTTTTATTTATATTTTGTTTAGTTTGTAAGCAAAACAGGGGAAGTAAACTTGGCGGTACTCTGCCTTTTATACAAGTTTGTTATAATTTTTATTAAAAATAAAAATTATGTTTTTTCGACCTTTAATTGTGCAATGAAAATGAAAATTATTCAAGTTCGAGGCCATACTCTATATTTCTTCATTAGGATATTGTCCTAACAAATAATCTATAGTTTTTTTGTTTTCAAATTTATTATTTGACCCTTTCAGGTAAATTTAGAAATGTTGAGGTTAGGAAGAAGAATAAACGTTTTTCTCTAAAACTTATAAACACTATTAATTTTTAAATCAGACTAGTTTTTGCCTTTTTATGGACAGGCTCATCAGTGATTTTCCATTTAAATTGTATTATTATTTGTGTCTTATAATTGTCAGATTGCCTCTATATGATAAATTTTTCAACAACCTGCGGCTGTAAGAATCAAACCTGCGCTCATCTTACATTACAAACGTAACAATACCAAGTCATGACCGTTTAGCGATCACACCCAAGTATGGCCTCGAATGTAATGCAGCTAAATTGCAGTTTTCTTTCCTATTAGCTTTTTCTGTTATTATATGTTATACTCAGAAGTGACAACACTAACAACACAAATGTTCCATTTTTAGATTTTTGTTTATTTTTCTAATCTCCTCCGTCTCTATTTCACAATGTTACCAGTAAAAGTTTGTTTATTTTTAACTAACATGTGGTTCGTTTTTATTACAATTGTTAGTCATTTTTTGAACATTAAAAAAACAAATCATAATATTAGTTGAATTTACTGATATGTAAGTCGTCTTTCTTTAAGTGAAATTTCATTTGTTTTTAACTACATTTTCAGTGGGGTTTACCTACATAGTATTCTAAGTGTAGTTTTGTCTATTTTGCCAGTGCAAAAATAAGATAAAAAAAAATTTGTAGAATGGAGTAAAAAAACTCCATTTTTAGTAAAAATATCAAGTCGAAATACCTCGAAAACTGTTGGTCCGATTAAAAAAAACAATTTAAATATTCGTGTTTATCATGCCAAAACTAATGAATTAATTAATTGCAAGACATGTTATTATTAAAGCAATTTAAGTAAAACTTTCAAAAACATAAAAACTTGTTCGAGGGGCGCCACGTGCTAAAGCTAACCAATTTTTCTCAAATTCGCACAACCTAACTTTTTGTCCTAGTTCCACAATAACCACAACATTAATCGATAAAAATCGAAAGTTTAAAAATAAAATGCCGCTCTAACGTACAAATTTAATTTGTTGCTGTTTATCTTTCGAGTATTTATTTGGAAATTTAGTAAGCATGCTTGATTTAAGACATTTTAATTATTTTCAGTTTTGTTTTAACCACGTATGGCAGGCAATACCACTAAAATACCGTTACCGTTTCAAAGCCCTTTCAACTGACTATCGCTATCCCTTAAATACAGTTACAGAAATAATTTAAATATCGTTATCCTCAAAATACAGTTACTGAAATAATTGAAATAGCGTTATCCTTAAAATACCATTACCGAAACAATTTGACAACACAAAAAAAAAAAATAATCGTAAACTAGCCAGTCATTTGAATTTTTTTTTTTTCGTTAGACCAACACTCAGGGGATGCCCCCTATAATACAATTAATTGTGTTGATATCAGGAAATTAGGTTATGGGGTGGAGAAAAGAGGGAGTAGTGTTAGTGAATATTTGATTTGAATTTCGCTACATTCATTACAGTCATTTGAATTCGGGAGTAATGGGGCTTAAAAACATCGGTGTTCATAAGCATAAGCTAAATAAATAAAATAACATTACCCTCATAATACCGTTACCGAAATAACTGTAAAACAATTATACTTAAAATAACGTTATCGAAATAACTAAATTGCCAGAATAAGTAAAATATCGTTAACGCTAAAATATCGATACTGAAATAACTAAAAATATCGTTACTAGAGATGAAACCCGTGGCAAAATATCGTCTTCGTCAGCTCGAGCCAAAAACTTGAAGGGAAAAATGCTTGAAGGAAAAAAGTGTCGGCGACGGTTATTGGCTAATTGGCTGAACTGTGTGTGTTACAACAGCTAAACACTCAAAATTTTTTCAAGAAGGCAAAAATCTTGCTAAGAAAAAAACCAAGCTATATGTATTTTTTAAGGAAAAAAGTGTCGGTGGCGGCTAATAATCGGCTGAAGGTTAAATTTCATAAGAATTGTGTGTGTTACAATAGGTAAAAAATCAAATTTTTTTCAAGAAGACAAAAATCTTGCAAAGAAAAAAACCAAGCTAAATTTATTTTTGGGTTGCAAACACTTTTGCCAACTTTTGTAGAGTAGCTAAATCTGACTCAAAAATCGCTAAAATAGCTTAATTTCTTTTTAGATAGAAAAGTGAAAAAAATAGAAAAAACCGCTAAAACTGAAAAAAAAAAAATAGAGGTTATAATTGAAATATTTTAAATTATTGGTATATTTGTAATACAAAATTTTGCAGATATTTAGTCACAAAATGTTAAAAGGGCAAATTAAAATAAATTTTTAGTTAACTAGATGAATTTTAAAGAATAATTTTATAGTTTCTATAGGCAAACACAATATAAAAAATGTTTGTTTTAGATATATTATTAAAATTTGGATTTTTTTTTAAATCACATTTTATACATTTTGTCACAGGACAAATTGCGACAAATTTTTGAAAACTCGTTTTTTAGCATAATACAACTTTTTAGCCATCTTGCAAAGAAATATTGCTAAATTGTTCATGTATTGTTCACCGCGAATTTTTCGGCAGATGCAATTTTGGGATTCGCCATACTACACACAGAGAAAAAGAGAGTCAACCGAATTGAAAAGTCTGGTAACCACTTATAACTTCTGTTAGTACAGCGAAATTTACATTAGATTTCAGAATATTTTGGGTATTGCAACTAAAATTTAGTTAAATTAACCGAACTTTGTTATGAAAACTGACGTGAAATTGTACAAACCGATTGAAATGCGTAATAACCGAATTGGAGTCGTAGGAGTTTGGAGTCGGAGTAAGCAAATTTCAGTTGGCAAATATCTAAATTTTTCTCTGTGTGTACTTACTAAATTGAAACAATAAAATGGTTTATTATACATTTCAAATGATTTAATCTTTGAAATCGCAAACAATTCATTCAAGTAACTAAAAATCAATAAGAAATATTGAAAAATTTGAGAAATTTTGTCACATTAAAATGTAAAATTCAACCACTTAGATGTACAATATTTGAATGAAATTTTTTACACGGATACAATTATCAAACTGTGGTCAAACCCAATAAAAAATTTGATTTTATAAGAGTTATCCATGGTTTTTTCTTCTCCAGTGAAGTTCTGAAAATGGATTATATACTCTTGTTCAAGGCATCCAAGTGTCAAAATGATTTCAGCTCAATAAATGTCACGTGAAGACACTTAATTTTAATGTTATTGCAATATCTAGATATCGTTGTTATCGGATCTTGCAATGTCTGACATCAATTGTTAAATTTTGTTGTTTTTGAAAAAAATTATGACATTTCTTAACAATAAAATAAGTAAAAAAAAGTACATACATATATGTCACAATTGGATCAACAAATAGTAGAAAAGCAGCTAGTTTTTTCATAAAAAACAAAAAAATTTTGCATGCATCTTCATATCATATTATATGGCATATTTAAATCTGAAATTAAATTGTGTCATATATGCGTGCAAAAACAGAAAATGTATTGTTTTTTGTGTATTGTTTTCCACTAATATTCGTTTTAAGCAAACATTTTCTATTTTATTATTGTCGAATAAGTCAAACGGCTTAGCAGACAGCCGATTATAGACGATAGTGTCGACGCACTGTGTCGCGATTTCATGGCCAAAAATAGAAGCAGCTAGAGTAGGGAGGTGAAATTTGGCATGTATGTTTTTCTTAGGAAAAGAAGTATTTTTGCGAAATTTGGAGAAAGTCTAACAAGTGCCACGCCCACCTCCCATACAACCTAAATTTAAAAATTGTTAAAACTTGGAAATTAGTAATCAGATAAGAGCGACAGTTTGCATGTGAATATATTTATTAATATTTTAACATATTTCCAATTTTCAAAAAAATCGGACAAGCGCCACGCCCACCTCCCATACAACCCAAATAAAAAAATTATTATAATTTGTAAATAAGTGATCAGATAAGAGCAAAATTTTACAAAAGTAAATTTAGTACGTAAGTCCTTGCCGCTCAGTAAAAACAAATTTAGAAACATAAATTTTATTTATTTAACATAACATATTTAACATACATACATAAAATATATATAAGTTTTACAGGCAATCAAAGTATATTAACAATTATCACTGTAATCACTTTCAGATTCTACCAATGATTCATTCGCTGTTTTTATGTCGTTAAATCTTTTCTTTTCAACTAAATACCCTTTCAGATCATTTAAATCACTTTTTCTTAAAAGTATTTTCTGACTATGCATCGAAATTGATGGCTCTGACTGCAAAATAAGATAATTTATGAGGTCTCTCATGGAGGCAATCCTACTTATTTTTCTCGTATGTCTTAATCTTGCATTTCTTATAATTTTGTGACTTGATTCTATTGCTTCTTCTGATAACATTCCAATGGGAATGGTAGAATATTTAATAAAATCTATACCATGAACTAAAATTTTGTGCACAGTTGAAGGCATATAGTACCAAGAATATAATTCGAATTATAAAAGTGCAGTATCTTTTAAAAGCTTTTCAAAACTTGATATATTTATATAATGACCACTTGAAAGTGTTCTTAAAATAATGGAAAATTTTTTTATTAACCTTACATCTACATTAGTAATCTGAGCTGAAAGTTCCACATTAGAAAAGAAGCGCCTTGCAGTATTGCCATCATTCGTTGTGCCATACCCCGTCTTAACCTTATCAACTATAAGACCCATTTCAGACTTAAATTTGGCTTGAATATTTCTATTTTGCTCAGCAACCTGATCTTTATTTTCTTTTCCTACCACTTTCCAAACATTTGATCCATGCATGTAATGTCGACAATCCATACTGATAGCACTGCTCATTCACAGGCCTTTCGAAAACCGATAAGCTGTTCATTTCAGATGGCTTAGCTCGACATAAAGCACAAGTTGAACTACTACTGTTTCCACTTAATACATTTAAAACTGCACCATCCATCATCGTCAACTGCATTTTATAATGAACGTTAAGATTTTTGTTTTTTGAAATGTATTTATATGTATCTAGACCTTCAATTTCTGAATTTATGCTATCCCTTACTGATTGTATTACATTTGGATTCTCCTTTGTAAAAATAATTTTAAGGTTTACATTACCTCCAAGATGAGTGTTTATCATTTTCCCAAACTACTTGATCATCTGCCCAATCCAACAAGCGTACACACAGAAAACAGTTTCATTGCTACAACCGAATTTTTTGCCAACCGAATTTTTGTAGTCATGTGTACTATGTTAAAATATTGTTGCTGATCTGGTTGTTGTTACTGAATTTCTATTAGACTAGCTGAAACTTTTAACCGTACCTACCGAATCATAAAATTATGATTGTTGGACCAGTCGAAATTATTTTGTAGAACCTATCAAATTAATTAAATTAATACACAGTTTCCATTCAATTATAATAATTTTTTTTATATTTTTATTTGAGGAAAACTTGAAATAAGTAAATAAAATATAGAAAAAATAGAAGTTAGAAGATAAGCTATTACAGATATATAACTAAAGTCTAATAGCATTTACATGTTAAAAAATTCCTTAAAGTGTTTTTCTTTTTATAACGCATAATTTCATAGATTTCCCTGAAAAAATAGCGTACGAATCTGCAAGGTTACTAAGAGATACATTTTAATGAGATTCATTAAAACATGTTTCTAATCTTTTTAAAGTGGAAATATTATCAACCAAAGTTGAAACTTTGACATAATATAAAACTTACACGGTTAAAGATATTTTAACAGTTAAAGTTTTATATGAGTCATTCCAAAAATTTCAATTAGATTTTAGTCGTTTGTAATGAATCTGTTTGGATTTTATTGAAAGTAAGCACATTTCAACGTTCTGTGATAGTGCGCGTTCTAAAGCATCTAAAAGTTCGATAATTTTAAAAAAACTAAGAATAATACATAATGTTTAAGCTGCCCTAACAATTTAGGTTTCTATCCGATTTTTACAAATCTTTCCAAAACGTTTCTGATTTTATATACACGTATGCCTTAACAAAATTGGTTATAATTAAAAAAAGCCACATAAAACTTGCTACTTTTACAAAATAACCGCATAACTTATATATAGGCTCCATCCATTATGGTAAACAATTAGACATACTCTGCAAGGGTATCACCAAAGACCACAAGAAAAACAACTGGCATTATGAAACTTAATGAGAGAGGAATTAAAGGTTTAGTTCAAATAATAGGTGGTTAAAAAGTGTATACCTGTTCCTTCAGTAACCCAGCTTACACATATGGAATAATATAGTAATGCATACTACAAAGAAGCGAACTTTAAACTTACTAAACAACACTTTCTTTTAGGTTTCAAAACAAATTACCAAAACTCTTTAATTTTGTCGAGGTTTTTCTTTTTGCTTGGATCCATGATATTTTTACTGAAACGTATCGGCCACACCATCCCTATTTAAGGTAAATTTACGGCTGAAAGTTTTTCTTTAAAAAAATAAAACAATTGATTTAAAATACATTTAAATTTGTTTAAACAAAATTACCCCTATTACTGCTACGTCAATTTCATGTATAAGATCGCTTATTGCATATAATATACCGCCATTTTAACTTATGCCATTAATTTACAACGTGTAACTGCTTAAAACAAACTCTTCTTATACATATTTTGAAATAAATTTTATTTCTAATATGTTTGTATTTTTTTTTTTTTTTGACAACTAATACAAATTTATTTTCTTTTAGCTATGGTCTTGATTTTATGGGTATGACAACAAAAATTTCAAAAATTTATTTAGATATGTTTTATATTTGGTGACGCAACTGAAAAATCATCACAAAACCTTAAACCTTATTTTAAAATCGGTAAATATAACTAAGATTCAGTAGATATTATTTAGTAGAGCATTAGTAAAAATTAGTTATATAAATTTGATTATTGCAACAAACATGTAATCGCAGTGTCTAATTATTTGGGAAAAATTAGCTTTTTTGCATTTTTGAAGCAGTTGCTACTATCAAAATATTCGAAAAGAAAATATTTTTGTCTGAATTGGGTAGGAACATAGAATTGATTAGTGCAAACATATAAATTTAGTTGAAACTTCAAATTTTTAGTTACTGAGGACAACGATTTGTTAATATAATAAATATTTTGCAATTTTAATCAAATTTATGCTGTTATTGTAAAATCATGGTAAATACAACAATTTTCTAACTAATATTTTCCCTGTGTGTAAAGGAACGAAAGAAGTAACAAACATAAATTCATCACTAGCTTCCTCATTTTCAAATTTTTGTTTGTATACACTATGATCACTACTGCCGTCAAATCCCCACTTGCATTCCAAAACTATATCGTTTTCGGTATCAATATCATGAACATCTAAAATGCTTCTTACAGTTTTGTCTAAAATTTTTTGTAAGGGAACCTCTGCAGAAGTTTCTGTTACTTGAATGTCATCAGGCAAAATCTTTTTTTTAGCATCTGCAATCATATAGTATGACGGAAAGCAATCTTCGTGAAGAGCATTTACTACTTTTCTCATCATATTGTACTGCCTCATATATAAATCCATATCAATGTATAATGCTAGAGCACTTTCAACAGAAATTTTCTTATTAGTATTTGAACCTGTTACCATTTCTGCGGCTTTTTTAAGAGCTTCAGATGAAGTAGAAGCGACAAGTTCTTCCACTCGCCTCCTTTTTGTTCTCATTGAACCCTCCTCGTAGGAAACATTCGGTCGGCCTCTACCACTTGTATTTGCTTCCTAATAAAGTATAACACAATTTAGTTTTATTGCAAAACCAAAACTTTATACGGAAACTTACATTACAAATGAATTCACCAAATAATTCGCTATCTAGCCAGTCACTCAACTCAGTTTCAAATCTGTCTCTCATGCGATGATATTTAGACCAATTGTTAGAAAATTTTAAAAGAGTAAGCCTTATTTTCTGTTGTTCCCTTTCTAATAATACTCGTTTAAAATGATTTTCTACAAAATCTTTAATATAACGCATAACATCGCAGGGTAGCCACAGTTGAAAAATAGTACGAATCCGCAACGAGGTTGACACTAAAAAACAATCACAAAAAGAATTCGGGCAATATCGGGCAGCTGAACTTTAAATATATTAAAATACATAATTGCAGCTAAAAAATACAAAAAAACAGGAAAAGTGTTATTTCTACTTTCTTTTAAATTCTCTACGAAAGTTCACGGTTGCTGAAAAATCTTAACAATGCCTCACCACTATTTTTTTCTAACGGTATCTGACATATGATCAATATTTGTAAACAAACACAGTGTTGTAATTATAACTAGAAGCATCACTTACAACCCTGTTACAAATTTTGGTAGCCGTTATATTCAAATACTTAAATTCTTAGTATTATAAATGAACATTAAATTTGGGATTTTTCCATAAATTTCGTATGATGTAAACAAATCTTAACTTTGAACCACTATAACTTTACAATTTGTAAACATTTTAAGATGATATTTTAGATATCATCTAACCAGAGTGTTAAAAAAAAATAAATAAAAAAAAAAACGTTCAAATTCTAACACTGACTTTAACCATTTTTGGCCACCCTAGTGACACAGTGCGACGTAGGCGTCGGCTTTTAAAAAAATCCTGTCGGCAGAGGCTAACCGGCTGACGACCGGACGCTTGCATTACTGATCGTCAACCCTAAAATACCATTACCGAAATAAACGAAAATAGCTCTTCACTTACCGATACCCGCATCGAATCGGTTACCAACCATGGTTTTAACACTAAGGTTAATTTAACACAGTTTTTAGTGGCAGGTTAAACGTTAACACCGATAACAGGTTATACAAATATAATTATTTAATCTTATGTTATATACACAGCGATTATTTCTTTTTTTTTTAACTTTACATCTGCATTAAACAGTGGGACAATTGATGCTAAATATTTGAGAGGAAATTACTTTTGCTTGTAATTTTCAAATAAGAAATGAATTTAATTTTTTTTAGAGGACCCCATAAATTATAATAATTTTAGTACACCTAATTCTGTTTTTACGCGACCGTTTTTTACGCGAACTTGATTTAACGCGATTTCAAAAAATTATGTCATTCTGTTTTTACGCGGTTTTATTTGATTTAACGCGGTCTAAAAATTTTATAGAATTTTAAATTAAATACATAGTTAGCAACACTGCAAATCGTGTGGTTCGATAATTTAACCACAACCATAACAGGGGATTTCTCTTGTTTGTTTCTAATAAGTTCTGGTGAATGAACAATGCAAGAGGTCAGTCAAATTTAAATGTTAAAGGTGAAAATATATATTAAAAAATCAAATAATATAATATAAAAAAAAATTATTCTCATATAAATATTTTTAAATTCAATAAACGGTAATTAATACAAACATGTCTGTAGTGCATTTATTTATTACGTGAAAATAAATTATTTTTATAGGTTTACTAATCACAATTTAGAATGTCCGCTACGAAACAAACTAAAAGAAAGGCTATTTCTTTGGAAGAAAAAATTAAAATTTTAGATCGTCTAGCCGCTGGAGAAAGTGCCACTTCAGTAGGAAAAAACTTAAGAAATTAAGAAATTTGAATTTTCTGCCAGTACAGGTTGGATGACAGGATTTTTGCAAAGACATGCGCTTCATAATATTAAAATAAAGGGCGAAATAGCATCTGCTGATGAGCCGCCAGCTAAAGAATTTCCCGCAAAACTGGCTAAAATAATTGAAGATGGTGGCTACACTCCGGATCAGGTATGGAATGCGGATGAAACAGGCCTTTTCTGGAAACGAATGCCGAGTCGAACATATGTAGCTAAAACCCAGAAAACCGCTAGTGGGTTCAAAGTAGCCAAAGATCGTGTGACCTTTTTATTCTGCTCCAACGCTTCAGGGAATCGGATGTTAAAACCCCTACTTGTAAATCGAGCTCTAAAACCACGGTCGATGAAAGACGTTAATATGGACTCATTACCCGTTCACTAGGCAGCTAATAAAAAGGCCTGGGTAACAACCCAGCTTTTTACAGAATGGTTTCTTAAATATTTTGTACCAGAAGTTCGGCGCTATATGAGCGATAAGGGCCTTGATTTTAAAGTTCTGTTGATTATAGACAATGCACCAGGTCATCCACATTTAGAGCATCCAAATGTCCAATTTTCTTTTCTGCCTCCAAACACAACATCGTTAATACAGCCACTGGATCAAGGAATTATTGCAACTTTTAAGATCTACTATGTGAAGCAAACATTCAAGTACATTTTAGATAAATTAATGAATACTAATGAAAATTTAAAAGTCACAGATGCGTGGAAGAAATTTTCTATTAATGACTATATCAAACATGCTGGATTGGCGATATCAGAATTAAAAGAATCAACGTTAAACGCATGTTGGAGAGCAGTTTGGCCAGAACGCGTTAAAAATAATAGCCCAGTGCCTTCTAATACGGTTGAGTATTCCAACATCATATCCTTAGCTCATGGTGTTAGATAAGGCACTTAGCGATGATGAAATCATTGGTGTTGCACTTGAGTCACCCGATACGAATGAAATCATTGAAAATGACGAAGAGGTTCCTACTCTCACTGCCTCCCTAGTTAAAGAAGGACTCCAAATGGCAGCGAAATTGGGCGATCATTTCCGCAAGCATGATCCTAATAAGGAAAGAGCCGAGAAATTTCAACGTGATGTGAAATTATTAATGGGTAATTATCGTGAATTACATAACAGTCTCATCAAAATTGGAAGTCAACGATTGATAACGGAATTTGTGACTAAAACTACTGAGCCATCACCAATTGAGATTGTATTTGAAAATATTTCTAGTGATGAAAGTGATGTTGAAGTCTATCGTAAACGATTGCGTTTACTATCAGAAAGTGATACTGATTAAAAATTTATTTTTATGCTTTTTATAATGTGCTTTTTTAAATGAAATGTTTTTTTCTATTATTTTTGGTTATTTTTTGTTAAAATAAAATATGTGAATTTGAATTATACATACTTTATTCGTCTTATTTTAGCTGAAATTTAACATGTGGAACCTATCCCCTCGTTTTATATGGATACACTATCTTTTTTTACGCGATTTTGTTTTACGCGAGTTTTCGAGGAACATATCTATCGCGTAAAAACAGAATTAGGTATACTTTGAAAGTGATTTAAAATTCTTTATAGAACACTAGGGCGTATGAGTGTTATATATAGTGCTCATATAATTAATATAAAGTATACGCAAAACTATTAGCAAATAAATGCAATATTTAAATAGAAGCGCCTGTGGCAAGCCTACAAATATTTCAAAACGTGAAGGAACTGAACTTAACTTTTAAAAAATTTTGGTTATTTATGATAAAATTCATTCTATAATTCCCATTTCCGGGAGCCTACTTCATCGGTATCTTAACGAAATATGTCATCTATTTACCAACAATACCAATTAAAGAACTTTTCGAAATTATAGTGCATTTGTATTTTTTTTTTTGTTCGAATAACGACTTATTAGAAAAATATACACACTTCAACAGAATCTTAAAAATATCAAAAAATTGTGAAATAATTTGGTATTTAGGTTTGAATTTATTATTATCTTATTTTTTAGGACGTAAGATATTTTTAACAATCAATTTCAGAAATTTGCCGTAAAATTTGCACAACATACCAAAATGCTCCGAATTTATAATAAGAAGTTATCGTTTTTAGCTAAATCAAATATTTAAAAAAAAATTTGTAAACTGATTTTTATTTATTTATTAAAATAACGCTGCGCAACTCAAAGAAAACACAAGAGTACCGGCCATTAATATTTCGGCCACGCTGAGGAGAGATTCTGAGGACGTTTTTCTATAGAAAAAAACCTCAGATTCTGAGGAGTTTTTCCCATAGAAAAACCCTCAGATTCTGAGGAGTTTTTCTCTCAGATTCTGAGGACTTCTTAATATACTTTTTCCTATAAAAAACCCCTCAGATTCTGAGGACTTTTTAACATAGAAAAACCCTTAGGTTTTGAGACTTTTTTCCTATAGAAATCTCTCAGTTTCTGAGAAAAACCCTCAGATTCTGAGGACTCTTTCATACAGATTCTGAGGACTTTTTGCTATAGAAAAACCCTCAGTTTCTGAGGACTTATCAATATACAAAAACCATCTGATTCTGAGAATTTTTCTCTATAGAAATCCCCTCACATTCTGAGAACTTTTTCCTATAGAAATACCCTTAGATTCTGACCCTTTTCTATATATTCCTATAGAAACACTTCTGAGAACTTATTTATTAAAACCCCCTTATTTTTGTTTAGTTTTTATTAAATAAATTTAGATTTAATAACAAATATATATATTCATTATTAGGGGGCTTTTTGCAATAAAATGTACCTACCCAGTAAAATAGTAAAATCCAAATAACAAGTTGCAGAACAACTTATGCTGCAGTATAACAGTTTCTAATTTCTGTTCTACAACTGGTTCTTTTTATATGGAGTTTGTCCTATTTGCAATAGGTTCTTTACAACCAAACAAGAACAGGTTGCTTTAGAACTGGTTCCAGAACCAGTTATATAACTAGTTCCAGGACAGTAAAACCTTACATTTAGACTCCCAGTAACCTGTTCTAAAACCCATTCCATGTAGCCGGTGTTAAAAGAACTTGTTCAAGGACAAGTTTAGAGGTAATCTGTTCTTAAAACTGGGTAATATTAAAGCTGTATCAACAATATTTTGCCTACGTTGAAACTGGTAATACACCTATTTTTCTCAGTTAATTTAATTAAAGTTCTAGGTGATGTTTCGAACATAAAATTACTTATTTTTATGGCAGTATTGCCGTAAAACATAGGAAACTCTATATTGACTCAGGAAATAGGTATATATGAAAGTAATAAGATTTGTAAAGGGCGTGCCATTACCTAATATGTACTTATATGGTAATGCTTTTCTACACTGCGATGTAAAGACTTTATACCACTATAACGGTATGAAATATACATAAAATATTTATTTCCACAGAAAAAAATAAACTTTCATTTGCCCCACTGTACAAGTGTACAAGTGCGTATACAAGTGTATATATTGATTTATTGTATGATGTCTGTATTCAATTTTAACACAGTTGAAATATTTTAATTAACTCTGCTTTTAACATTATATTATGAATTGTAAAGCTAAAGAAAGATACAAAATATGTCTGAAATGAGTCTTATTAATTTATTAATTTTTAATATATTTCCCAATCTGAGCAATTCTACGATAAAAGAAAATTTTTCAATTAAGTTGCTATCTATATTTATATATATTTTTTTTTTCTTTTCTCTCATAATGTTCTTTGAAGGTCAGTTTTATTGTATGTAGTGCTTTACAAAAAACCAAGAATTTGTGGTAAAATGTTTTAAAAACCTTTAAGCTGCATTAGCTTTGTAATATGAACTACATACTACATAACTTAGTAAGTAAGCAACTTACAAGGAAGTTATCTGACCCGACCTCGTAGATTTTAATGAACTTCGTATATGTTGTTGAGGATAAAAAAAACAGACACGTATTTTTTTTTAGCTGCCCAATCTCAGGTTTAATGGTTAAAAAGTGGGTCTAAAAATGTAATTCTCATTCTATGAAAACTTGTCTCCAATTTAGGAAAACTGGATTTATTTGTAAACACGGTTAAAGTACTCAAGAAAACAAAAATTTTTAAACCCATATTAGGTATATAGTGGACCACGAGTTGCCACATTTTTGAATTATTTAATATATAGGAAAAAAAATGCTCTTCGACAAAAATCGCATAAAAACCGAACTATTTAGAATACAGGGAAAAGCTCAGACACCCGTTCGATTAATTTGCATTAATAGTAATTATTTCTAGGTTAATAACTCCTTAAGACTCCTCAATAAAAGGCCAGACACATTTGTTTACATAAAAAAATCCTTGGCAGTCTTTCGACATTATTTTTTGCACCAATAAATGTGTCTTCAATACAGCTTTCATTTAATACCAGACTTGTCTAAACTTACTTTAAATAGAACGATATAAACCGAAACGTAAAAAAGGGTAGTTTTTGACCACACTTAGTAACGCTTAAGCATACTATCTTATCAATCTCTCATTACCAGTATCTAAATAATAAGTATTATAATTGGGGCCAACTGCATATAAGTCGGCGTCAGAACTCCTTATTTTTGTTCTACAAGGTCGTTTTTGTGAGTGGTTTTACATCTTTGCTTCACACTAAATTTGTACACTAGCTTACCCGCTGCATTACAAAAAAAATAAAAATAAGTGGTTACCAAAATTATTAGTTATTCGTTTTCTTATAGGTAACTAGAAAAATGTGTGTTTACAAGTTTGCAAATAATAAGGCTTCCCCATATACTTACCCGTAATTAAAAAATAAGTAGTTGACAAAAAGACATTATATTTGAATAAAATAATTAGTCGCGAGTTAGCTACCAGCAAAAACATGGTAATGATTACTTATTATTTTATACATTGCCTTGTAATGACTAAGTATTACTTTCTGCATTACTTTAAATAATAAAATAATGGGTTAACAAGAAGAAATTTATAATGTATTACTCTCATACAAAAAATAAGCAGTAAACAATAATAGGTTACTCATCTTATTACTTTCAGGCAAAATATAAAGCTATAACATATTCTCAAAATTTACTTTTAGACTCATTCCAATTCGTTCACTTAGAATACGATGTAGGTAAAGATCACTGCAAATTTAGTTAAAACATATGAAATTTCACTTAAAGAAAGGACGACTTACGTTTTAGTAAATTCAACTAACATTGTCATTTATTTTAGAAATGTTGAGGTTAAGAAGAAGAATAAACGTTTTTCTCTAAAAATTATAAAAACTATTAATTTTTAAATCAGACTAGACTAGTTTCTGCCTTTTTATTTGTGTCTTATAATTTTCAGATTGTCTCTTTATGATAAATTTTTCAACAACCTGCGGCTTTAAGAATCAAACCTGCGCTCATCTTACATTACAAACGTAACAATACCAAGTTTTTTAATGTTCAAAAAATTAACCACAATTGTAGTAAAAATTAGCCACATGTAATAGTAAAAAATAAACAAACATTTATTTTTTTATTACTTTAAATAACAAAAAACTAAAATTTATGTAAAAACATAAAACAGTCATTTGATGTTGTTTGTTCTTCAAATGACTGAAATTTACATTAAAAATAAAGAAACTGTATTACAATCCAAATAACTACATATTTTGGCAAAATTTCAGTTTATGGGGGACACCCCTGGAAAAAAAAAGTGCCACGCCCCCTTAAATGACCCCAGGAGTGCGAAAATCATAATGAATAAGGGGGCTCACGCCCCTTATGGGCGTGGCAGTCGAAAAACGACCCGGCCCACCTACGTAGACAATATGGGTATCAAATGAAAGCTAATGTCTTCACGATTCCAAAAATAGCAGTAGTTGCCAGATCGGGCGATTTTTGTAGCCGATATGGCCATTTTGGCAAAATTTGGGGTGGGGGAAATTTTTTTTTTCCTTTTTTTTTGCTTATATTTTGTTAAAATCAAACAAAAATGAGCATTTTGTGCGAAAAGATTACTATTGTTAGCGTTACCCAGGGATTACCGCGTGGATGTCATAGTAAATCAATCCCCCAACGAGGAAAACTCTTGTAAGCTTCTGATTGGTTAATGAAAATTTGTTATACTGGCTTCGCTTAGTAAAGTTTTTCTGCGTGACCGGCCTACGGCCGGGATTAGGGGTTTTTAACTCCAGTATGTCTTAATTCTAGACGGCGGGGATCTCGAGTGCTCGGCCGTCTAGTCCTTCCCCCATTTTATAAAAATTAACATATCTTCCTCAAATTCTGGACGATCTGGCAACTACGGGTATTTTTGGAATCGTGAAGACATTTCCTTTCATTTGATACCAATATTGCCTAAGTAGGTGGCATGGGTCGTTTTTCACACCCGCCCCTATTTAACAAAAATGGCCGTATCGGCTGCAAAAACCGCCCGATCTGGCAACTATTGCTATTTTTGGAATCGTGAAGACATTAGCTTTCATTTGATACCCATATTGTCTACGTAGGTGGGCCGGGTCGTTTTCGACTGCCACGCCCATAGGGGGCGTGAGCCCCCTTATTCATTATGATTTTCGTACTCCTGGGAACATTCTGAAGGGGATGGCATATTCAGATTTTTTCTCTAGGGGTGTCCCCCATAAACTGAAATTCAGCCCATATTTTTAAAGCAGAAGTTCACTGAGTGTGTTTCTGTAAGCTAAAGATTAAGGTGTTAGGTTTGGTATATCTTCAACAAATTTGCATAGCAGAAAAATTAATTTATGTTTTATACTATCAAATGTTAGATACCTCGGTTGCTTAGGGTATAGAGCAGTCGCGTGTTAATCTGACGACCCGGGATTGATTCCCAGCTCGACCATGTTTTACAAAAATTTATAATATTTTTGTTTAATTCGTAATTTTTGTTCAAAATCTATTTGTATACCCATGCTCGTGTATGCATATAGGTAACCCATTATAATTAATATTTACGTAAAGCTGCCAGTAATAAATAACTCATTACTTTTGGGACATTTCTTATAAAACAGTTAGAATTATAATAAAAGGGTTAATATGTTCAAACCTTCGAGTTTATATTACTGGACTCATTACGTGGTAAGGTGTGTTTTTGCTGGGCTTGACTGCTTATAAAAACGACTTCGACAAACGAAAATACTAAGAGCTGACGCTGTATTATAATGTGTTGAGATACTGATTTTTGCTGGGATAATATTGGGCAGACAAAAAAATACGTTTCCCCAAAATTGTTATTCCTGACAACATATTTAAGATATGCCGGTCCGTGTCGGGATACCTCCCCTGGTAGTAAGTAGTAGTAGTAGTATGGCAAAGTTTTTCTTTTTTTTGTTGTGATGCAACAAACGCATAGATATGCGTTTTTTCGTACTTGTGTGTGGCACGCGTTTAAAAAGTACTGCATTGTAAATATCGTTTAAAAATACTTACTAAATAGCTTTGACTAGTTTCTGGTAATATGTTTGACTTTACATTATAAATTATATTTAAGAAGAAGAAAAACTGGTAAGATAAAATTTAAAAGCAAATCAATAGTGACCACAAATTACACTGCATTATTGGGGGTAGGGGAAATTAACCTTGAATTAGTTTAAAGGTTAATGTAACAGGTTAAAATGTTACATCTTTTGATAGTCGTGACCTTCATATAATGAATGTAAAGTATTCAAATATATTCTAGACAGTTTTTAAAAGCAAATCTGTTAAATATTTCAAGGTTTTTTTTAACTGCAGTTCCAAAAACCAATTATATTACCTGTTGCGTATGAGTAATATTTTCTTTCAAAAAAATATATATTAATCATACGTATGTATATTTTTTATAAAATAATTTAGAGTTTTAAAAAAACATGATTTTTTTTTTTTTTAAAGAAACAATTGAATGAAAAGATATGTATGAGTAAAGGCCTCATTAGTTGTTACTTTCTGTTGCCGTTCTTTGTCGTTCTGTTCTGTAGGTAATATTTTGTAATTACTTTTTCTGCGAAAGGAATCAGCTGTTTTAAAAAGTAAAAGAAACTCCAACCAAAAACACTCAAACAAGGGATGATAAATGCGATTTTAAAATAGTACCAACCTGCATATAAAATAGTACTTTTTCGGCATCACAAGTATAAAAAAAAATTTAAATATAAATTAACAAACAAATCTTTGTACCCTCCAAAATGAACAATTACAAATGAAACAACAAAAATATATTAAAAAAAATATAGTATATTAAGAGGT
Organism: Delia radicum; assembly: GCA_021234595.1. Taxonomy (NCBI): domain Eukaryota; kingdom Metazoa; phylum Arthropoda; class Insecta; order Diptera; family Anthomyiidae; genus Delia; species Delia radicum. Next base: position 99,033,146 of record CM037851.1, read on the forward strand.
AAAAACATAATTTTGAGGTGAAAAACTTTTTTGGATGTAAAAAATAAATTGTGTCGTGAAAATCATTTTTGAGGTAACAAAACTAGTTCTGAGGTGAAAAAAAAAAAAAATTCCGGAGAAAAAAGCATTTGAGGTGAATTTTAAATATTATTCGCCTCTTAGCGTCTGGTGGAAAAATATGACGTTATATTTTATACACCAGACACTACAATGAATTCTAATAATATACAGTGCATTATACATCAATTTGTATGGAAAATTTAGAGGTAATTTCACATTGTCACTCATTACTTTTGAACTGCAGAATCGATTTTACTCATTTTCAATACCAAACTTTTCGGAAAAATGTACATAAAGCTATGTAAAAACGAGCAATGCGAACTAAGAAAAGTAGCCGATATTGATTTAAAAAATTTTGAGATTTTTTCTTTAATTTACCAAATTTTTAATATTTTTATTTTAATAAATATTTTATTTAATTCAATAGAGCAGAATTACGTTTCTCACAGTTTTCTGCAAATTCAATACTTTTGATTGGTAGCAAACAAATTTGTTCGTGAACTCATTCGATTTTAATAACACGCAGCTAATAGACAATTTCACATTTTTATAAGAGTTTTATTATTTACTTTTTTGAAACTCAAAATTAGTTAATTATAATTATAACCCTTAGTGATAGAATTCAATAATGGGTTTAATCGATTAATACAACTCTAATATAATCATCTGTAATCAGTCGCACTCAGTGAAATCCTGTGATTGAATTCATAGCGTTTGGTTCCAAATTAATTCATTGTTCATATGGGACTGCAAATCGAATTAATAATTATTGAATTTTAAAGGAACCAAGAAATTCATACATAGAAAAATTTGTAAATCGTGCTAAATGAGTCATAGGGGAGTATCATGATACATCTGAGGTTCAAATAGTACCATAATAAGTACTATAGTACCAACTTTATCATCCCTGATTGAAATATTGAGAAAAACGATTTCACAACAAACCAATACATACGCACTTTAGGCTGTCACTTAACGTTGAATTCTATTTTCAAAGGATTTGTCCGCAACAGAACAGAACGAAAAAGTGAAAACTAACCACACATACAGACTTTCAATTGAACAGAAACAAAACAGCTGATTCGTAACAGAACAGAACGTACAAACTAATTCTGCCTTAATACTCAAGTAAAAAAATTTATATAAATATATACCTACTTAGATATAATTTTTTGCAATCAAATGTTTCCATGTATAAATGTATATAGTCGTGCAAACGTATATATTAAAGCATAAATATTTGTATCTAATTGTATAAAACTTTATGTTGTTTTAAAATATAAATCATTGTATAAATTTATATTGTTTTTTATACAATTATACATAATATACCGAATTATATATTACTATATATACAATATATAGTTTTATGTGCGTTCGTATATAATTTAACATAAATATATAGATAATTATACATAACTTCATATGAACCAACATTAAAATATTTTTTTTTATAATTTTTTTAAACCATATAGTGTTCCATATTATATAAAAAATAAATGAGGTCCAATGCTTTGGATATTTTTTAATTGAATTCAGATATGATTATATATATGGTCCACTATAAATCCACATTTAATTATATGTGGAACTGTATTAACCATATTTTCTAAGTGATTTTAGACATTATTATATCTGTATAATTTTAACAAAATCGGTTAAGTCGAAATTTGTAGTTTTGAGATATTCTTAATAAAAATATGATAGCCAAGCGAGAAATCAAAAACAAAGATAAATTAAGAAATTTAGCTGTTTTGCACATAAGTGATTAATTAAAATTTAGACCCTGTTTTTAGGTGACGATTTTCTTCACACGAACGAAAAAAAAAACAATAACAAAATATATGCAATAAAAAAACAAAATGCATGTAGTTACTCATTCGTCTTGTAAAAACCAGTGCTTAGTTCTTAAATTTAGTACAGCGTAAGAAAATAAAATTTAACAAAATATGCGTATGTAGTACACTTAAGTGCTGTCAGTTGTGAAAACAAATTTTTATAATTCAGCTTACTTTCAAAACACGTATTAATCCGTTTTAAAATTTTATGAAATTTCATATAATTGTTGAGAAAAACTTTTATCTAAAAATATCAAATTATATCTAATTCGATACAATTATGTATAAAACACAAAAATTTGTGTGGGAATAAAATTCGGATGAAATTGTTTCTGATATACATGAAATTGTGCAAAATTGTATATAATTGCATCCAATTAGATCAAATTCGATGCAATTGTATCGAATTCGTTACAATTTGATGTATTTTAAATACAATTATATGTTCTAATTTTTTGGATCAAATTTAATATAGTCGCATATTTAATTTATATATAATTTGATGATGCCCCATATCAATATCTTTTACTTAGGTATGTAATTTTTTTTAAATATTAATCATACTCACCTTCAAGGTTGCCAACTCTTGAAGTGAAAAAAAGGCTAAATTACGGAAAAAATATGGCTAGAAATGGCTAAATTCGGAAAATAACACTAAAACTCAATAATATGATTGTGAAGTATTAAGAATAACGAGTTTATCAAAAATACTATTTAAACTTAAATGTTTCCTGATTTCAAAAACATTTTTAGTAAATTTTAATAAAAAGAACATAATTTTAAATTGAACATAAATTCAATTTTTTTTTTTGCCTTATTAAGGTTAAAAAATACAACAACTGTGACTTTTGCTGGACGTTTATACTCTACGTACTTGCAATAAGTATTTAAGCAAGGCTTCTGCTTCAAATACTAATCAATACACGCAGAGAAAAATTATGGTTGGACATGATTGGGGACAAGAAATTATCATAATATGATTGTAACAATCATAAACATGATTCTGACTGATCATAACTAGTATCATCACTGAGAACGATTTTATCATGATCTAGGATCATAATATGATTACGAAGATGATATTATGGTTGTTACGTGTATCAACCATAACATGATGCTGTTAAACTATCATAACATGATGCCTTTTTTCTGCGTGTAGATTTCCAGACAACAGCGAAAATCTAGAAAACAATATATGCGGCTTATAAAGTTTTTACAATAAGCTCTTCATATGTGAAAATTAAAAATGTAAGAAAATTTTTAAAATCGTAAAATTTTAAGCACATTTGTATGAAATTAACTACAAAAAGTGTGAGAAAAAACGGATAGGGAAACATTTAATGGCAAAATCTTCCGTCTAGATACAATCTAGCCATTTTTTATGGCTATACGACTGACTAGTCTAACATTATAACTACTATCAGCGTTATTCTTAACTTTAAACGAGTGTCTGACATCGAGTGCACAACTTTTGCTTAAGGAAATTTGTGTATAAAATAAGTTATACACTCGATGTTAAACACTCGTTATAACTTATGAATAGAGCGTCTTATAAAGTTTTTACAATAAGCTCTTCATATGTGAAAATTGAAAATGTTGTAAGAAAATTTTGAAAATCGTAAGAATTTAAGCACATTTGTATGAAATTAACTGCAAAACGTGTAAGAAAAAAAATGGCTAGCCAAAAATTGAATGGCAAAATCTTCCGGCTAGATACAATATAGCCATTTTTATGGCTAAATAAAAATAAAATGGCTAGATCTAGCCGGAAATGGCTTAAATGGCAACCTTGCTCACCTTGCCTGTACCATACCTTTTTATACGACTAACTAGTCTTACAAATTAACTACTATCAGCGTTATTCTTAACTTTAAACGAGTGTCTAACATCGAGTGCACAACTTTCGCTTAACGAAATTTGTATGTAAAATAAGTTATGCACTCGATGTTAGTCACTCGTTATAACTTATGAATAGAGCTGCATATGTTCAACAAATATACCAAATGCTTTGTTTCCCTATGACAATCTCAAATATTTTATTTTGTCTTAAAACTCCTTCATTGTCCTGTTTTTCCTACAGCCTTAATATATTGCGTAGGGTATTAGTTTTGTTTCTTTTAACAAAAAAAAATCTTATGCATTTCGAACACGTAAACGCGTTGTAAATTTGTCTAAATTGAGTTTAATAAAAAACTAAAATAAAAAAACTTGTTTTATCGTTTCATAAATTATTTTTTGTTTTGTTTCGTTTTACCGCATTACATTTTTAATAATTGTTAAGGAATTTTTTCCGTTTTATTTATTGCTCTTGCAAAAATAGCAGTTTTATTTATTTATAAATGAAATTTGATTGAAATATTGCGCGTGCATATTTTTCGTTAAAAATATAAAATTTATAATTCTATATGCAAATTTTGTTGTGGGACAATAAAGTTAACAATAAAAATAAAAATAAATAAACAAATTAGCAAGAGATAATTTAAAATAAGTTTATGAGTATAAAAATAAAATTGGTTGATTGATGTATATGGCAGATTTCCCGGCATATTTAACTTTTTAGAAAATATTTAGCATATTTTAATTGAAAATACTTAACATTTTTTTTAAAGGCATTTTTAGAAAATGTTGTAAAATTGACAAAAAAAATTATTGTTTAAACCAAGGATGATGAAGAACTAGGATGCACAGAACTGTGCGCGCCGAGCACCTGATCGTGCCATCGCGCCAACACCCCATCGTGCCATCGCGCACAAAGGCAGTTATGTAGGCGGACAAATTCAAAGACTGTGGTTTTATTCACCCACCATTAATATAATTTATTTATTTATTTATTTTTTTAGTAACTTTTAAGCTATTTCAACTTATAGTAGAAAAGTTAGTAAAACGTCTTGTAAATCAGGTATACTATTCTTTGCTAAAATTCTGTTTAAAGCTACAATTTTTGTTATACTTATTCAGCACTTAACTGTTTTGAACTAATGTTTTACTAATATTATACTAATGTTTTAGCAAAATAAATAGCGTGGACAACATAGCGTGGACAAAATCAATAGCGTGGTCAACAACCCGATTGAAAGATAAACGCAGAATGAAGTAGATGTCGCGGCTTGTCAAGATGTAGTAGATAAGAGGAAAATGATGCTAAAAAGTACAACCATGGAAGATTTTTGTATCTGTATTTCATACATAAAACAAAATTGTGGATTAAAACAACTTAAATATTGCGTTGTCACCGGCTTGTCTATTAATTAAATAAAATTCAAAATAAAATATTTAAATTAAATAAAGATTAAATATGTATTTCTAAACTAAATGTTTATAGATATCAATAATCAATATCAATAATAATAAAAGCAAAAGACAAAGACATACATCTTAGGTAGATTTTTATGGCTACTTTTTTTTATTGCAAAAAAAAAGGGTTGTATATGTTATATTTTGTTATTTTTTCGTTTGGTTTCTATAATTCTCTGCGGCATTTGCGTTCCCTTAAAAGATAGCATCATTTAGACAACCATTGATGTAAGTAGTTGGAAGATAATTTTGTTTATATTATATATAACTATTTCTATTATTTTTAGATGTTACATTCATTCATGTCGTCAACTTGGGAGTGTGAACATTTTTATGTTTTCTGACGTATTGTAAATTATTTTTGAAAGAATCACAAAAATAATGTTTATGATTCTCAGCAAATAAATTAACTAAAGTATAATTTTTCTACAAATTTTTTGAGTTTTTTTCAGTTTACTAATATTCAGCAAAAATTTTATTAGTTTTTAGCAAGTTTTATTAGTTTTCTAATAAACTAACTGTTAGCAAAATTTTTGCTGAATCTATTAATTTTGTTGCTAAAAATCAGCTCGCTGATTTTCAGCAAAAAAATTTTGCTGACATTAGCAATTTTTTTGCAAGCACCCTCCTGACTAAAATTTTGCTGACTCAGCAACTGTTTTTGCTGACTTTACTAACTTTTTTACTTGAGTGTAGAATTATAATAGAAAAAAAATATATTTTGAACTCTTTTGAAAATTAATTGGCCAGTCTTAGTGTACTTTAAATATTTTGTTGTTTTTTCGATTTTTTTAATCAAATTTTTACTAATATTTTCAATTAAGAAATTTTAACTAAACAATTTTCAAAAATACTTAAAAATAAATAAATTATTTTTTTAAATAAATGCTTAATATGTTAGGAATATTGTTTTAAAATTTTAAGTCGATTGGAGCAAATGAGTATTATTATGTCAAGTATGTCAGCGATCAACTGACTCCATACGTATAAGCAAAGCAGATCAGGAAGCTGAGAGACAAACTAAAGAAGGCAGGATGCGTAGTAGACAGGAGCAAAAAGGTGCTTTAGACATCATGGATGATAGCAACATCCTTTATGGACCTGGCATTGATGATTCAGTGTGAAGTAAGCCGATAAAATTTGCTTATAAACGTTTAATACCAGATTTTTTCGTGTTCAAAACTTTAAAGCGTTTTTTCCACAACTCACGTTTTTAAAGTTGGTGCACCTCATAACTTCAAAACTACTGCACCAATGCTTTTGAAATTTTGAACACTATTTCTGTACATAAAAATCTCGTTTTACTAAAAATCGAGTTTTCCCTTAAAGTGTTCCAAAAAAGTGAAAAATTAAAATTTCGAAAAACCCTACCAGTGTTATCTGGGAAAAACTACGGACTGACTCATAATTTTTCACTAACAATATATGACAAAATTGTAGCCATTGTAAATCTGAACAACTTTTGTGAACATATCAATACAATCTGAATGTGTGTAGGCATCCGAAATAGCTTACAAAGACCACTTTGTACCTTATAAATAGTCGTTTTTGACTAGATTACACTTTTTTCATTTTTGTTCACTTTTTTTGTTATTGAAGAGAGTAAACAAAACTGCAGATGTTCAGATTTACAATGGCTACAATTTTGTCATATATTGTTAGTGAAAAATTATGAGTATAAGTTTATTATAAGTTATGCTGAAAAAAGCAAAAAAATAATTTTCTCCTATATTTTTTCAAAAAAGTGCAGGAAAAAAAGATTTTTTGCACATAAAATGTTTCTAAAATTTGTTCAGTAGACTCTTCACTACATTATTGCCAAATATAGTTAAGCAATATCATCAAGTCTGAATTAGCTGTAGGCCAAAAACTGAGGACACATTTTTTTGAGTGGTGCACTGATTTTCAAAATCTTTTGAGGTCCATAAAAAAAATTGGTAGTCAAACTGGCCAAACCGAGTACAGGGTTTTTCTAACCTTTGGTAGCACAATCGAACCTATACTGTCGAGTCCGTGCATTTTTTTTTACTGTTGCACTGTGTTATGAGGGGCACAGCAATTCTACTAATTTTTTTTTTTTTTTTTGAGACACGTCCGAATAATTGCTGCCATTGCCGTGTTTTTTAATATTTCTTCGTAAAGATGTTATACAACATTCTTCAAATGTCATGCTTTAATGTCCTATTAGTGTTAATAAAGAGATTTTAACTGTGTCGTCACAAAAAATTCACGAAAAAAATGCCTTTTTTCTTACGAATTATTTTAATTTGACTAATATGTGATGCCATATACAATTAAATGTAAAAGTAATCGAATTTGTTTTCTTGTTTCTTACATATCGCTCATTTACTAAAATACTGAAATAACTCAAAAAACACGATTTTGCCGAAATCACTTTTAAAACTATCAATCCATATGTGACTCGCTCGAACCTTTATCTATTTATTTGTTCACGTTTCTTCTCAATACATGTTTCTGTTTTTACAAAATTTTCTATTATAACTTATATTTTTGTATTGAAAAAATTCATTTTGGGGGAGGAAATGTTCTTTTTTCCCTCCCCCTGGATCCCCGACTATTTTAAAGGTTAACAATCTTACACAAAGAGAAAAATGTTGGCATTTTCCAACTGAAATTTGGTTACTGCGACTCAAATTCAGTTATTACAAATTTCAGACGGTTGGCACAACTTTACATTGGTTTTCATAACAAAGTTCGGTTAATTCAACTGAATTTAAGTTGCAACATCCAAAATATTCAGAAAGCTAATGTAAATAACGTTGCATTAACTGAATTTATCAGTTGTCACCTTTAATATACACTTTTCAATTCGGTTGGCTCTTTATTTCTCTGTGTGTAAAAAAAAACTAAATATTTTTTTCCTGAGTATTTGGGGTTAGATATCTAAACAAAGTTATTATTAGTATTTTTTTTTTAATTTAAAAAAAAAAAAAAAATTATATGAATATATCGCTCATTTACTTCAAGAACGTCATAACTCAAAAAACATGATTTTTGAGTTAATGACGAAGAATTATTCGTTATATCACGTATCATATTATGTAAATAATCGTATTGATATCTTGTATACTCACCACTTGAGAGAAATTATGTCGTTATTTTTTCTTCAAGGTGGGAGTAAATTGAAAACTATAAACTGGTTTTCTACAAAATCAAAATTTTTGAGTTATGGCGTTATTGAAGTAAATGAGCGATATGTCTGTTTTTAATATCGGGACAGAGTCTGTTATAAAACTCTGGAAAGCATTGTTTCATGATTTTTATTTTAACCCAGGGTTGCCCCGTCAAAAATTCAATGTTTTTTTATAAGATGCAGCATAAGGTTTAGAATAAATTAAAAAAATTCACTTCGCATAGGATCTTAATTAATATTTTTTTTTTAGCTGAAACTATAATATTTTAAGTAACCTTAAAAATGTTAATTCGTTTACCTTTTTATCCATTTTTGTATATTTTGTAGCTCATAAAATTCACATTTTTGCACAACACATTTGAAAATATTATTTTTTTTAAATTTACATTTTTTGAGATATTACAAATTATCCATATTTTTTGGAAATAATTTTTATTTTAAGATTATCCTTCAAGTTTCACTATTTAATAAAATTTGTTTAATTATTTTGTATCAATTTATATTTATGAAAAACTTTCTTTTTGTTTTGTAATTAATTTTTAATATCCACAATTTTAAATTAATTAAGTTTGTTTGACACAATGATTTTTTAATGGTATTAAAAATATTTTAAATATTTTTTCAATGTTTTTTATTTAATTTGCCTGGTTAACACATAAAAATAACATAATTGATAAATATCACGGTGCTACAAAAAAAAATTGCAATCACTTTTCAAGTGACTTGTAAGTCTAGCTGAATGTATTACGAAAACGATTTGGTTTTGAGCCAATATACCCTAAAATTTTCGAGATAGCGGTAAAAGAGTATTTTTTGCGAGTGGCGTATTTAAACATTTCGTAGTCAGAGTTTAATGACCTTTGGATATGTTGTAAAGAAGAAAAAACAAGAGACAAGTATTATTTTTTTTGGTCCCCAAACTCACGTTTAAGGTGAAAAACTTGTCCCTAAGTTACGAACACTAGATTTATTTATACACAGGGTTAACGTACTTTTTATACCCATATTGTGTACCAAGAGTTACCACATTTTTGAATTATTTGAAATATGGGAGGTCTTTTCCTCGGGAAAAGTCGCATAAAAACCGAACGTTTTCGAATATCAGAAAAAGCTCAGAAAAAGACTCGACTAAATTGAATAGGCATTGATATGCATTATCTTTAGCTTAATACAACTAAAATAGCTTAATAAAACACCAGATTTAATGCTACTTAAAACACATTATTTTGCATAACAAAAATACTTGAAAATAATAGGGCATAATTTATAGCCCAGTGAATGTGTCTTCAAAGAACCTTTAGTTTGGTACCAAATTTGTCCAGAATTACTTTTAAAAGAACGAAATAAACCAAAAAAATTGTAAAATGTGGTCAATTTTGACCCCACTTAGTAATGCCTATACATGAAATTGGGCACCTCAAAAAAAAAAAAAAAAAAAAACACGGGTAATTAAAATTTATATTCTCTACAACATAACCGAAGTTCATTAAGATCTGCCGGTCCGGGTCGGGCTACCTTCCTTGTGAGTAAGAAATGTTCAAATACGTCAGTAGCAAAAGATACTTTTTTTAGTCGATTATTTTTTTAGTCGGTTTTGAATTTTTAGACGTTTTTTTTTTTTTTTTGAAAGAGAAGCAACACTCAGAAAATTCTTCTTATTTATTAATGTGTTGCTTTTTTGGAAAGTGGATAGTGGAGAGATGAAAGGTGGGAGAAGATGAAGGGCTTCAAACAACAAGGCAACACTGTTATTGCGCGAGCTGATAAGTCTCAGTTGTTGCTCGTCACCTGATGAAGAGTTGGCGAACTTATTGGAGCTTTTTGGTTCATAGCCCTGCTTCATTAGTTTACTTCGGTGGGGTTAAGTGCTATGAGAACACCGAAGGAGAGCTCTGCGATACATATGAGGGATAGAAAACTCATACATATTTTTTTTCTAAATTGATGTTGCCGTCACCGGAAATCGAACCCGGGACCATCTGCATAACTGTCCAATGCGCTAAGCATTACACCACAGCGCCCACACAAAAATTACCATAAGTTTGTCAATTTTCAACCGATTTTAACAAACGATGGCTGATTTTACTAAGGAAAACACTAACAGTAAAAATATTATTTTAAAAACAGATTCAAAAAAAACCCTCGTAAAAAAAATTGTATTTGTTTTTAAGAAAATCTCGTACTTAATAATATAAAGAAAGTGTATATATTTGGAAAGACCAGGTAATTTTCTTTTAAATACCTTTTAAAAATTCAAAATCGTTTAAAAATTGACTTACTTACAAATGTTTAAATGCGTCAGTCGAAAAAAATACTCTTTTACCTTTATCTCGAAAATTTGAAGGTATAGTGCAACTTATCAAACCGGTTTAGTAAAACACTCAGACTCACAACGAGTGAATTTTGTATGTAGCACAGTGTAATTATTCTCTGTTCTTTAATTTACCCGAGTTAAAAAAAAAAATTGTATATAACAATATATTATTCAATATAAAAATATATGATCGTATATCATATGTATCAATATGTATTTATATATAATAATATTTTCAAAATGTTTTACCAAAAAAAAATTCATGTATAAAAACATTACTGTTATGAATTTTATATATTATAATACATGGTTGATAAATTTGATTAAATTTTTATAAAATTAGATATAACAGAATATATAAATATATATAACACAAACATGAAGAAAAACGTCTTCTGTCATTTAGACATAATTACATATAATCCAAAACTATAAAAAAAAAATTTCAAAGTCTTTTTCTAACGCAAAATATTTTACGAAAATAGTTTAGAATTGACAAACCCTTTCAAATATTAACAATTTTTTTTTTTAAATTAAATTAAAATTAACAATTTCGTTTAAAACGAAAATTTGATGTCCTTAAAAAATCTAAATACAATGTAAGTTATTTACAAATTTCAAGCATACATTTTGTGTTTTGAACCCGATTTATGGAAATCAAATATATCGTGACCTAAAATGCAAAAGCACATATTTACATTTTTACAGTAGAAGCAAAAAACGTCCACAGATATTTTAACAAAATAGTTAAAAAAAACTGATAGTTTTAATCATAAATAGAACCAAACAATTTTTTAGTTCGATGCATTGCTTCATAAGCACTCAATCTTACTTCAATATTTTACAGGGCAACCAAAAAAATGTTCGAAAAGAAACACAAATTGTTCATAGGTATTAGTTAACTCGGTCTCTTCTGATTAAAAAGAATACACTGTGAATGCTGTGATTGACAAAACTCCACTTATTCACACTCATTGCTGTGTCGAACATGGCTTAACTTGTTAAGAGGTGATGCTACGAGTCATAGCCTGTTGTATGGGTGTGGGTTTGAAACTCACTACGACACAAAGTAAAAAGTTTTTCTCATAGAGCAATTTATCAATATAAAAAACTTTGTTTAATTGACACATAAATTAACTACTGACGAGTCCTTGGAGGGGACGCTACTGCGAGTCTGGCATATTCCTTGTAGCCATTCAATTTTTCAATTAGAATGTTTTCTGCTTCTTCTTCTTGTAGAAATCGAACTAAAAAATCTTCAGTAATTAATTGTGTTTAAATTAATTACGATTGTCTTTATATGACGGTTACAAACACTTTACCCCAGAAACATATATGATTCGAACTTTATTTAAAAACCGCTATTTTTTATCGTAAAATTCCAAAAAATTGTGTTGGATGTAGTTTAACCAAAATGAATCATATTCGTCAATTAAACCGGTTTTGGAAACTTTGATAGTAACGCCCTTTTGCATTTTACGTGACGATATGTTACTTAATATATTTTCTTGTTTGTGTTATTTTAATTTAATTCTATTTGGATTATTTTGTATATAATTGTATATAATTGTATAAAATTTACTATAATCACATGTAATTATATCGGGTTAAAACTCAGATAGAATTGGATAATTGTTTATTAAATTGCATCTAATTAAATATAATTATATCCAAAGTGATGCAATTTAATAGGACCATTTTCGGTTCAAATTATATTATATGTGCGAAAAATATCTTATTATATATAACTCTATATAAACTTTTTTACGCGGGTAATTAAAACTTCATTAATTATGATTTATTTCTCTCACTGTCGTTTGATTAAGAATTTGTTTTGTTCTATTTTATAATTAATTTTTTTTTTTTTGTTGAAATTTATTAATTAAATGTTTCAAATTTTATTTAACATTTTTTTTTTATTATTCAAAATAAATATTTTTTTTAATATTAATTTTTTTTTTATTATTTCTTCTTATAAGTTTTTTTTTTTTTAGAAAAATTTCTCAAATTAATAAATTTAGTTCACTTTAGTTTTCCCATTTCGTTCGTTTGTTATCAGAGGAAGAATATATTTCAAAAAAAAAAAAAACAAGAAAGAAAACACGTCCGTTTGGCTTACAATTTTGCGTTAAACTGATTTTCAATAGTGTGCTTCCTAATTTTCTACTTGTTGTTAACAACACACAAATACAACAGACCTACAAACGCATTCCGGATAGTGTGAGTGTACAACACGTACAACAACATTCATTCATTCAATACAGTATTTTCTGACATAAAGTGCTGTTTGCCACAATTGCTGTCTGCTGCTGCTGCTGTATACGAGTTATGTTGCTATTACCTCGTCTTATCGTTGTTATTTATGTTGCTTGCTGTTGTTGATGTTTTTGTTTGTTTTGGTCTTTACAAAACTTCTTAAATCTTAGACATTCGTATGGTGTTTGTACGAACAGTAATAACTTGTTTTTTTTATTTACTACGAAACTTTTTTGATATTTCATTCATAATTTTTGTTAATACCACCCGTTACCACCCCTTGATTAGCTTGTGGTAGTATAAGTTACAAAACAGCTGTTTATTGTTTACATTTTTTTTTTGTGGTAATAAGGCCATAAAACATGTTGCTGCAACATTGTTGTTTAAATATTTAAAAAGCTTTTCATACCCTACACCACCACGGGGTGAGGGTATGAGTTAGTGCTGATGTTTGTAACTTTTAAATATAGCAGACAAACAAGGAGGGCTTCTTTAAAGAATATCATTATTTTTAGAGAGCACATTCAACGAAAATTTGATATCAATAATTGTGGCGATTTTGTTATTAAAAAAATGTTAAATCTTATGCTATGTTTCCACTAACGTGTTTTAAGCAAAACATGTTTTTTGCGTGTACGAAAAACACACGCAAAAAAAACTGGTGGAATATTATTGAAGTGCTCAGTGACTATACAACTACATAAGTTTCAAGTTAAGTTTATAAAGTTCTAGTAAACTATTTCCAAAATTTTGTAAAATATATACAAGCCTTCGATACATATTTCATTTTAAAACAATTACAAGTTATTTTTAAAAACACTTTTATAAAACTTCGCAGACTATCTAAATAAAACTTATTGCAGTGGCGGATCCACCCAAGCTATTGGTGGGGGGCTATAAGTTTTGAAAATGTTCGCAAATTTTACTGCAAGCAACCAAATCGAATAACGGTTTAGGTAAAAATTAATTGTTTTGGTCTTAATATAGGTAACGGTATTTTATTCGGTATGTGTATTGCCGAACCATCGATATTATTGAAAAAAAAAATTTCCAGTAATTAATTGCAATAGTTACGATTAACATTATTATCAAATTAGTTACGATTATCGTTATACGACGGTAACTAGCACTTTGCCCCAGATTATTGAATAAAGTTACAAACAAATTCGAATCGTTTATAATCATAAAAAGCTCAAATTTATGTAACTTTTAAGTTAAATAATATAAACATACAAATTTTGAGGTCAAAAATTATGAATATCCCGTTAAAATTTGACGAGCAGTTTAATTAAATTTTAAACTGGAGATAAAAAGAACTGTTAACAAAGGACTGTTATTTGCGACTTTACTCTGGAAATGGAGTATATATGTATGCTTAATAAGCATTGCTTATGACTCAAAAAATCTATAAGAATTTTTTTTTTTTTGGTTTTTTGAAGGGTTACAGGAACTCTGAGATGGATTTTACACTAAAAAATAAGGTTAAGAAATATGGAAAGTTCAATTTTTTTCTTGTGTTATGTTTTTCCAAAACCGGTTAAATCACTACAGGAAAACAAAATTACAATTGGTTTCCGAGATATTGCCGTGAGAAAAATTGCATGTTCCTGGGAAAAATTAAGTTTTAGCCCGAATATACATGAGGCCATAAAATCCGAACAGCAGCTAAACTTGCAAAACCCAAATAGGGCCTTGAGATAGGCGTGGTAGAGAAGATTAAGCATACTTTTCTAAAAATCATAACTACATTGTAAATTTTTAATTGAATTAGACTGCGCAGTTTCTGGTAACACAACCTTCATCAGTAATCCTTTTGACAATACTGTAATTATTTGTTATGGTTTTTATTGTTTGATTGCATCTATATGAAATGTTTATTTATTAAATGCAATCCTGACCGTGGCTTGAACCTGCTTTCTTTGCCAGATGAACTTTGCACTACACTTTAGACAGGCGCTTTAACCACTTGATCTAAAGTCAGGTCGGTTTTTGCTGTGGCTTAAAACCAGTTTCAATTACACGGGGTCGATTTTACATTTAATTGTAATTGCAGAAGATAGCTAAGACAAACACCACAATAATTCACAATTGTTAGAAAATCATATATAATCTAATTTCCACTATTTCCCAAATTTTTGTGAGTTTTAGCGACATCTATGATGTATTTTTTGTACATACGGTAGTTAGCTATTCACGTAGTTAGATAAGAGTTGCCAGGGACAAATTTTGATTTTGTTAGTTACGATAAGTACTTCGAAAAACCTCACACGAGAACGAGTTTGTATTTTATGGGATGCACCAAGAATTGTAATTATATACCAAGAACTTGAGTTATAGCTATATTGTTTTGGTAATAGTAACTAGTTTCGGTATTAAAAAATCCTTTATATACATTCTTATATAAATGCATTACTTGTATCTATTATATGCAAAGAAATTATATATACGTATTATGGAATTCAATCGGTTAGCAGTTACCCGATTAAGCGATGAATTAAATGAAACAAGTGTTCGAATAAATTAAAATGGCCAATTTCGAGTAACGAATAACTCGAACAATTTTGTTCGATTAATCGAGTAAATATAAATTTATTCTGTTTCAGTTAAAATTTTATTAAAAAATATTAATTTGTTCGTATTTTTTAAAAAGATTACCGTTTTATTTATTTTATTTAAGTTGCCGTTTTTATTTAAATGTAATACTTTTTTAGTAGGGGTATAACTTTTTTACGTGGCACCACGATATGGGCAACACTGTACTGATAAAAAAATATTTTTCTTTGGTTATTTTGGAGAAAAAACATTCACCACCGAGACCTATGCCTAACATATCACATTTTTATATATACATTTCCTTAAATATCTTTGGACAGTTACAGACATTATGATCAGAGAAGACAAAAAAAAACGGTGTTTATGGCAACAAAAAAAAGATTTGAAAAGAGCAAAAAATAGCAAATCTGCAACAAAAAAAAAAGATAAAAAATACACTTTTTAAAAGAAGCAATCGCAAAACTGTTTGATAGTAAAATCATTTTTTTCTTTTTTTTTTTGAAGATCGAATAAACACAATTCATTATCTTTTGGTGTTACAGGTCGGATTTATCCGTCATTCGTTTCTTTCTATCTGATTTTTATTCAACTTAAAAATTGATGATTAATAGGTTTTTTGTTAAAGCTCTGCCTATTATGGAGGCTCTTGGATTTCAAAAACTTCGAGTTCTAATGAGATTTTTAGCCAGATCGAAATACTAGTATCCACCTAGCTAATATATTTGATTTGCTTTATTTTATAAATTAAAAATAACATAAAAATAATCTCGATGTATATAAAAACAAAAAACTAACAAAACTGTAAAACTGTAAAAATAAAAAAATTTCTCTTTTTTGCAAACAAAACTCTTTCGTTTATTAATGACGGCTAAAAAGTAATATAATTTTTCTTTATATTTTTCCAAAGCAAAAACTGCTATAACATATTATATTTGACAAAAGTCGATCTTTATGAAAACAAAGGAAAAAATGTAGAACACCTCAATTGAAGGGCTTATTGTAAAAATTGATAAGCGACATTTCATTTTTGGTTTGTTTTTGCCTTTTAAAGGTTAAAAAGGCAAGTACTCGAGGTACTTGCAATAATTGTTTAAGCAAGACTTCTAGTAATCAATGAATGTCTAGAAAACAGCGAAAATCCATCAAACAATAAATGTGGCTTATCAAGTTTTTACAATAAGCCCTTCAATTGTATATTATTTATTATTATAAAATACTTTTCGGAACTTCTAATTTTGCATATTTTTGTGCGTTTTTCTATATTTTTATGGTAAAATTAACGAAATAAAATTACTTAAATTATTCGAGTTACTCGAGTAATTTTAAAATCGTACTCGATTAATCGAGTAAGTTAAATACCTCAAAATCGAGTTTACTCAAACAAAACCAAACCCGAGTAATTTGAACCCCCTAATACATACACACTCAAAAAAAGTCAGTAAATTCAGCAACTTTTTGCTGGGATAATTCTTGCAAAAAAATTGCTAATATCAGCAAAAAAAAAGTTGCTAAATTCACCAAAATGTTTACTGAATTTAATAATTTTCTGATATTAGCAATTTTTCTGCAAGAATCCTCACAGCAAATATGTTGCTGCATTTTCAAACTTTTTTCTAGTGTATTTCTTTAATTAAAAATTCGTTATTTATTTATCTACTTTTTATGGCGCCTTAAACTAATTTGAAGTAATTAAAGTTTTGAAGTACTTTTTTGTTTTTATAGCTCTTTAATAACTTTAACAAAAACATTTAACATTCTTAGCAGCATATTGCTGAAAATATGTTTAACCAACTTGTTGATCAAGAGAAAAAAGCTCGAAAAATAAAATTAAAGAGTTTTTGAATACAAACTTTTTTTTAATGTTTTTGAAAATTTAATAACAAAATATTGTTTATTGTATGTTGCCGGCCGGTAATAAAATTATATTAAATAATTATAATTTTATGATCGTTTTTAAAGGAATTGTTTATAATACATGGTAATTAAAATTTGTTAAAATAAAAAAAAATTTAATATAAACATTATTTTTTTTTAAATACTAAGGTTCGATTACTGAATGTACAGTTAAAATTTAACAAACAGTTAAATTAAAAACTTATATGGGAAACAACAACAAACGTGTAAGTTAAAGTCCCAGTTAGTAGATAACGGTACATTGTGAAAATTGGGCTAACAAGAAAACTACACAGTGGTGAATCCTCAGATTTTAGTGAAACTTGGATATGTTGTTAAGGACAAAAACGTATTACATATACATGTATTTTTTTAGAGTTTAAAATGAGGGATCAAAAGTTACAACTTTCTGTATAAAAACTTGTCCAAAATTAAAGAAATTCAGATTTTTTTTAAAGAAGTATTAAGGGGGAACTTCTGCTGTAAATATTTGTAGTTGTTTGAGTTGTAATACAGTATCTTTATTTTTAAGTGAAAGAACAGTCATGTGTTGAAGAAATTTTAGTTTTGACTACAATTGTAGTTCATTTAGAAAAACAAACCACATCAAATTACTGTATTATGACTTTACATTCATTTTATACAGTAATTTTTTTGTTATTTATAAAATAAAACAAATAAATGTTTGTTTATGTTTTACTGCATATGGGGTTCATTGTTACTACAATTGTGGTTCATTTGGTGGTTCATTTTTTGAACAGTAAAAAACATATGACAATGTTAGTTAAATTAACTGAAATGTCAATCATCCTTTCTTCAAGTGAAATTTAATATGTTTTTAACTACATTTACAGTGGTCTTTACCTACATACTATTCTAAGTGTAGCTTAAGATTTTTTTTTTATTTTTTTGGTTTCATACTTCAGTAGCTTGAACTTTTTTCTATATGCTGTGAAAATTTTGGGGAAAATATTGCAGAAATATAAAAGAAATAAACAAACTCCTTGCCCTATATTTTTTTTTATATTTGCATTAAAATGGTACGAGGGTAAACTCAAAAACTAAAAAACACAAAAAAAAAATCGTGGGTTTTTATTTTTCAAAAAAATACTAGGCAAACATTTTATGTTGTCTCTACGTTAGGGACTTAATTTTTTAGTCCTCTACAAAACAAGAAATCAGTCACCCGTTAAGGCTGAACAGTGGCACCCGATTTTCAATATCTTGTATTGAAAAAAAGCATTTAATGTAAATATTACATAAGCAATATTACATTAGCAATATTTACATTAAATGCTTTTTTCTCAACACAAGATATTGAAAATCGGGTGCCACGGTTCAGCCTTAACGGGTGACCGATTTTTGTTTTGTAGAGGACTAAAAAATTAAGTCTCTAACGTAGAGACAATTTAAAATGTTTGCCTAGTATTTTTTTGAAAAATAAAAACCAACGATTTTTTTTTGGTGTTTTTTAGTTCTTGAGTTTACCCTCGTACCATTTTAATGCAAATAAAAAAAATTTTAAAATCCGACAACGTTAGGGACTAAAAAACATATTCGTGTATGCAAAAAAAAAAAAATTCTCAGATGAGTACCCAGCCACGACGACATCCGATTTTGCCTTTTAAATAAAACGCGGGTATAATGAAATAGTTACCAGGATTGCCATTATAGTCGGAATTGTTAATTATATTATATTATTTTTAAAACAATACCTGGTATTGTGTTTTTTATCGCAAACATAATTTTTTTGAATAAACCATTTTTTTATAATTTCTTAAATATTGTCGTTTTTATTGATTTCTAAAGCTAGTTACCCCTTAACCCTCTAACGGGTAAGGCTGCCTCAGGACAGTCTTCATAAAATTTATCACAAATGCGTCAAATAAGCGTTTTATACTTAGAAATTAATATATTCCGATAGGAAACTAAATTTGCTAAATATTTTCAAAATCAAATTTCGTAAAATTTCAAAAATTAATTATTTAAAAAAAAAATATAGTTTTTAAAAACTATATATAACTATATAAGTAAGAGTGATGCTTTATCTTAAATAATAAGTCCATACTTTAGTCCAAGGACTTACACTATTTTATCAGGATTCCTCTAAAGGACATCGTCTTAAGTTATAAACTAATAGACGGATTTTAATGAAATTTTGCAGAAAGAAGACATTAAGTATTAATAGCAAAACGTTGAAGTTTGAACAATATAAATGAAAGTTTAGATACTTTTTCGCCTAATTTCGCTTTTTCCAAATAGCGAATATCCCGAAATCTTCTTAAATAGGAGCAGAATAAAAAATTGTTTTTCGAGCGTGGTTATATCTTGGTTAGAGAAATATTTTTTGTCCAAAACTTCTCTTTTATATGCTTTAGTTTTCAAAATGCACCCTAAACTATTTTGGCTCATATCGCCTAAATTAGGCAACGATAAACAATTTTGTTGAAAAACTTATTATTTGTTTTTCGAGTGCAGCACATGATATAAATTTCGTTGCAGAACATCATTTGCCAGTTAGAGGGTTAAGGTACTCAAAAAAACAAAAATTTTGATACCCACATTGCATATGCTGTGAGCGCAGGGTTGACACTTATTTGAAATATTTTAAATATGGGTTATAAAAGCTCCTCGGGAAAGTCGTGCTAAAGCCGAACGATTACGAAAATTGAAAAAAGACCAGCACCCCCTTGATTAAATTAAATAAGCATTAGAATAAGTTAATTTGAACCCAAACCAACAACAACTTCTCATACAAATGTGGTATTCAAAAAATTTTAAAAATTAATAACAAAAAAGTTCGGATACGCACGGATGCGTATTAAAAATACCTTTCATTTGATACCCAATTTGCCTATAGTTTAATAACTGATATAAGAATTTAATTAAAAAAACGTAAAATTAGGTAATTTTTTACCCCACACTTTAACTCCCTAAACTTAAGATTGCGCACCTAAAAAGAACACATGATTAATATTTGTTTGTCCTTTACAACATATCCCAGTTTCATACAAATCTTAGGATTAACCACTATGTAGTTTCCTTGTAAGTTGTATTTTGTGCCAAAAAAGGATTTTCCTGTACAAACATTTTGGTTTTGGTAATCCGCAGATGGTAATGAATATTATAAGGGACTACAAACTATGGAAAACATATTATTTTTTTGGTGCGCAATCTCATATTTAGGGTTTAGGTACTTGCCAACGTTAGGAAAACAGTGCCTTTCAAGAGTTTTTGTTAAAAATTAC
Organism: Delia radicum; assembly: GCA_021234595.1. Taxonomy (NCBI): domain Eukaryota; kingdom Metazoa; phylum Arthropoda; class Insecta; order Diptera; family Anthomyiidae; genus Delia; species Delia radicum. The sequence continues at coordinate 99,053,756 of CM037851.1, forward strand.
AAAATAATTACACTTATCATATATTTAAAAATGCTGCGGTGGACCAAAATTGTTCTACAAAAAATTGTAAATATTTTTCTCATAATATGCTCTACATAACGAAACTTTTGAGCCCTATTTCGATAAAAGTAAGATAATTGTTTTGGACACAACATACCATTCTTTATATTTTAAATCGCGCGTCGGAACATAAAAGTACCCTAAAAAAAAATTTTTTATATGTCCCGTATTCAGATCGTCAATATCTATGTACTGTTATCATTCGAAATTTTTTTCTAACTGGACACCCTAATGTACAGGCATATTAAAATACATATTCATACAAAATGTTCAATTTTAATTACATGTAATGAAAATTACTTTGACAGTTTCTAACTAATTTTTATAAAATTTTGGAAAAAAAAAGTATCCAACAAGAAACTAAAAGTTAATTTTTCCCCTGAATAACAGCCTAAAGTTTCAATCTATCATTTAATTAACAAAATGTTTTGAAAATCCCAATCCATCAATTTTTATTTATGCAATAGTGTTTTTGGCCAAGAGATCATATGAAATAACGTTGTGGTAAGTAGGAAAACAGGAAAAAAAAACAATAAAAACTGACAACTTGATGGACAAGTTTAGATAATGACTTAAATCATAGTTTTTGCTGTAGTGATGATTATGTTGATGCTGAAACTAAAAATGTTGACAGGACTCAATAGGTTTTATATAATTAAAAATATTGTACAAACATTTATGACGCCAACGTGATTGGTCAAAAGAACTTCAATCATTTAACAATCACACACATATTTAGCAAGCACTATATAGATTACTTTACATTTCAGAAAATGACTCATAATTTTAATTTAAAAATAGGATTTCAAATAAAGACGAGTAAAGTTGGACTCAATGTTGCTGAAGGAAATTAAATTTTGAAAATTATTTATGGTTATGAAATAATCATTTATTTGTATTAAGGAGACAATTATTTCTTAAATTCTCTTAGACCTGCTTACTCTTAGACGACCTACTAACTTAAACACTCAGAATATTCTTACAGTAACTACATGTGGGTCATTCGGGTAGTAAACAGTAGTAGTTGTTTTAACTGTTATTGCAGCAATTTTTCTATGATAAAATGGAAAACGACTATTTTAGACAGTCATTTCAAAAAATAACTAAACAAAAATACTGTGTAACAGTTGTTTTGGGAAGTTATTTTAGTATATTAATAAACAACTACCAAATCAGTAATTTTGCAGTAAACAGTTAATTTTTGTTAATTGTTCAAACATAGAAAATTATGTCGAGTTTTTTAAAATTCTCATTTATTGAAATTAAAATTATTCAAGTTCGAGGCCATACTATATATTTCTTTATTAGGATATTGGCCCAACAAATTATCTATAGAGTTTTTTTGTTTTCAAATTTATTATTTGACACTTTCAGGAATGTGTTGATAGATCTATTTCAGGAATTTTCTAGGTTCCCGTCATCAGAACACGTTTTGAAAGAGGTAACAATCCCATGCCAAACATCAAACATTCATATAAACTAGTTTACTCACTACATGAGAACTAATATATGAGCTCGAAGTTAAAGATTATCACCATTGATCAAAAAATAAATTGAAAACTTGTTTGTTATGTGCAAAGTCCACCTCTGGTGGATATTCATTACACGTTCTGTTGCTTTTTTTCCTCCTTTTTATTTTTTGTTTCGTTTATAAACAAAAGCAGGGAGAGTAAACTAGACTGTACTTTGTTTTTTATACAAGTTTCATATAATTTTTAAAAATAAATATTATGTTTTTTCGACCTTTAATTGTGCAATGAAAATGAAAATTATTCAAGTTCGAGGCCATACTCTATATTTCTTCATTAGGATATTGTCCTAACAAATAATCTATAGAGTTTTGAATAATTTTCATTTTCATTGCACAATTAAAGGTCGAAAAAACATAATTTTTATTTTTAATAAAAATTATAACAAACTTGTAAAAAAGGCAAAGTACCGCCTAGTTTACTTCCCCTGTTTTGTTTACAAACTAAACAAAATATAAAAAGGAGAGAAAAACAAAAACGTGTATTGAATATCCACCAGAGGTGGATCTTGCACATCAAACAAGTTTTCAATTTATTTTTTGATCAATGGTTATAATCTTTAACTTCAAACTCATATGTATATTAGTTCTCATATAGTGAGTAAACTAGTTCATATGAATGTTTGATGTTTGGCATGGGATTGTTACCGCTTTCAAAACGTGTTCTGATGATGGGAACCTAGAAAATTCCCGAAATAGATCTATCAACACATTCCTGAAAGGGTCAAATAATAAATTTGAAAACAAAAACTCTATAGATTATTTGTTAGGACAAGATCCTAATGAAGAAATATAGAGTATGGCCTCGAACTTGAATAATTTTCATTTTCATTATTTTTTTGTTTATCTTAGTTTCACCATATTTACAAGTTATACGCCAATTTTTATGAGATGACCTTATAATAATATTTCTAAAATTTAAAAAAAGCATACGATGTTTATTTTTAAAATAACCCTATGGGGAATGAGGAGTCAATTGACCTAAAAGTGACAGGTTAAAGATTGACTTATCACAGGACTGGTATAATTAAATACTGAAGTGGGTTAATCAGTGTCAATTGTCCTAAAATTACCAATACTGTGACTGGTAAAGGGAGGACATACCACTTAACCAGAATGCTTATTAACAAGAAAAAGCCAGTTGGCTAGAATTTTACACATTGTAAGCTGTATAGTTTTCGTGTATTTTTTAAACTAAAAACTCGTGCACCCCGGTAGGCTAGTTGGTAGCGTGCTGGCTTATTAGTGCGGGGGTCGTGGGTTCGATTCCCACCAGAGGCACTGGTCTGTTTTCGCTACAACGCGCCGAAGGCCATAGTAGCTAGTGCTCGGTTAGGGTAATAGTATATAATTTGTAATTATATGATTATTAATTAATAAAAAAAAAAAAAAAAATTAAACTAAACTAAACTAAAAATTATTATTTTTTTTTGTCGATATTCATGTTTTTTTTTTTTTTTGGTTTATTAAAAAATTATTGGCATGCGAAAATTTACCTAAAAGAACCTGGAGTGCTGGAAAAGGACTTATCACAGGACTAGTCATGTGGATAGTCCGTTTTGGTTAGTCCTCGGACATGCCCCTTTTGCGACAGTCTTGTGGTATGTCCATCTTTGGTTAATCCTGTGGCATGCCACTATGTGGATCCTGTGGCACACGCAGGACCGGTCTCATTCCCCATAGGGAATATATAAACCATCCTATTATACTAAATTAGATGTAGTAACGAATAATTTAATCAAAATATATAAGGACAAAAGTCGGAAAAAACTGTATCAAATCACTTCTAATTGTATCTAAAATAATCTAATATGATGCAATTAGATGTAATTAGATGTAATTTGATACAATTTAATCGGCCAATTTTTCGAATGAAATTTTATATAATTAGTTATGGGGTCAGATAAAATTCGATAAAATCGAGCATTATATAATTTTATTTAATTTTATGTGACCCCATAATTAATTATATAAAATTTCATCTGAAGTAAATTTCATCAGGATAAATTAATGGATGTCAAAAACAATTATATGTAAAAGTAATACAATTTTTTTCTGCCATATATATTTATATATAATTGCAAATTAACTTTTTTATTTCTTTATGTTTTGCTTTATTTGGTTTTTCTGATTTTGCTTTTTTAAAGATTTTCTGACTTAAAGTTCTTTTTTACTCATGAAATATTATTTATTTAACTTACTAACTTTAAACTTTTGTTTTTAAGTGTAACTTTTCTAAGTGTTTTTACCTTTACGTTTCTTACAATAATTTTTGCTTTAACCCTTTAAAGCTGTTGAAAATGCAACACAAAAATTATACATATTACAACGTTTTCATATGTTTTCATTTTTAAGGATTTTATTGAAGAATAACGGTTCGTTACTTGTAAATGTGTAACAAACTCGTATAAAGGAATAAAATTGGTATTTTCGACATATATGAAAAATGTAAATTTTCGCCACATTCAGCATTTGATAGCACGACTTTATTCCATCAAAAAGCTTTTTAATTTCTATAAATATATCATTTATTGTGTTGGATATTCATATGGTGTATCGCAGTATCGCATTATAAGTAAAAATGACATACAGCTGAATATCAACGGACGATATCTCCGAGAAGGAATTATATCTTTATAATTTTGACACATATATTTATATGGAATTATACTTATGTGATGCCATATTTTATTATACATATATATATAGTAGTGATAGAATTTGTTTGGGTTTGTTGTATCATATCGCTCATTTACTTCAAGACTGTCATAAGTCAAAAAATGCGTGTAAAAATTTCATATTAATATCATGTATACTTTTCGAGATAGAGGATAATATATTTTATTTTTTCTTTAAAGTGGGTGCAAAGAGTATATACTTCATAGAGAAACTGTGCTACTCACGGGTCTCTCGATAATTAGCGAATGCACACACAACTCTCACTGAGAGAAAAATGCATTAAAATCCCCTGTTTATAATAAACATGACCAAATAAATAGAGAAAGGGTCGAGCGAGGCAGATATGGATCGAAAACTTTAAACTCGTTTTCAGTTAATTCATGTTTTTTGAGTTATGTCAGTCTTGCAGTAAATGAGCGATATGTTCTTATATATATTTATACATGGAAGTATATATGGTCTCATATTTCGCTATATCAACGTATATGAGATGAGATAAAAAATATCAACTTATATATAACATAATGATATATAGCGCTGTATTAAAATTGCTCGTAAAAATAATTATGAGATGTAAATATATATCGTTACATATGTAATTATAATTAATTATATCAAGCTATATGTGACAATATATAAACCTTTTACCTCGGGTATTTTTTCGCATTTTTTTTTAATAAAAACCGTAACTTAAGAACATAGTTAGTCCCTAAGGACTAAATTGATAAAGTGCAAATTTTTTTTATTCCTAACTAGTGCAGCGCAGTTTTTTCCAAACACATTTCGCTTTGTGACAAATTAAGCGCAGTAACAATTCTGCCAAAACATGCATCAAACATCCTTAAATAAAATTTTTAATTTTGTGTATTTAAAAGTATGTATTTAAAAGCTCTATTCTTTGTGATTTTATATCACAAAGAAAATTTTGTAATTTTTTTCTGTGTATCACAAACATTTTTTTTAGTGTATTTTTATACAATGAGAAATTTTATACAAATTTTATACAATTTAATACAATGAGATCTATAAATAAATGTAAGTTTACTAACTAAATTCAAGCAAAAACTTTAATTGTAATTAGCTTCAAAATTAAAACCGCCACAATTTTTGCGGCCTTAGAGGTAAATGATTAATGCAGATGATTTAGCAGGCTTCAACTTTGTCTAACACATACACAAAAGGTTATTCATGTCATACAAAAATATTTGTTGAAACTATTTTGCCTCTTAATGTCGAAAATTTTAGAAATAACTTATAAAAATTTTAAATTGCACATAAATTGCACACGCAATTACAAAATTACACTCAATTAGTGTAATTAGACAAGAAGTGGCAACACTGGACCTAACCAAAGTTATAAATATCAAATTTGTATGGAAATTTCTGTGATTTTTTTTTTAACAAAGACCTCTTTAAAACTAAAGTTTGCATGTTTAATTAATAGTCCTTTATGGGGCTTAAGCAAAATAAGTACCTCCCATTTTTTAAAATGCGTGTGTGTGTGTGTGTCATTGATGTTTATGATGTGGATATTTTCAAAACGTTTTTATTTGTGTAATATTCATGAATAAATGACAATTTCAAAACTTGAATTGATTCTGCACACAAACATACATACACAGTAGGGTGGCCCAAAAAAATAAGAGACTGTCGAACTTTAGGGCTCCATGAAATAACTCCCCGAAAAATTTTATGGAAAACAACAACGCTTGGGGAGTTATTTCGAATTCTGATGATTTATATAATTTTTAAACTGACGACTTATTTTATTATGAAATAGATCACCAAGTTTTCAAAATTAAATAAACCCCCAAATATTATTTTTGGGGAGTAATTTCATTTTTCTAAAATCCATATTATTAAAAATTTCAAACTAAAAAATTATAGAATTACAACTCGCATTTTATAATTATTATAGAGAGTCTAGTAAAAGTTAGTGAAATAGCAATCAATAACAATGAATTTAACAATGATTGCCATAAATTATTACTAGCAGGGAAGGTTTCCCCTGAAACTTGGGTATGTTGTAAAGGCGACAGATTAAGTATCACCTAGAAATCGCACATTTACTTCAATAACGTCATAACTTAAAAATTTCGATTTTGTAGAAAACGAGTTTTAGCTGCCTAATCCAATATTTAGGGGCTACAACGTGGGGTCAAAGATGACCCCAATTTTCGTTTTTTGCGTTTCATTTATGGCGGTTTCAACATAATATATCTAGAACAAATTTTGCGAAATTTTTATTAACAACGATTTACACTCAAACTATTCAAAGCTAACGAGTAAATAGTTGCAAAACTAGGTTGGAAATGCAAAATTCGTGCGAATTTTTCATTTTAAATCTATTATTTGCGTGCAAAGTATAAATTGGTTTTGGTGCAGAATAATTCGCGCTAAATGTGGATTTCCAACCGATTTACACTCAAACAAAAATTTTTTTGCAGCAAAACTATTATTAGTTAGCTAAGTATAAACTAGGTTTGGTGCAGAACGAATAAGAATAAATTTAAGTGTAAATCTGTTGGAAATTCAAAATTCGCTAGTTTCTATGTCCAACTAATTAATGCCCTGTTTTAAGAAGACGTTTTTCTTCAAACGAACGAAAAAAACAATTATAAACTACATGCAATACAAAAACAAGGCGTGTAGCGGCAAACGTCTTGTAATATCGTTTTGGTCTTTCGCGAATTTTGCGTTTCCAACAGATTTATACTCGAACAACAATTTTTCTGCACCAAACCCATACCGAAATTATTTAATAATTTTTTTTTAATTTTTGACACATAATCTTGCGATGACGAGTTGTCAGATATAGTACAAGATCAAGCGACAAAGAATGTGTAGTTTTTAAGTGCATAAATGCAATTTTACTACAAGTTTTGAAATCTAAAGTTGCTCTTGCTGTTGCAGAATACTTAAAGAATCCATGCATTGGATTTAACAAAATAAAAAAAAAACAGTATTTTTTTATAATAAGAAAAATGAAATAATACTGAATTTGAAAATGGGGACTTATTTCATATTGAAAATGGGAGTTTTTTTCATTATAAAATAAAACCCCAAAAATGGGGTGTTATTTAATTTTTGTTTGGGACTTTACATCATTTTTTGAGGGTTTATTTCATTTTTAAAAAATTTAATAATGAAATAAATCACAATTTTTGGGGATTTATATAATTTTTGATTTGGGGAGTTAGTTCGTGGGGGGTTATTTTGTATGGGGTTATTTTATGGAACCGAGTTTTAGATCTCCACGGTTAATCTCAATTAATGTTCTTCAATTCCAAAAGAAAATTTCTAACTTAACATTATTTTTTTTTTTAATTTTAATAAAAATTAATATCAATTGATATTTTCTGAATTTTAATTTAAAATTCGGAGTCTTAATTCTGAATAACAGTTGCAAAAATATTGGGTTTTAAAAATAATGTATTAAAAAGAAAATTTTCGTCATTGGCTGTAGGCTTTATTTTGTTTGTACGCTACCAAAGAAATTTTTTCATTTCATTAAAATTTTTTCATAATATTTGTAAACCGTATTATAACATTTTTGAAACATTTTATATTAATCTATAAAACTTCTTCATATTTATGAAACATTTCTAAAATAAAAAGAAGTTTGTCATCAATTTGAACTTTTATAAAACAGATTCATCATATGAAGTGATACATTGGACGAAAATCAATGAAGTTTTTTGAAGTTTTTCATAAATATGATGAAACTTTTTTCTGTGTGTACAATTTCAAAAGAAGACCATATTTGAGAACCCTCCGGTGTTACAAAATGCGCTTGCACATTTCCCTACATAGTTTTACTCAAATGAGAGTTAAATTTATGTACTCGTAGCATTCAAACTCATTAATTATGATAAATATTTTAAACACATTTCCGCAATATTGATCCATCAACCATTTTTGGCCACGTAAGAGTTCTAAACAAATAATGGATCATAACTCGAAAAGGCGAGGCGGTGGAATGTTTTGGAGGCCAAACTACTTTAAAAAAGTTTTTTGAAGTTCTTTATAAATATGATGAAACTTTAAATATGATGAAACTTGTTCTCTGTGTGTACATATTTGAGAACCCTCCGGTGTTACAAAATGCGCTTGCACATTTCCCTACATAGTTTTACTCTTCGGCAAAAATTTACTTTATTTTTACTTATTATTTTTCTTTTTAATTCTGCCTTCAGAATATATTATATAATTATAGAGAGCGGTGGGTCCATTTGCATTTTCATGAATTAAGAGCTTGACAAGATCATAGAAAAGAGTGGGAATAGTATTTCCAATGACCAAATTATATAAATACACTGTAAAACAAGAATACACAGTCACAAATATATAAACAAATATAATAACGCCGATACACTAGTAATTGCACGTCATATAATGGGCGGAGCCCAAAAGTCGCATTTTATATCGACCTCTAAATACACTGCGCAACTCGAAAAATAAAACAGGAGTACCGACGTTTGATCCAAAATATGTCTGCCAAACTGATTTAAATGGCGTACCCAGGTTTTTCCTCTTATGTTTCGATTTTTCGAAAATTAACATTAAAGTTTGCATGTTTCAACTCAGTTTTTAACACATCAAATTTAAAAATCCCTTAAATAGTGAATTTTTATTGTTGATCTATATAAATTGTATATGAGTTGTTGGTTAGTTCGGTTAAAGATCATGAATATTTTTCCATATTAACAGAAAAATTATAATTTTATTTGTGATAATTTACTTTAATTAACAGAAAAAACAATTAGAAAAAAAGGTTATTTGACACCTGCATGAATGGAGTTAACTTTAGTAAAGTAAATTATCACAAATAAAATTATAATTTTTCTGTTAATATGGAAAAATATTCATGATCTTTAACCGAACTAACCAACAACTCATATACAATTTATATAGATCAACAATAAAAATTCACTATTAACCACTCACAAGGTACAGTGCAAAAATTCGCTTAATATATATGCTCGACATATGTTGAAAAACGAATAAAATCTTCAATGTTTGATTTTCCTTCACTTACAATGTAAAGGATAGAATATGATGACATTTGAAAATAACTGCCAGCCAAATTTCAACTTAATTAGTTGAACTGGCAACTGTGGTAATAATTAACAACTAAACATAGCTTTATAGAAAATAAGTTCGCAGTAAATTTCGTCATACTCAAAAACTAAGTTACGGCACATTTTTAACCTAACTAGTTGAGTTAAATAGATGATGTTTACAATTTAACACTTTAAGGCACGAAGAATGTTGATGAAGGCCGTTGCGGGCTAGAAAGTTAACTCCATTCATGCAGGTGTCAAATAACTTTTTTTCTAATTGTTTTTTCTGTTAATTAAAGTAAATTATCACAAATAAAATTATAATTTTTCTGTTAATATGGAAAAATATTCATGATCTTTAACCGAACTAACCAACAACTCATATACAAATCCCTTAAATTTCATAAAAACTTGTCCGTTTTGCCGTATCTCGTTTAGTTTCAAAAATAATGCCATTTTGCATAATGGTCTGTATATCGAAAGCTAATCGATATCGAAAGCTAATAATAGAAGTTTATTTACGAAACACTCCCGGATAACTGATTTTGATTTATTTTTAGAAAATTGTCGCAGGGTGGCTTATTAATTTGTTTCACCAATATGTGTGATAATACATTAAGCATACGCCAAATTCAAATTCCCTTCCCCGTTCTATTCCATTTCGTTCTTTGTTGTAAGTGTTACAATTCCACTCGTTTCGTTTCATTTCGTTATACTTTACTTGGTTACAAACCAGACTGAAAAGTAATATCCATATCATTGCTGAAATTCCGGGTTCATTAACTATCTAAAATAAGCATGAGTCTTAGTGAGGACTTTTCATTCCTGATTTCAGCGAATTTTTAAAATTTTCACTTTTTTTTTAAATACCATTTTTTAATACTACACTTAGAATACTACAAATGTAGGTAAAATCAAATGAAATTTCACTTGAAGAAAGGACGACTTACATTTCAGTAAATTCAACTAACATTGTCATTTGTTTTTTTAATGTTCAAAAAATTAACCACAATTGTAGCAAAAATTGACCACATATGTTAGTAAAAATTAAACAATCATTTTTTTTATTTTTATTTTTTTAAATAAAAAAAAACTTCTGGAAAAAAATAATGTAAAAACAGTCATTTGATGTGGTTTGTTTTTTGAAATGAACTACAAGTTTAGTAAAAAATTTGATTTGTTCTACAAATGACTGACGTTTACATTAAAAATAAAGAAACTGTATTACAACCCAAACAACTATAGGGTGATTTTTTAGCAACTATCTTTTTGACATCACTGTTTTTAGGACTTTCTTAACCGAGCATGAATTTTGATAATAAAATTCAATAAACTTCTAGCGTTGTTCGTTTGTAAGTCGATTCATGGTTGAATTATACACCAAACTGACCATGTTTGACAGTGACATGTTACACGAAAACAGCTGAGCTGCCGAAAACAGTGTTGCCAAAAAGAAAGTTGTTAAAAAATCACCCTTTACATATTTTTAAAGCAGAAGTTCCCTGAGTGTATTGAAAACAAATTTAATTCAATTTTGGAAAGAAAACTGTTTTTCTTTACATAAAAACTTTGTTTTTCTTAAAAAATAACTTTTATTTTTCTGTACAAAAACTTTTTATTTTATTTTATTTTTTTTTTTTTTTCTTTTTTTTTTCTAAAGAAAAATATTTTAAAAGCTATCAAAAAAAATTTTTTTTTAGAAAATTACTTTATTTTAAACTGGTTAAAAATCGTTTTTTTCCGGATAAAAATTGTAGTATTAAGTTTTAATATTAAATTTTAATATTAAGTTTAATTTGTAAAATCCGATCGATTTGTTTGAATTTTAAAATAAATTTTCAAAATATTTTGCAGACATTCACCGTAATGAGAGTGCTTGTTACAATAACTTTCGCAAATCAAAACTTTTTTTTTGCTCAAGTTTGGTACACATCATGTTTTAATCTATTTACTTATTAAATTAAAAAAAAAAGAATTCATAGGTCGTCCTTTCTCGCTATGCTGGTATATAAATGTTAGGCATATTTCGCGATTTTCCCATTAACCGCACTTCTTTTTTTTCTTTTTTACACGAAATAATTTTTCAGATTTGTTTTTTTTTTTTTTTTTTTTTTTTTTTTTTGCGTGGACACAAAATACTTTGCTCAATTGCGAAATGAGATGATAAATTGTGCAAAAATGGTAAAATATAGTAAAAACTGAAAAAAAAAATCGCGGATTTACTTGCTAATGCTGTACATTTATTAACCAAATTTGATACCCCCGAATGTTAATGAAGGTCTTTTATGTATTTACCATATAAAAGCAAGACAAAATATTTGTTTTTTTCTTTTTAAATTTTATGTATGAAAAACTTCGTTTTAACATGCTATACTTTAATGCAAATTTGACCCATAAGTGAACAAACTGGATACGCCATTAAAATCAAAGTGGCCGAAATGTTTACAAGCAATGGTCGGTACTTTTGTTTTCAGTTACAATTTTGTAGCGCAGTTATATCGTCCGATTGAGCCAATTTTAGGTATACACGTATATTTTGATTTAAAAAAAAGCAAAGGCTAGCTTGTGGAGAAAGAATCGGAATATATTTTTATTTTTCCATATAATCGTGGGCCAGACTAATACATAGTCACCATACTTGCAGATATCAGTCCAAATTATGTATGAGTAAAGTGTGTATGAGTGTTTATGAGGATGTGTGTAAATTATACTCTTATATACATATACATATCAAATAAAATTGCATTATATAGCAATAATAAGGATACGTTATTGTCAATGTTAATGATGACGTGTCAATGTTCATAAAATGTATAAAATATTTATATTCACATTCTAATACGAATAACAATTAGGGTGACATAATTGATCCCACTATCGAAAGAGATAAGGGTTGTGGAAATGATTAAGCCACGAATATGTGGGTGGGGTTGCTCATTTAAGTGAATCTTTTGGGAAGGATAACGGTTTTATTCAAAGATATGACGTAGGCATAACTTTATTTAAAATTTTGTAAATTTAAAAAAAAAACTCTTATCGATATTGGACACACTGTACACAGTAGGGAAATTTTAATTTTCGAACAAATTTGTTTACAGTTCATATCCTTAATAAAACTTAATGTATTTTTAGTTTGCTGACTTAGTTCCGGACCTATTACTCTTCGTTGAATTTTTAAAACAATATTTATTTTCGAGTCGTGACAAAAGCAATATTCCGATTTGAATGTTACTTGGTGAATGCAAAAAAATAAATTGAAAAAATGATAATTTGAGCTTGTGTTTGTGTTTGGAGCGATTTATTTCCAGGACATTTTCTGAAAATTGGTTATTTTATCAAAAATTTAACAAAATGTTAATATTTTTGTTAAAGTTTACATAGTTTTCGGAAAAATATCACTTAAAATTTTCGATAAAAGTACAAAAAAAAAAATTAAGGTTTTCAAAATGTATAATGACAAATCTATTTTTAATAGACTCCCTAATCTCTATATATAAAAATCATTTTCGGTTTGTTTGTTTGTTCGCTATACAAATTCTTATTTTGGACCAACTGTTTACGCCAACTTTTTCAAAAAATATTAATTAATTTATTTATTAATTAAATTTTGTTTTTCAACTGATTGCATCCAAATTAGGTACACATGGTCCCTCTACCTCTGCCGACGTCACCATATACTTTTCATTGGCCACGCCTGCTTTTATGCCAGCTTTTTTATTTAATTTTTGGATGCATTAGATAAAACATTTTTTCTCAATGGAACTGCCATAAAACACGTGATCCTCACACTCCTGACAGAATCGCCACATATTTTTGATCGACTAAGCCTACTTTTACGCCCACTTTTTTGTGAATTTTTTATTGGATGGTCTTAAGCTATTTTTTATTTTTTAACGGATTTCGTTAAATTTGCTGCACACGATTCGTCCTGGAATAGAGGTCGCCACATATTTTTATTTGTGTTCGCTATAATGCTTCAAAATCGTATGAAGAAAACAGACGTAGTCCGATTTGGGATATTCACGGTTGGATCGCTGTAAAAAATTTATAATATACGACGACAAACGGTAAAAATTTACAAAAATAAATAAAACGTCTTATTCCTCATTTTATTTAAAAATCTGACTTCATAATTGTAATTATCGCCAAAATATTTTATAGTAAAGTGCAATTGGAAATTTTTTCTCCTAACTTGTTTTTCTGAGTGAAGCAAATGAAAAACAGTCCTTCACTTTACTAGAACTTTAGTATCAAATTAAAAAATTTTAATTCTTTAAGAATTTTCACAATATCTTAAAAATGGGGCACACCGCAAAGTGGGTGGTAGCGGCGGTGGGAGTGAAGTCGGTAGAGTGCTAGGGCGATTCGGGAGCGGCCGCGTTGGAAGCTGGCGCATCGGGAGTGGGATGTCGCGGGGCTACTTGGCATAAGTGATAATTAAGATGCATAATCTGAGTGAAATTGGTATCTTTTCAAAGTCTTAAGGTATCCAACAAAAATTTGTTTCTAATATGTGTTGTTCAAAAAGAATTTGAGGTACGGGCAAGACCGGGTACATACAGCTAGTACTAGATATCACTTTAAAGGCACTTAAACAAACTTTTTAACGATGCAGATTTTATCCGGATCCGAAAACACTTTTTTAGATAATTGTACATAAATGTTTGCGACTTGGAAGAACCGACCACTTTAAAAGGGACGTGAAAGCCAATAATAGCATACGACCATTTAACTCATCGTGGACGTTTTAGGTAATGGAACTTTTCGGTTAATTTAATTATTACAAAAATTTAATATTTTCGATATTAATCCCAGTAAAATAGTAAAATCAAAATAACTTGTTTGCAGAACAGCTTATACTGTATTATAAAATGTTCTAATTTCGGTTCTGCAACTGGTTCTTTTTATATGGAGTTTGTCCTATTTGCAATAGGTTCTTTACCTCCAAACAAGAACAGGTTGCTTTAGAACCGGTTCAAGAACCAGTTATAGAACTGGTTCTGGGACAGTGACATCTTTCATTTCGACTCCCTGGAACCTGTTCTAGACCGGTTCCATGTAACTGGTGGCAAAAGAAGTTATTCTAGAATAGGTACAGAGGTAATCTGTTCTAAAAAATTTTGCTGGGATGTTTTTATCAGCTTTAAATGCAAATAAAATAGGATATACCAATTGGATGTTCCCTAGGAAATAATTTTGGGCATAAGTTGATTTTCAGTTTCTAGCATAGTTTTCCAGAAAAGTAAAATTTTTGCAAATTCAAGACAGATTTTTGCAAAAACTGCTCGATCGAAGATTTTGATTTTTATCACAAAACTACAAAAATAAATAATCAAGAAAAACATCAATAGCCAGTCCTTTTAATATATTTATATGTCCATTAATCTACATCAAACTGGCCAGACCAGCTTACGTATTCGCTATTTCAACACACAGACAGGTCTATACTGACATGACTATATCGATATTTTACAAATTGAATGACAAACTGAAATACACCCTCATCTCATATGGTGGAGGCTATAATTAAGTGTCACCCCAATATGCCTGTGTATGAAGTGTGTGTTGTATACATTTAAGGATATTGTGTTAACATATATTGGTTTTATTTACTGTGTAATTGTTCAATGATGTTTGCTGCTGTTGATAGTTTTCAAGAATATGATACATGTGTTTGTTATGCATACATACATACATACATACATACATACATACATACATACATATTGCTTGGCTAAAGATAATCTAATTTTAGTTTAAACGAAATTATTTCTAAGGATATGCATAAGATATTAAAAACAAGTCAGCATAATTTTATATAATTTTCAACAAGTCATCACCAGAATCAAGGTTCCGTTTAACAATGACAATTTTTATATAATTTTATTTACATATAATCCAATTTTCAATTGACAATTTAGTAAGATGAATTAACAGAAAAGCAAATTAAATTGTAATTACTTTATTTTAAACTGAAGGATTTTTATAAATAATTCATGCTGAGAGATTTAAACTGTGCCGAAAGCAGTGGTGCAAAAATTTTATCATTTTATTTTGTAATTTACAGTAGAAATTCAATAATATAAATTAATTGAAACTATTGAAAATTTAAAAAAGTTAAAGTGAAAAGGCATTTTAAAAAGGCATACACTAAGTTGCATAACAATAATTACAAATGATTTTTACTATTTTTTTCTAATATTACAAGAAATTTGTTTAAAACTTATAAGTGCACGCACAAAAAAAAACATGTTTGGGGCAACCATATTTGAAGAGCATCATACATTTTTGGAATTATGATTGCGACAACCATGTTACTATATTTGTGTATGAGTATGATTGCTCTTATCTTTTTCTTAATCATAATATGATAATAAGACTACCATGATATGGTTCCCAATTTTTATGGTTAAGGAAGGATTAAAAAGTTAAAAAGTTATTTATATATATTTATTTAATAATTTACACATTTAAATAAACATAATTTAAAATAATTTAAATAAACAAATTGTCTTTGAGCTGACGAATAAGATTTGTGTTATTAAGAAGTTATATAAACCATGATTTTGTCGCTATGCGATGTTTACATAAACTGTTTATTTTAGTATCTAAAAAAGTAAAACTAGATTTTCTCTTTTTCAGCACAAATCTTATTTTGTCAGGAAAAATAAAATAAAGCAATGGGAACATGTGATTACAGCATAAATACGCATTAAAATATTGTTAAGAACATTACATTTTTAATGATCATAACATGTTTTTAGCAATTATAATTATTGCACTATAACCATATTATAGTCCTTTCTATCATATTATGATCATAGAAAAGAATTTCGTCATCATTTATTACTATATTATGATTATTGCAAATATATCATGATTAACCGTACGATGCATACCCAACTTTTTCTACGAGAACACACACCTGGGATACGTTTATACCTACTAGCTTATTTTGGCATTTTCTAATGGTCCAATTTCGTTATTTTTTAAATGCGTATATTAATATTTTACAAATGTCTCTATGGCCTAAGTAAAGCCGTTCCTGAGTTACAGCACTGCAAATGGGTGTGTGTTTACGTAGGAGTCGATTATAAAACTTATATGTATAATAAACAATAACTTGATTTAAGGAATGCCTGTAAATTTAACTTTTGCCTCGGCTCCCATTACCATTAACACCACTGCGTTGTTTTTCTATTTTAAAGTACTTTTGTTTAATATTATTCAATTTGTTCGGACTGACTGTTCTCACAAATTCGTTTCAAAAAATCTTAAACAAGAATGACACTAAAACAGCGAAGACGCTCATAAAAAACAGATTGGCCATCTTATAGTTGGCGCAATTATAGTGTCGCTGTAGTTAGATAGGAATATGATAATAAATACAACATGCTGATTCAGTCACGACCTGCCGAATTTCTCCATCCCCGAAAATGCAAGTGTGAATTAACTGAACCAGTGGTCGGATTTTTTTGTTTTTGGGCTTGTTGGAAAGGTCTTTGGAAGACCTTTCAGAATAAAAAAATTTAAAAAAAAGACATGAAAGTGCACATAACTTTTGTTTTTTTTTCCTCTTAAAAGATAGCCCTACCTCTTACCAACTGCTAATGTTACCATTATTGATATATTACTGATATATATTGCCGAAAAACAAACAAAATATAAAAAAATGTTTTTCTCTAATTACCTTTTGAGAATTTGAGGTTAAAGAAGTTTTTATTTATATATTTTATATTGAACTAATTTTAACAATTTTTATGGCTCAAACAATAAAGATAAGTTTTTAAGATAACAAAATAGTATTATAAAAAAATAACTTTTTCACAAAATCGGCTCTCTAGCTCTTAATTATGCGTAGGATCAGTTTTTTTTTTTGGAAAAGTTGCTCAAAACATATTTATTTCAATATAACAAAATTTAAATTCATAGGCAAAATGGTGGGCACACTTGCAAAATCAAATTCTTGTTTAAAAATTAAGAATTTTCGACCAATGATGGGTGTAGAGTGCATTGCCAGAAATACATAAAATTACATTCACAGTCTTTCATAAAGTCCATTTATTTGGAAACGGTTAAAAAAAAATTATAATTATTAACAAAGTTCTGAGGACACCGTAAATAAATTAATTTACATTTTCGGAGAAAATTGCCGATTTGTAAGAGTTTTTTTTAAAATATTGACTTTGAGCATTTTTCACCGCTAAACTATTTAAGATAATTTGAAAATCTTTTCTGAAGTTTGTTTCTGAATGTGTTAGTAATCTTACAAATTTTTTGTTTTTTTTTTTGTTGTTTGCTTTGGTTTGGTTTGGCAACAAAACAGATATTGGCGAAAACCAAAAAAAAAAGTCAAGGCCAAAAATTAACATTTTAATTTTTAACATCAAATATCTTATTAGTTATAAGAGATATCTTAGCACCATAAGCATGTTTGTTTATCTTGTATAGGAGAATGTCTCAGTCAAATTTTTTTTTCAAATCGGTTCACATTTGCCAATGTAGCAGATTTTTTATAGGTAAGGTGGTCAAATTTGGTGTACGCACAGGGTGTCTCATAAAGCCTAGGTCCTACCCTATAACTCCTCCAATATGTATATATTGGAAGAGTTATAGGGTAGGACTGCTCCTCCAATATATACATATTTGAGGAATTATAGGGTAGGACCTAGGCTTTTTAAGACACCCTGTGCGTACACCAAATTTGACCACCCTGATTGGGCCAGTACACACAGAGAAATATAGTGACAACCGAATTGAAAAGTATATTTTAATAGTAACAACTTATAACCTCAGTTAGTACGACGATATTTACATTAAATTTCTGAATATTTTGGTTGTTGCAACTTAAATTCAGTTGAATTAACCGAACTTTGTTGTGAAAACTAATGTTCAATTGTAGCAACGGAGTGAAATTCTTAATAACCGAATTTGAGTCGTAGTAACCGAATTTCAGTTGACAAATAGCTAAATTTTTCTCTGTGTGTATAGAAGTTTTATGCTTATTACCACTTTTTTTTTTTCAAACACACCACTGTGCGCCGTTAAAGATAAGTGATTAACGCGGATGGATTAAGCATGCTTATGGTGTTTTCTTTTCTGGAAAAAAGTTTTGCATTTTAAAGTGCCAAAATTTCAAACATTTCACCCTCGTCCCGATAAAATGCTTCATTTTTATAAACAGAATAGAACACAATTTTATCACATATTGCTTTCTTTAAACATGTGTGTTTATACAATATTGTTATGGCAGTCCCGGTTCGAATCTCAGCCAATATGAAAGAAATTTTTTTTTAATAACTATAAGTTTTAAGTTAGCTTCATATTTTTTTTTATAACTTCTATTATAATTTTGTTTTTTTTTTTTAAACGATTTTTAGTTCAAAAATTATTAAATACTTGCAAACAGAAAAAATAAAATATTATAACATAAAACAAAATGAATAAAACTCCTAATTTATAATAAAAAAAAGAATAGTGGTTCAGTGACGGTTTGAACCTAGGAGTCCTAGGGAACGAAGCCGACATTAAATTGTAGCCGGCGGCGGCTAATCAAAAATATACGCGGCGGCGGCTGAAAGTCGACTAAAGCCAAACAATTTTCGGCGGCGGCGGCTAAACGAAAAAAAACTTGGAGGCGACTAAAAATCGACTAAGATGATGGTTTAAAAATTTATTATAATTTAATTCACTTATTTTACAAAATTTCATGTTTTCCAATATGTGTCTATCTTTTAAGTATAGACTACCAAAATGCTCCAACATACCGATAAACCCGTTAGGGTTAACTTTAAAATTTGCCAATTTTTTATATCATCTTTTCTTTCAAACAAGTCTTCATAATTTTGAAATAAATTTATTTACATCAGTAGAAGCATCTGAGTTAGAATCAGAATCAGATGAAATTGTGGGATTAGCTTGTGTAGTATGAAAATTTTTTTTTATATTTTTTTTAACCATTGTAAGATTTGGAAAATTTACTTTTTCTTTTTCTAGTGAAGCGCAATATAATGGCACATTTTGCAAACGCTAGAGAATTCATAGTGAAAATCTATGGTTGCCAGATTGGTGTCTACTAAAAGCCGGATGAAGGCGGAGGATTCTTAAAATAATATGATTTTTTAGTTCAAATGAATTTAGATAAAGAAAAATATCGGCTAAGATGATATAGTCGGCTCAGCTGATATAGTCGGCTCAGCTGATATAGTCGGCTCAGCTGATATAGTCGGCTAATATTTTGTAGCCAAAATTAGCCGTTCAGGTCGGCGGCGGCTCGAGTACCTGAAAAGTGATCGGCGGCGTCTTAGCCGCGGCTATTAGCCGATCGGCATCGATCTCTGCCTAGGACCTTATGCATCTAAAGCCAGCACACTACCCTTCGGCTACCAAGGTGAGAATTTTCTAGCAGACAACTTTATAATATAAACACATGAGATTGATAAATCGAAAAAAACAGGGCAAAAACAACCCTGTAAATAATTTGATGGTGCTAAAATTGCACTTTTTGCCTTTTTTTTGGCAACATTTTTAGAAAGAAACACGGCACCCTCTCAGGGTGTTCACCTTATTTTAGAAAAGAACACAAAAAAGGAAATTTGAGGTCAAAGCACAAAAAAAATTTGATATTTTTGTCAGAAAAGAAAACGCCATTAGACATCGCCTAACAAGTTCACAAAAAGTTATGCATGTCAAGAAAAAAATATATTTAAAAATTTAAAAAACAATTTTCTTAAATATTTTGTGAAATTCCTCATATATATTTTGTTTGCCCTTCTCATCATATATATTTAAAAACGTTGAATTTTATCAAAAAAATTTCTTTTAAATGATATTGAATATTTAACAAAATTCCATAAATAAACAATTTTATTACAATTTTAAATGAATTTCTACTTAAATTTTATATGCATTTTACACACGTTTAAATTCTCATCATAAAGTACAAAGCAAATAAATGAATTGTATAAAAAAAAATCTTAAAATTAAATAAAACAAAATAAAAAATCATACAATGTTCATCAATAACAACAATTGCAAACCACATTTTCCCCCACAATGCAAGTCATAAAGAAAAAAGTTTTTTTTTTTTTGCTCGCATTTTTCCAATTTTATTAAAATACACATGCCTTTAATTTTTACAAAGTAATAAAGTATATGCATTCGGCCTTACTAAAAACAAAACTCAAAATATTATTTTGTGTACGAAACCCTGGAAAATATTTTTTTTTTTATATATAGAATATATCAGACTTGGGCGACATCAATTACATTTCAGAATCATTCACTTGTGAAATTTTTCTATATCATTAATAATTTCAGATCTACGCTCATACTTGTGGGCTTAACCGCTACCTTGGAAAATTTTAAATTTTGTCAATACCAGACCTGTGTATTTAATTACAGGCCAATTACTTTTTAATGTACAATTACATATTGTGTAATTGAGTAATTGTCCTCTAATTGAATACCCAGATGTTGTTACTAATCCCCTGGTTTTGGTATTCAAAATTTTACAAATTTTCCAATGAAGCGATTAAGCTTGCAAGTATGAGCGTAGGTCTGATACTATAAATGATATAGAAAAAGTTCACAAGTGAACGATTGTGAAATGTAATTGACGTCACCCAAGTCTGGAATATATTGATTTTTCATCTAAGTTGAACTTGGGATTATTATAAAGGGTGGTTAAATTGTAAGGGCCAATGTTGAATGTGAACCACACCTAAAGGTGAAGTTTTTTTCTGCATTTAATTTGACATTTCTGAATTTCAGACTAACTCAATTTGAACCATGGAAAGATACACAATCGAGCAACGCGTTAAAGTTATTCAGGCTTATTATGAAAATGGGCGTTCAAATTAAAATGCATATTGTGCACTTCGTGATTTTGATGAGGCACATTTTTACCTCAGTGGATTCGTCAATAAGCAGAATTGCCGCATTTGGGAGAATGATAATCCAAGAGTGATTGTCGAAAAACCAATGCACCAACGAAGAGTGACTGTTTGGTGCGGTTTAGGGGCTGGCGGCATCATCGGGCCGTATTTTTCTAAAATGAGGCCGGTCAGGCAGTTACTGTGAATGGTGTTCGCTATCGTGAGATGATAACGAACTTTTTATGGCCCGAATTGGATGATATGGATGTGGACGATATGTGGTTTCAACAGGATTGTGCCACTTGCCACACAGCTAACGAAACAATGTCTCTTTTGCGTGACAAATTCAATGGCCATGTTATCTCACGTGGTGGCGACGTCAATTGGCCGCCAATATCATGTGATTTGACACCGTTGGACTTCTTTCTTTTGGGTCATTTGAAAGAAAAGGTGTACGTCGATAAGCCAGCAACAATTCAAGAGCTAAAGGATGAGATAATTCGGCACATTAACGGCATAGAATCTCAATTATGCCTCAGCGTCATCGAAAATTCGGACCATCGGATGGAGGTATGCCACCGAGGTCGCGGCTGCCATTTGGCCGATATTTTGTTCTATACATAATTGAGCCATACCAATATTATCATAATAAGAAGAAATGACAATAATTTCCTAAATAATATGTGTTTTATTCAAAATCAAGATCGACCCTTAAAATTTAACCACCCTTTATAAGTGTTAGTGTTCTTTGGTTTAAGATTATATCATCGAATCCCAAATACAAATTGTTGATTTTTTTTTATAACATATAGAGAAAAAAGCTTTGAAAAATAACTACCAAGAACCAATTGTTAACACTAATTAATTTTAATAGAGATATCCCATACAGAAATGGTCCACACACAATATTGTGTAGATAAAGACGACAGTAATTGAAGTCAAAAACAAATGGAATTTCACTTGAAGAAAAAACGACTAACATTTCATTAAATTCAACTAACATTTGTCATTTGTTATTACAGTTAAAAAAATTACTAACAATTGAAGTAAAAATAAACCACATGTATTAGTAAAAAATAAACAAACATTTAATTTTTTTTTTAAATAACAAAAAACGACTGTAAAATCATAAAACAGTCATTTTATGTGGTTTGTTTTTTCATTAACTATAAGGCTTGTAAAAATTAAATTTGTTCTACAAATTACTGGCAGTTACATTAAAAATAATGCAACTATATAACAATCCAAACAACTACAAACATTTTAAGCAGAAGTTCCCTGAGTGTAGGGTTATAACTTTTGAATAAAGCAATTTTATTGCTCATTACGTGCTAATAGACACGTTGAAACCCTAGTGTGCAAATATTTTTGTAAGTTTTCCTGGGTTAAAAAAAAAACTTATTTAAAAAAAATTGAAAAAGAAGACCCCCCCCCCCTCTCCTCACAAATAAATTCCTAGCTACGTGCCTGTACTTATCTATTCTTCAGGTGCATGCATGGGGCTCACTTTAGGTTTAACGGCCGACTAATTTAAAATAATAATCTTTTTTTTTTTAATTTTCTATAGTACGGCTGATAATTTTTTTAATTTTTTTTAAATAAATTATTTTACATTTCAACCACATGATTAACCCAATAGGAGCAATCATCATATCAACATCATCTCCAACAATCATCATAAATATGAAAAAAATAAATATGAAATCATATTGAAAATTCTGTATAAATGTTTATTAAATGATTTACGATTCGAAAATCACTTTTTATTTATCGACTGCAAAGAAAAAAAAAGAATACTTGTACACACAATCACGGAGCGACAATCCGACAAACTGTCTGACAGATAGAGACAGCTTAAACGTATTAACGTATCCAATAATCACTCTGTTGCTGTATACAATTGTGTCATAATTAATTAGCTGTGTGAACTACTACAAGGAAAATGTGGATTTTGTAATTGATACAGATTTTAACAAAAATTGGTTATAAACAATTTAATTACACTAGTTTACAGAAAAAATACAACAAACATGTGAGTAATTTTTATATTATGTATTTCGGCCTCCTATAAGCGAAATTCGATTTAAAAAAAATATATTATGAAGCAGTTTTTGAAATATATTTTAATTTTTTAATTTAGCTTTTTTAGTAATTTTACTAACTATATTGACTATATCTGGATTCATGGATATCATGGGTCTTTTTTGTCCCCAGGCAACTAAGGGTTAAACAATTTTTAAATAACAGTAAAGATAATTATATATTAGAGTTCGTTTTCAAATTTTTTTTTTTTTTTTGATTTTTTTTGGATATTATCACTTTTTAGAAGGTTTTTGTATCAATAAAAAAATGGCGTATTTTTTTTTTTTAATTCCAACTCCTTCCAGTGCCTATAGGAGACTCAAATCGCGGATTTTGGGTCCCTTTTCCCATACAACAAAAACGGCTAAATATATGTCAAATCTGACTTCAGTATTCGATTCTACTTCAGCATTCGATTCTACGGCCCCATAAGCTTTTTTTAGTTTTTGGAATGCACCAGAATGCATAATTAGAGTGGTCCAAAAAAATAATTTAAAAAAATAAAAATTAAAATATTTTTCTTTGTTAATATACAATGAAAAAAATACTTATATCTGAGAAAAATGGTCCAAAAATTTTAATTTTGTAGTTGCCCGTTCAGAAGTTATTAAAATTTAAAAATATAATTTTTTAGTGAATACAAAATAATTTATTGGTTTTGTAATTTCTATTTAACAACAATTCTAATTAATTATATTCCTTTCCACAGCAGATAAAGCTAAACAATTTAAATTATCTTTATTTTTAACTAAACACGAGTTAGTGAAGTCAGAAATCGAATAGTGAAGTCAGATTTGACATATATTCAGCCGTTTTTGTTGTATGGGAAAATGGACCCAAAATCCGCGATTTGAGTCGCCTATAGGCACGGGAAGGAGTTGGAATTAAAAAAAAAAATACGCCATTATTTTTATTGATACAAAAACCTTCTAAAAAGTGATAATATCCAAAAATCTATTTTTCAATGTAGCTAATAAATTAGTTATAAGCGATAGATATTCGCCATTTAACATTTAAGGAAATAGGCGAGTTCAATTTGGTTATAGATTTCAATATGTTTTATTCAAGTGAAAGTTACAGGTTTATATAGTAAAATTAAAGTAAAATTATTGTCTACTTAGCATAATATAATAATTAGGTCAATATAGTAACGTAACATAAAATACCATACAATACAATAGAATGCTTCACTATTAGTTAAGTTCAATGTCTGTATATCTGTTAGAACAAGGAAACATGATCACCGCTTGATGGTTTGTACATTCATTCAAAACAATGTTATATGAGATTATGCCATTTATGAATATGACGGTATATGCGACTGTCATATCCGCTACACCTCCATTTTCTGGAAGAATGTTCATACGCTATTAAGCATATGAATATTCTTTACTCATTGTTACCTTGGTCTAAATTCAATGACAGATTACATATCATCTTGAAAATATTATTTTTTTTTTTTTCAATATTTTTTTTTATTATTATTATTTTTTTTTTTTTAATATATTGGTTATTTTTATTATTTTACTTTTTATATATTGGTTATTTTTATTATTTTACTTTTTATATATTGGTTATTTTTATTATTTTACTTTTTATATATTGGTTATCTCCTTCTCCAGTTCTTCTATTTTGTTCCATAACCTGGTGGATACGTCCCATGAAGGTGGTGGGTTGCTTCTGATTAGTCTCTTCAGCTGGGCTATTTTTCTTCTTTTCCCCACAAGATATCCTCCTCTTCTCTTTGGCTTGTTGGTGGCTGGAATTTTTGGGGTGTCCTCTTTTGGTCTTCCTTGAGTCCGTCTCCGGTACTCCTCGATAGATAACGGTTTCGGACCCTGGTTATTATTACGTGACTGTTCTGATGTGAACACTGTCACGGTCGCCATGTAGCTAATAAATTAGTTATAAGCGATAGATATTCGCCATTTAACATTTAAGGAAATAGGCGAGTTCAATTTGGTTATAGATTTCAATATGTTTTATTCAAGTGAAAGTTACAGGTTTATATAGTAAAATTAAAGTAAAATTATTGTCTACTTAGCATAATATAATAATTAGGTCAATATAGTAACGTAACATAAAATACCATACAATACAATAGAATGCTTCACTATTAGTTAAGTTCAATGTCTGTATATCTGTTAGAACAAGGAAACATGATCACCGCTTGATGGTTTGTACATTCATTCAAAACAATGTTATATGAGATTATGCCATTTATGAATATGACGGTATATGCGACTGTCATATCCGCTACATCAAAATTAACTCTAATATATATAATATCCTATGGTTCCTTAAGAGGAACAAATGGCCATAATTATAGTCTTAATAAATTTAAAATTATGCAAACTTTGGTGATAACATTCAAATTTTGTTAAATTTTTCACAAAATATGCAAAAAAAAAATAATTTTTATTTTTAATAAAAATTATATCAAACATAAAATAATCAATTTTTTTAAAATGTTCTGGAAAAGAGTCGCTCCAAATACAAACTCGAATTATCATTTTTGCAATTTTTTTTTTTGTTTCTTTAATAACAAGATATCAATCGACATCTTCAAGTAAGGCATTTTAAAAAATATTAAAAACGAATTTTAAAAAAAGTATGTTTTTGCATTTTTTTTTTTTTTAATTTGTGGGTCATTTTGGATTCCTGGCTTAAGTGGGTTGATGATAACCGATTAAGTCAGAATTCCATATCTGAATAATTTTGAGTATATTTAATGAATAAATGAAATAAAAAGTAAAATTTTTAGAAATTTCTAAATTTAATAATACGAACTTTTTCCAAAATGGGCGTTAACTTCAAAAAAAAAAATTGATTTCTTTCATTTGGGATCATTTGTAATAAAACTGGGGGTGTAATGACAAATCTAATTTTAAGTGACACCGTAATATGCGTTTAATTTTCTTTCCATATCACTTTTGGACTATCGGGGGAAAACGTGTATTTGCATGAAATTCCTTGACCTAGTCATAACCTGAGAGGACAGTAATGGCAAAAATCCATTGTGTTTAAGGCAAAATATTATTAAAAATGCAAAAACTCCTAAAACTAGGAAAAGGTAAAAATATACACTTTTAAAAAGAAAAATTAAACAATTTTGCGAAAAAAAGCATTGCAAAAAAAAATTTTAAGAAAACGATATTTTAAGCACCAAAAATATAAACCAAAAATAGCTAAATAAGCAAATTTGAGTAAAAATGGCAAAAAAAAAAATGCAAAAAAGGGAAAATTTGTCTTTGGAACCCTGAGCAAAAAAAACTTACCATATAAGTGATTATATACTCTACGGGCAATGAGGAGTCAATTTCATTTACCGGACATATCCCAGCACTGGTTAAAGCAGGACGTGTTATGAAACTAATATAATTTACCATTTCTGTGGGTTAAATGACGTCAATTAAATTTAACAAACTGACCCCGACATATGACCACTAAAAAAGCTCTGTCGGCCTTATGTTATCTGCGCAATGTTTTTAAAAACGGGTTTAATCTAATTTTTGTACCACATTTATAATACAGGTAACAAATTTTTTAAACCTATTTGTTTATACTTTTCAAATTCTAAACAAATTTTTAATTAAAACCAAATACCTAAAGTACATTTATCATTTAATTATATATTTTTTTTAAGATTTAGTTAATCTATTTTTTAAATTTAATTAATTCACAAGCCGAATTGGCAGAGGTGGTAGCTCGATTGCTTCGTAAGCATTAGGTTGTAGGATTTAGCCCCGCCGACGGCAATTCATAAAAGATTTTTTTTAATTCATATTTTTTTTACATTAATCTAAAAGTCTATTTTTAGACACGCACCAGGTGCCCGAAATAGGAAAACACGTCCCCTCCAATGACAATACCATCCCAGTTAAACCACACATTACCAAATCATGGGTAAAGTAATGTATCCACATACGGCTGCACGCATTACATTACACCTTACTTCACTGATGAATTTTACAGGTTATGAGCCTAAAAGTAATGGGTGGACTCATCACCATGTAGGGGATAAAGCAACTAGTTACTTATGTGGTTACATGATGGGAAAACGTAATGTGTCTATAAATAGATATTTATAAAAAAAAAATGAATAAAAAATTTTTTTACATATATTTTTTTTTTTTATTAAATAAATAACTTTTTTTTTTAAATAAATAACGTGGTCATGCTGGGATTTAAGCCTAGGGTCTCTGGTATTTAACAATTAGTTAGGCAGGAACTCTACCAACTGAGTTATCGATACATACAATATTTTATTGCTTAAAATGTAAATGAGTTGTTGTGCTTCGTGTTTTTGTTCGTGATATCAGAAATATACACCTTACTCTTATGCTTACAAAAAATCACAAAGTAATGTGTCTATAAATAGATTTTCAAAAATATATATTAATAATTACTTTACGTTTATAATTCATGCATTATGTAATTGATGATCGGCAAGGTATCATTAAAGTGGTATGTCCCTTTCATATAAAAAAGTCCGATCCCGGGCTTGTCACCGCCATCTTGGGACATATCCTGCGTGTCGTCCGGGACATGTCCCTTTGCCCGTAGGGTAGGTACACATTTGATAATGACAAGTACTTACAAGTGTCATTACAAATCTCATTACTTTTATATGGGGATGTCGTGCAAAAAAAGAAATATCATTACTAAACACCTTACAAAAAATCAAAAAATATGTGGTTACCTATATGCTTACTAGTATGGACAAAAAAAATGAGTCTAAAAATAAATTTAAACAAAAACCTAAATTTAATAAAAAAAAAAATTGTTTTTTATTGAAACATTTTATTTTAATCAAATGTGCCTACATGGAATTCGAACCTGGGACTTCAGGTTGTAGTCAAGCGCTGATAGATAAAAACAGAAATGACTTGCTTGCACAAAATGTCATTACTTTCCAGCTTACAAAAACTTAAAAATAATTAATTGTATATGTACTTACTAGAAGAGAAAAAATATTGAGTCTAAAAATAGATATTCAAATAATTTTGAGATCATTACTTTATATTTAAAATAATGATTAAAATAAGTACTTATTGGTAGTGCATTATTTTTTGTATTATAATAAAGGGAAAATTAACTAGTTATTAGCAAGTCCTTATTATGTGTGTTAAAGTAATTAAGTCAGTATGCTGGTTTCATTACTGGTAATGCGAAAAGTAATGACATGCCATTACCGTTTCTACACTGGGAAGCAAAATATAGCAAACATATTCGATTTATGATTTAAATCTTTGTATGAAAATATAATTTAAAAAAATTAGGGTACATTAACAACTCATTTTCTGATATTTAGTATCCAAAATCATACATCATGCCGACAATTTTGTATGTTTCGATTTGGAAAACATGAATAATAAACATTAAGAAAAATATTTTCTTGTTTGTTTATGTGTCTTAATTTTAATGTTTTTGTCTGTTTGTGTTGACAAGTGACAAATTTATGTGAAAATCTACATCTTTCATTAGATATGATTCTAAGAGCAAGAGTGTTAAAATTTGTGTTCGTTTCAATTTGGACAAGATAAATTTCCTTTCATTTTATTTATTCGTTTAACCGGAAAAAAAATAAATACTTAATTATGTGTTGAAAATCAAAGAATTAAAATTGAAATTTTCTCGAAAAACAAAATGCTTTCAAATGAAATAAAATGACTAATTAAGATTATATTCGTTGACGTTTAAATAGCTTTAAGAATATGAATAAATAAAAAATTGATCTACAATATTTAAAAAGAGATTATGTATTCGTAAAAAATCATAGTGAAAAATTTAAATTTTTTATACAAGTACTTTAGAAACTTCCAAAATCATGTCCCTGCTCAGGCGCCTTGTAAGTATTATAAATAAAGAAGATATTTTTTTAATCTTAAATTATTTCTGTTAACCAAAAATAAATCTATTTTTTCTAACTTAAAAAGAATTCAACATTTTACAGACAAATTGAAGTTTTTTTCAAACTATATTACATTTTTTCCCTGGTTTTTACCAAGTATAGATTCCGTGAGAATTTTTTGCCAAAACTTAGTAGGAAGATACGTTGGTTACCCAGTATACATTTTCAGTAAATTTTATAGCCTAGTCGCTCCCTCTCGTGGTGGTATAATTAATTGAAATTGAAACTTTAAAGCTTTGTGCTTTGTTTTTTAAAAATAAAATTTTTGTGTATTAGCATGTCCTGGGTCGGATCCAGGAAAGGGTTTTGGGGAGGGAACTTGGCTTATTTTTAATCGTTAATCTTTTTTACATTTTTGTATTGAAAAATATTAATTTTCAATACAAAAAAAAAACCGCGCCTGAGCATGTTAAATATGTAGCAAAAAATCGGACAAAGTAATGACCTTTGTTTTCGCAATGTTTTTAAGAATTTTTAAAAAATATTGTCCTTTTAACCCTCTAACCGGCATAAGCTTTTTCGGACTGAAGTTTATTCCACTTGTTCGGCACGAGAAATAAATAATATTTTGTTTTAGCGAAATTTTTTTGTTGCCTATTTTAGGCGATATGGGTCAAAATAGGTTTAGAGGCTATCTCAAAAACTAACCTATAAAATTTAAAAAGTTAGAGATATAACTTAGAAAGATATAACAACAGTCCAAAAATTAGTCGTTTTGAGCTTTTAGATAAAAAGATATGGCGATTTTCGTTTTTCGAAAAACGCGAAATCGACCGAAAACGAACCTTAACTTTAATATATATTGACGAAACTTTAACGCTTTGATAGTGTTACCAAATATAATATTTTTGCCAAATTTCATAAAAATCCGTCCACTCGTTTTCAAGATAAGATGATGTGCTTTATATGTATCTTTTTAAAGTCCTGTATGTCTTTGGAAAAAACTTAGAGTATTTTCCAAAAGTGTAAGCTTTAATCTTCCTTTGTGTGGAATATGAATGGTTTCATGTTAACAGAAATGTGTTTTAAGGACTTTTCAAAATTGTGGTTGTTTCAAAATATTTATTTTTTGAAATTACTGAAAATTTTAACTATAACGCTTTCTCGCTTCCAAACCATGACATGTACACAAAACATAACTCCGCAAAATATGTGGCTAACTTCGTTCTCTATCGATATAGCTTACATTTTTATAATAAAACACTTTTTTGGCGAACTTATGGCCAATTTAAAATACCACGCCTAGAGACGGGCTTGCCGGTTAGAGGGTTAAGGCAGTTTTTGAAACTTGCTATTTGGCAACAAATATGTTGCGCTGCTGGTTGAGAGAAAATATTTTTATATATTATATTTTTTTCAAAAAGTACATGTTAAATAAAAAATGGTTTTATGCATTTCTTAAAGTTTTCTTATAAATAAATCACGTTTATTACGCCGGTCTTCCTTATATTTATAAATATTTTTTGAAAAAAAATGCGTTCTAAAAAAAACGCAAAATTGCTTCTTTTTTTTAAAGTATTATATGGCTACCCTGGAATTACAAATTTAAAAATTTTTTAAACCCCATTTTTACACAAGACTTCAAATTTGAATATGCTTTTCAGTGCGTTCTTAAATCGCCTTAATATTAAAATTTATCCCTCTAACAGGCAAACGATGTTTTGCAACGCAAATCATAACATGTGCTACACTCGAAAAGCAAACAATAAGTTATTCAACAAAATTGTTTATCGCTGCCTAATTAAGGCGAAATGAGCCAAAATATTTCAGGCTTCATTTTGAAAACTAAAGCATATAAAAGAGAAGTTTTGGACAAAAAATATTTCTCTTACCAAGATATAACCACGCTCGAAAAACTATTTTTTTTTTCTGCTCCTATTTAAGAAGATAACGCGATTTTCGCTTTTTGGAAAAAGCGAAATTAGGCGACAGAGTATCCAACCTTTAATGTATATTGTTCAAACTTTAACGCTTTGTTATTAGTACTAAATGTCTTCTTACTGCAAAATTTCATAAAAATTCGTCTATTAGTTTATAAGTTAAGACGATGTCCTTTAGAGGAATCCTGATAAAACCCTGTGAGTCCTTGAACTAAAGTAAGGACTTATTAGTAAAGATAAAGCTTCAATCTTACTTATACTTTATTAAAAAGAGTTTTTAGTGAACGTAAATTGGTTTTTTAGATTTTTTGAAAACTATATTTTTTTAAAAATAATTAATTTTTGAAATTTTACGAAATTTTGATTTTGAAGCTTTCTCGCGTCCAAACCGTGGACGGCACACTAAAAATTTCTTCGCAAAATATTTAGCAAATTAAGTTTTCTATTGGAATGTACTAATTTCTAAGAATAAAACGCTCATTTGACGCATTTGTGGTAAAATTTATGAAGGCTACCTTGAGGCAGCCTTACCTGTTAGAGGGTTATAGGCTCTTAAAAATTGTCGTATCTTTAAAGACACTTTGGTAAAAAAAGTGGGTTAAGCCTAAAAAGTATATTTCAATAAAAGTTAAATAACCATTTAATTGTATTAAATTACAAAACTTAAATGCTAAAAGTTGAATAAACTTGCATATTTTGTTTAGCTGGTAATTGTCATTTGAATATTATAATCTCAAGATTTATTTAACTTTTAAATTAATCTCATTTTATTTTTTAAAAGCTGTCAAAACATATCGTATCGTATTTTTTATAAAAAAAAAAAAATGTAAAAATAACAAAACAAATCCCCAAAAAAAATCATACAATAGCAAAAGTCCAAACATTAATATAAAAAAAATGCTACAACTTAACAGCCAACACTTTATAAATTGTATTCATTTTTATAAATGGCTTTAAATAAACTGTGTTTAGAAAATTTGTCGTCTACAACTTCATTGCATTAACAACAATTTGTTGAACGAAAAAAAATAAAAAAAATAACCCACATTAATTTTCATAAAATTTTGGATTTATGTTTAAATATTTATTTTCTTTTGTACCACACGCAGAATAAGTTTAAATAAGAGTTTAAACATATCAATTTAAATTGAATTTTTTACATATGAGTCATTCCATGTCAAACCGAAAGATTTTTTATATCGTGATTTTAGTTTGCTTTAAAATTTGCCAGTCGTATTCTTATTTCAAAAATATTTGACACCTGATTTGTGCTTATAAATAAAAAAAAAAAAAAACAAAATATAAAAAAAAAATTCCGAAAAATTAAAATAAGCCATTAATCATTAAGGTCGGCCCACTAGTTTTTAATACACTGATAGAATTTTCCTTCATAGTATCAATGAAACGATTTCATTAATATCGATTCATTGGTTTAATGAAAAATTTCATTAACTGAATGAAAATTCATTAATATTGGTATTTTTTCATTAACATTTTTCATAATTTCATAAAAAAAATTCATTAAATCAATGAAAAATTTTCAAATTTTTTTCAATAAAAATTTTGAATTGTAATAAGGAAAAAAATTTTATTTTCTACTATCATTTTGAAATAAAAAAAAAAAATAACAGATTTTAACGAATTTGAATAGTTGGTCACTAAATTCTAGGGAACAGATTCTCTATAAAAAACGATATAGTTTTGTTCAAAACGAGACCTAAATTGTTATCGTTTTGACGATGTTACACAAAAACGTTATGCTAAACGATAATAAATTTTTGGTTTTTAACAACATTCTTAACAATATTTAACATTTTTATTTAATATGGTCGTAATTTAACTACAAAAAGTGGACTATAATCGTCGATCGTTCTACAGAATTCCAAGCCAGATCTATAAAAATTACATATTTTGTACCGACATATAAGAAAATATGTCATCTTTTAACACAAATTATCTTACATGTCATAATATTCCAAGTAACGAAAATTTAGCTCTATGAAATAACCCCCAGGAAATAACCCCCCAAAAGAAAAATGAAAAACTCCCCAAAAATGGGGATTTATTTCCTTATGAAATAATACCCCAATTTTAAAAATGAAATAAAACCCCAACGAAATGAAATAAATCCCCAAACGAGAATGAAAAAACCACCCATTTTTTTGGGATTTATTTCATAATGAAATAAATCCCCAATTTGAAACGAAATAAGTCCCCATTTTTAAACTCAAAATTGTACATATAGATATAAGTTCATATATTTTTAATTCTCATAATTTTTGTACTTCCAAAACAGATATTTTTAAATATAAACCTGAATATAGTCTTCAACTGTATTGCGACAATAAGGGCTTACGGTGGCATGACATAACGCCATAACGTCACTCGAAAAGTGTCATAATGTCCATGGACTTTATGACACTCTGCAATATAACATTATGTCCACAAATGGAATGACATAAAGTCCATGGACATTATGCCACTTTTTGGGTGACATAAGGTCAATAAACATTATAATCCAGTGTGGAAACAGATCAGTAATTTTGAAGTTTCTTTTGTGTCGCACGCAGAAAAAATTTTATTTCGCGAAGCCGCCTGCCGCGTTCTACGGAGGAAAAAAACCCTTAAGAGCGGCGAAAGGCCGCCACCCAGAAGAACTTCTTTTTTAAATCAGATATCGAATCCGTTCACACAGAGAAATAAAGTGCCAACCGAATTGAAAAGTGTATTTTAATGGTAACAACTTCTAAATTCAGTTAGTACAACGATATTTGCCCTAGATTTCCGAATATTTTTGATGTTACAACTAAAATTCAGTACAATTAACCGGACTTTGTTGTGAAAACTAATGTTAAGTTGTGACAACCGACTGAAATTTTGAATAACCGATTTTGAGCCGTAGTAACCGAATTTCAGTTGGCAAATAGCTGACTTTTTCTCTGTGTGTTGAAATCAATATTCTCGGGTGTACGTTTTTGGCTTTTCACGCTTTGGTTTATCGATGAGGATGCCAGTTTCTTTCACTTTTTTACAAGATAACGAACATACGGACCATATTCGTTCAGCGGAAGAATAAAACTAATTATCTGTCAAATCAGACATGAGCTAAGTGTTACCATTCACGAAATAAGCACTAGTTGAAAAAAAATCGTTAGATGGCGGACCCTTTACTTTTTAGACATCAAGTAATTTGTAAAAACAAGTCCATGGAAATTACGACATTTTTCAAATTGTCATAAAGTCCATGGACATTATGACACTTTTCGAGTGACATAACGTCCATGGACATTATGTCATGCCATCAGGGCTTACAGGCATTTCGCCTTACAGCCTGGCAGAAATAAAATCTATAAATATAGGGATTCGAAATTTTTTTTTATTACACAACCAAAACATTAATTTCACAAATTAATTTTCTACTCCAACAATCTATATAGAGAAAATCTTTTTTCACATCAATAACGAAATAACTCCCCAAAAATAATTACTGGGGAATTATTTCATTTTAAAATTTCGGGGACTTATTTCATTACGAAATAAATCCCCAAATAAAAGAAGGAAATAAATCCCCAAAGTGGAAATAACTCCCCAAAATGTCGTTGTTGTTGTCTTCTTTATACATTTTTGGGGATTTATTTCATTTCTGTTTTGGTGAGTTACATATTTCCTGGGGGGTTATTTCATGGAGCCGAAAATTTGCTGGATCAGGCTGAATTAAATTAAAATCTGCCATCGCTTTTGCAGAACAGCCTGTGATGTTTACTTTCGAACTTTTCGAACTTTTTTTATAAAAATATTTTATAGATCCTATAAAGATCAGACCTTATAAATAATATCAACGAATGATAATCTCTCCATAACCACCAAATTAATAATATGCTTAAATAATCATAAAAAGTGCAAATTATGAAATATCAACGAAAATATTTCATACAAACTATGAATTTTATTCATTAAACACATGAAACTTTCATAGCGATTATGCCAGGATAAATGGAAAAAAATTCATATACTTTATGATTATGACACTTTCATTGGGTCAACGAAACCAGTCATTAAAATTGCTTTAATGAAACACCTTTTATTGACTCAATGAAAAGTTTCTTTGGGAACTTTTTTTTAGAAAAAATTCATTGAATTAATGAAGGAATGCATTAATACTACGCACAAATTTCTATCAGTGTATACATCAATTTAAATATCGATATTATAGTTTTTTTTTTTTTTTAATTTTAATCACAAATAATTCGTTTAAAATCAATTTTTTTTAATTTTTCTAAAAAAAACTTAAAATCAACAACTCGATTTACTCCACTCTTTCCGATTTCAACCAAAGTTGATATAGAAGTTGTAAGACATAAAGGGTGTTTTTTATACAGGTATAGAACTTTAAGTTGGCAACACTTTTTTAACTGATGGCCGCCAGTCAAGTGATTTATGTTTCGTTTGGTTTGGCATTTCAACATGAATAGACTGACGCCTGAACAACGCTTCCAAATTGTGCAAATTTATTTTGAAAATCATGGTTTTGTTTGAAATACGTATCGTGCACGAATTTTGAGAATTTTTTTGAGCGATGAAGCTCACTTTTGGTTAAATGGATACGTCAATAAACAAAACTGCCGCATTTGGAGTAATGATAGATTAGATTAGATCAGAAGGCACTATGCACCGCGACCAATGTAGGTCTTTTGTGCTGCCTAAAGTTACCTACAGATTCAAGCTACCTATAAAGCCAATTAACCTATTAGGCAGAATGTTCGCGATTTCGGAAGGCGAAATGAAGCGATCACCTAGAAACCTAAGTCTCCTATCACAAAGCCTGGGACATTCGCAGAGAACATGATGCGAGGTCTCAGACACCATCTCACAATACCTACACATATCCGTGTCCGATTGACCCTTCTTGTGCAGATGGTATCTGAGATTACAGTGTCCAGTTGGAGTGATGATAACCCTCAAGTGTATGTTGAGATACCGTTAAATACATAAAAGCTGACTGTTTGGTGTGCTTTATGTGCTGGTGGAATCATTGGTCCGTACTTCTTTTTATAACGATGCTGGTCAGAACGTTAGAGTCAATGGTGACCGCTATAGAGCCATGATTACTGACTTTTTCGTTCATCAATTGATCAACCATGATGTGCAGGAGCTGTGGTTTCAACAAGACGGCACAACATGTCGCGCAGCTTGTGCCACAATTGATTTAGTGAAGGAAACGGTTGGTAACCGCATAGTTTCACGTTTCGGACCCTTGACTTGGCCTCCAAGAACGTGCGATTTAAGGCCGCTTGACTATTTTCTGTGGGAATATTTGAAGTCGCTAGTCTACGCCGATAAGCCCGAAACGATTAACCACTTGGAGGACAACATTCGCCGCGTTATGGCCAATATACGGCCACAAATGCTGGAAAAAGTCATCGAAAATTGGAACTCCAGACGTCCGAGCCAGCCGTGACCAGAAGTCATATTTAAATTACAATGCCAGAAGATTATCTTTCGAATAAAGTAAATTTCATGTCAATTTAAAAAATTCATCTTTGTTTTATTCCATTTCAAAGTTCTATACCTCTATAAAAAACACCCTTTATAATAATAACATCGTCCAAGTTTAGGAAAGCTAGTCTCCCAGCGGGTCGTGAAATATCACGTTTCAAAATATAAAATTTTTTTGAATATTTCACAGAATATTACCCAGGCAGAAAAACACAATCGGCACAGTGTTGGCAAAGTATCGGTGAAGGTCGGTTATGCGATGGCAAAACGTGGGATTAACAATCTATTACCCGATTGATAACAGTGGCCTTAAACGAACGTTGGTAATTCAAAAAATATTGTGCTTTTAAAATTGCTTAAATTAAATTAATTTTGAGAAATATGCGTTATAGACCACATTTAAAAAGCAGCATTACAAATTGGTCGTAATTTTATACATTATATTTAAATGTGTGAAATATAATTAAATATTAAAAAAAAAACCTTCTAATTGGTTGTAATATTGGTAAAAAAAAAAAAACAATATTGGCAAAGAATGTTGAATGTGGTACTGGCAAACCACATAGTTAACATACCAAATAGTGTTTTCCTAGTACAATATTAGTTGTACCTTTGGTAATTTTTTAACACACCAAAATTGCAGTGGTTAGCCAGTACTATTTTTGCGTTAACCTTCATATCTTTTTAACAGTGAAAGCTACACTCAGTGAAAAAAGTATCATCATATTGATGATATTGTTTCATAAATCGTGTCATCAATTATTCATTATGTTTATGAAGTTTTCATAAATATGATGAAAAGTTTCATAAAAATAAATGATAAATGTTTCATAGAATTTCATTATTTCATAAAATTTGTAAAAAAAAAAAAAACTTCAGCTTTCAATTTTTGTTATTATTATATTATTCTTTAAACAAATTAACATTAAACTATGGATGTATTAGAACAACTGACTTTTTAGTTAAATATTTTGATACAATTTTTAACTACCAACTTAGTTACATACAATTACATTTATCATCTGAGGCTCAGTAAGGGGTGTTTCACCTGAGACCTAGTTGAAATGTTTCTCAAAAAGTTTATTAAGTTATATATGAAATCATAGCTTTTGTTACTAAAGCTACAATTGAAGGGTTTATTGAAAAAAACTTGATAAGCCATATTTTATTTTTAGTTTGAATTCGCTTTTTAAAAATACGAATATATGACTTTTACATGACGTTAATACTATAGTTACTTGCAATAAGTGTTTAAGCAAGACTTCTGTCAAATATTAATCAAAGGATGCCTAGATAACAGCGAAAACCCATAAGACAGTAAATGTGGCTTATCAAGCTTTTACAATAAGCCCCTCAATTCCACATATATTCTTACTAAAGTTTTTAAGAATTAATTTTGGGGCATAGTTTGTATCTCCAATTTAGTGGTCTACTGTAAAATAATCAAAAATAACTTGTTCTACTTCAAAGTTTTTGCTTTCTTTCGTTGTCTTTTAAAAAGTATTCAAATATTTTTGTTAAAAGAAAGTCAGAAAGCAAATATAAATTTTTCATTTTATTTTTCGATATTACAAAATATTTTTAAAAAATATACGAAAATATTTTTGGGTCAAATAATTAGCAAAAAAAAAAAAGTTTAAAGGCAGCAAAACAAAATGGTACGACCAAAACAACGTAAAACAATTGAAGAACTTTATGGCAATAAATCCGATGCACCAAAATCTCAAGTGACAACCGGTACTAATGGCAATTCGAAGAATGGACGTTTAACTGAGCGGGATTATGGTTATATAATTACTTCAAATACTCCTTATAGTAATGGTGGTCCAGCACAACCACCATCGTCGGCAAATAACATGGCAACCACCCGCACTATCTCAAATGTGAGAAAAGAAACATCAATACGTAAAAGTACTAGACCTTTAATGAAAACCTCCGGTGATAAAAATGCCCAGGAGAAGGACACATTTAATATGACGGATGCCAAAAAGGAGCACAATATGAAAATGAATACATCCAGAGTTGAGGCTTCCGGTAATGGTGATGGAAAATATCCATATTCAGTTTCTGGCAACAAATCTTATGTTAAATACAGTGACCGAAGACATGAAGCTGGTGATAGCTTACCACAACATCAGCATCATCCACATTATCAACATCATCATAACTATCATAATAATCATTATCGTAATGTTCAACATGATGATGATGAAGATAAAGATGATGATACTGAAGAATTTTTTCAATTAATACGACAAACAGTTGAAAGTGCCATTGGAGTAAGTATTTCAGAAGGTTGACAGATAAAACATTTTAAATGTCAGTAACAAAATGACTTCTTTTCAGAAATCAATATCAGAATTATTAAATCGCAATTTTCGGGATTTGTCAACTAAAATTGATGGTTTTTCAGCGGAATTAAAAAATACAAATGCTTTATTGAACAAAATACAAACGGATATGAATAATAGTAAGTTTTATTTTATGAGTGGTTAAAAATTTAGGTTATTTTTGCCATAAATGGTTTAGTTTAAAAAAATATTGCAGTTATTTTTAATTTACAACCACAACAACTTATAAAATTTTAAGTGATAACAAATGTTGACCATTTTTTTACTTAAAAACCTTTCACAAAACAAAATTTGCTTAGAGTTCGTGTATACGAACCCAATTTACCCAAAATGTATAACTGATTCAAATTTTTTCCTTGTAAACTGTAAGAAAACATTAAATTTTGTTTTACCAATTTTTTTAAGCCCGCCACCGTGAAATGAAAATAACAAAAAAAAATACTGAAAAAAAAAACATTCGTAGGTGAACCAATTTCTTTTCTTTTAATTTGAATACTTTTTGGGTGTAAAAATATATTTTTGTGGTGAAATAACATTTTTGAGGTGAACAACTGTTTTTGTGGTGAACACATATTTTGAGGTGTAATAAAAATTTGAGTTGAATTTTAAACCTTATTCACCTCTTTGTGTCTGGTGGAAAAATTAACGTTATATTTTATACACCTGACGCTACTCTGAAATTGTACATTAGTGGTACCATCACCGAATCACGAGATTATTAATAATTTCAAAATAGCTAAAACTACAAAGATTATAATGAATAGAGCAAAATGTATTACACAAAACTTCTATGGAAATAAAGAAACATTAAATTTTGTATACCATGTGGGAAAATGTTGTTATGAACATAATACTAAAAATCGTAAAATTTTTGTGGAACAAATAGTCAAAATCGTCATTTTGAGAATGAGAAATCGTCATCTGAAAACTCCTTATATTTCAATAACAAAAAAAAAATTTTCTCACTTTATTTGTAATTATTTCATAATTTAAATGTTATTTTTTATTAATGCCTTTACAAACGACTTCAAGTCTTAAAAACACAACCCCCGATATTCATTTCGCGGAATAGAATTTTAAAATCACTGCAAAATTCCTTGACGAAATGTTAATTTTTTTCCGATATCTGGTTTCACAAAATTTTAGCATACAATAAAAAGTGAATTAAAGAAAAAATATTGATTTAGACAAAATCAAAAATTTAGAAATTCACTCTTTTATCAGTGATTTTGAAGCAAAATGATTTAAATTATTAAAAAAAAAAATAAACATTTTAGATTTGCCTTCCTAAAATATATAAAAAAATCGATTAGTTTTTTAAATAAAATTAAAATAAATCTTTTAAAATTATTGAGTTTATATTTAGTTGATCATTAAATGGTTAAATGAATAATTCCTGTTCGATTTGAGATCATTTGATCACATTTTCCTTAAATGTTTTAAAGAAAAAGGAACTAGAAAAAAACTAAAAGTAGAAAAAAGGAACTAGAAAAATTACCAATTTTTAAAAATCGCTATTCTAAATAAAGGGTCTTTTTTTATTTAAAAGTACAATCCTTCCGGTTAATAATGGAAAATAATTTCATTCAAATGGCTGCCTCGGCTGGCCATGCAGTAGCCTACACGATCGGTCCAATTTTTAAACACATTATCGAATTATCGATTGTGTGCAGCAGTATTTCACCAATGGCTTCACGAATATTGTCCTTTAAAGCGTCAATTGTCTCTGGCTTGTTGGCGTAACACTTATCTTTGACGGCACCCCACAAATAATAGTCCAACGGTGTCAAATCGCAGCTCCGTGGTGGCCAAACGACATCAGCTCTGCGGCTG
This sequence comes from Delia radicum, assembly GCA_021234595.1. Taxonomy (NCBI): domain Eukaryota; kingdom Metazoa; phylum Arthropoda; class Insecta; order Diptera; family Anthomyiidae; genus Delia; species Delia radicum. Next base: position 99,094,518 of record CM037851.1, read on the forward strand.
ATTTGAATTTTCACACACATTCTGCAACATTACCATGATTTTCAAAGTAATGTCGCAATATTTCCCAGCGTTGTTCAAGCGTATACATATTCGTTCAGCGAACCGATAAAACTAATTATCTGTCAAATCAGACATGAGCTAAGTTTTACCATTCACGAAATAAGCACTAGTTGAAAAAAAAAAACGTTAGATGGCGGACCCTTTACAATAAATTTTGTTAAATCGTCATTTTATCATAGTTTAGTTCAAAAATTGTACAAATGGAGACAAATCGTCAAAGTTGGCAGCGCTGGTTGTCGCTTCACGCAGAGAAAATAATATTGAACATGATTATGGACACAAAATTATCATATTATGATCCTATTATCACATACATGATTCTGGCTGAAGAAATTATGATTACCGAGGACGATTTTATCGTCATTTAGAATCATATGTTTGCTACGATCATATTATGACTTTTACGCTTTGCAATCATAACAAAAATTGGACCAAAAATTGTTACTTTTTACAAGGGCCAAATTTAATAATGAAGTTTACATATCGTCCTTTTACAAAATCACAAAAAGCAAAGAGTGGGGCCTTATAAATTTCTATATACTTTTGTATGGAAAAATCTATAGCTTTATCAGAACTTTTATTATTAGTTCACAAGTAGTTAACATTTATGTTTAATTATATACGAGTCCATATTTAACTCTGTATTGCAGGCACGTAGCTAGGAATTTGTTTCGGGGGGGGGGGGGGGGGGGGCTTTTCGATTTTTTATTTTGATTATATATTTTTTTTTTGCACACTAGAGTAACAGCTTTTTTTTTTTTTTTTTTGCTTAATTTTTACCTACACGTAATGGGTAATCATGTATTAATAATATAAATCACTTTCTCAGGTCATTTTGAAACAAAAACCTCCCGCATAAAGTGCATTTCCTTAAAATGCATTTTTTCATTTTTTACTTATTGTGTTCATTATTTTGCGAACTTTGATGTCTATATCGCGAAACAACGCGATATAGACATCAAATTTGAAAACGTTTGTGTACTTTAAGTTGGATATGCATCGTTATTGTCTAATTACATTAAATTTTTAGCTAAATATTAATTTTTAGTTGAATTAAATAAAAAAAAGTATTATGCGGAAAACTTTTTGAGAACCGCGAAAAATAAAATTGCGTTACTTTATATTTTTATGTGCTAATATACGTCTAGGGTAGCTAAAACTTGATAAATGTAAAAAAAGTAAAAAAGTTTCAACTTCTAATAACCCGATTAAAATTAATATGATGCTTTATAAAATCATACGAAATTTAATATGAGTCTTAATACAGTTTTATCCGAGAAATGGGCATAATAATTAAATAACATCCGAATAATGACGCGATGCAATTTAATACGATTTTATATAGCGGTATAAATTTATATCTGAACTGATACTGATATATACAAAATAAGCTACAGTTGTATCCGGTTTTTGATTTTAAAACGTCATGAAAATCCGAAATATCTATTAATCCTTTTAGACTTTAGCCACTTGCAAAAGGTTTACAACTTTATAATTTATAACAAATTCCATAGCATTTGGAAATTTTATTATATTCAAAAATAAAAAATATATAATGAAAATGAAGATTTTGTGGAATTTATTAACTTACAACATTAAATAACAACCACGGAAAAAACTTTGAAACTAAATTAGATTGAAAAAAATCTTAGACTCAATTAAGAACTCATAATGTTACAAATGAAACAAATTCTTTTTTAAGGGTTAAGAACCAGAAAGAAATCAATTCAAAAGACAAAAATTGGGGTAAATTTTGTGATTAAAATATACACAAAATGATGCAATTAATTGTACTATTGTATTGATGTAATACATATTTACATCCAAAATATAATTGAAAAATTTTCTAGAGTGACTCTGCATGGGGTAATATACAATTTTATCTAAAATAAAATTGTGTTTTTTAGAATATGATATAATATCAAAATATATATTATTTTGCAATGTCTAGGTATATAAATATAACGTAATTATTAATTGGATTAGCGTATTCTAAATGCAATATACAATTATACGCAACTATATATGACATCATATTAAATTTTTTATACGAAATTAATTTAATATATGAATTGATATAATTATGTCCGGTTAAGTGCACTGGCAGACAAAACCTTATAAGTGCATATAAAATAATGTATTATTTTATGCAAACGTTTTAACTCGGGAAATTAAAGATTTATAACCGTCCAAAAGACAAATTAAAAGCAAATATCCTATATAATTTGCCTGACACTTACAAAGAAGCTTTTCCGATGGGTTCCCTTTGAAATTAATGAAATTCGGATAGGTGATAAAGCAGCAAAAATATATGAAAAAAGTATTTATTTTTAAAATTGGTGGTGAAATTTAACACATCTTTGTATGTAAATATGTTTAAAGTTTAGGAAATTTAGACTTATTTAAAAACAGCGTTAAAATGCTCGAGAAAACACACATTTTGAAAACCATTTTGACACTATGTCGTGAACCCAGCCTGCCGCTTATTTGAATTATTTTAACAAATTATTCACTATTTTTTCCCCTTTTTTCATATATCCGACTCATGTCTTGTATTAAAAAAATCTTAAATTTTACAAGCAAGCGTGATTGTATTCTGAAAGAAATAATAATAAAGAAAAAATATAAAATTGGAAAATTTAAAAATATACCTGACATCGCCTATGTCTTATTTAAACTAAATTATGTATTTCCAATTAACTTTGATTTATATTTTCGACAATTTCAAACGCTTTTCAAATTGTCTTTAATCAATTTTTTAAAATGTCTAAAAAAAACTACATCGTTATAACACAAAGACTGGTTTAGCTGCTTGATTTTAAAATGTCGCATTTCAAGGAGCGCCGATAGAAATTTGTTTACATTTAGTCTAAAAAAAAAATTGAGAAAATTTGAGTCACATTGGACCACGTTAACACATTATGCATATCGATCAAAGTTTGAGGCTTAAATTTGTTTCAAAAAAATTAAAAAAATATATGAGATATCGTAATATAAATCGTAAAAAAATACTGAAAACTATGCGCATCTGGTAGATGCGTGCGTTGCAAATTTAAATAAAAAGATTGCACTGTAAGTAAAGTAACGACTTTTACGGCACAAGGACACTTAATTTTGGGTCTTAGTGGTATCTCCATTTTAAAAGATGATGTCAAAATACACAGAAAAAATCATTCTCAAAAAAATTTCAATTAAACTTTTGTTCGATTTCAAACTTACTTTCAATTAACTGTTTAATTGAAAATGAATTTGGTATAAAAAATATTTTCAGTTTTTATAACGTATAATAACAACGTTGAAACAAATTCAAAAATTTTAAAAAGTCGCCAAAATTAAAAAATCGTTTAAAGTTGAAAATTCGCGTTTCTTTAATTTTGGTAATTTTTTTCGAATTTTGGCGTTTATCTTGGTAGTTTTTTAAATTTCTGCAATTTTGAGGATTGTTTTTTAATTTTTGGCAATTTTTTTTTCTTCAAATTTTGCGATTTTTTTCAAATGGTCTCGATTTTTTAAATTTTGGCGATTTTTTACGATTTTTTTAAAATTTTGTAATTTTTCCCAATAGTAAACAATATTCAATTAAATTTTTAATAGATGTGAATAAAACTATATGTAATTGGAAATAATATTAATTAAATTTTAGTTGTTACTACAATTGCATCAACACGACGGAATTCAGTTAAACTTTTGCTGAATCAACAAATATATTAATTAAAACTCAATTTTAGTTTTTTCTGTGTAGACATATTTTATTTTTAGTTTGCATTGTCTCAAACAATTTTTTGATTATATTTTAAGTCAAAGACTTCGAAATCTCTTAAGAAATGATTTTATTTATTGCTTTTTGTCGAAAATCAACTCTAACAATGATAGCCGCCCATTTGCAGGCGATGTTTTCTAACGAAATTTTAAGATTCGAATCGTATAAAACTATTTCCTATTTGATCCAAGTCAAAAATAAATATTTTCATATTAAATTTATCAATAACATTGTTACTTCCTAACGAATTGTATTAAGTTTTTAAATTTGTCAAATCATTTCGGGGGGGGGGGCTCTAGCCCCCAAGCCTAGCTACGTGCCTGCTATTTTGTATATATAGTTATATATAATTAGGTATATTAAGTACAGTTAAATGCAGGACCATAGAAAATAATATATTGCTATACAATTAGAGAGCTATATACAATTAGATACGAATGTTTTTTCTATAATATAAATGTAGTAAAATGAGTATATAAACATTTATATTGAAATATTTAATTGTATAAAGTTGTATCTGAATATATAAAAACTTTGTTACTTGGGTGTATAAGAACGTTTAAAAAAAGCCTAAAACTTGGAAAAAAGAAAAAAATAATAAAATAATAAAATATATCAAACGTTTACTTTAGCGAACATTATGAAAATTTCAGTTTTAGAATTATTATTAACAACAAATCTTCTTTTTATTGAAAGTTTTTTTATGATCTGACGATCTGTATTTTATGGTTAATCTAATTTACTAAGTTGTGAGTTTTAAATGTATCAAAAACCCAATAGTTTTGATTAGCAAGTTCACTATAAAATTTCCTAAATTCTAATATCTAAAATGAAATAGAAATAATTTTTGGTCGTGGATCATATGTTTTTTGATATCGTTTTGTATTCCGCAATATATAAATTTATTTTGGCGGCCAAAAATACTGACATCGGGCCCCTTTTTCTACAGAGCAAAAAGCGCTGTTATTATATGAAATTTGATTCATCGTTCGATTCTGCAGCATAAATTATTTACAAAAATATTTTTTCCTGTTTTTAAAGTTCACCATTTAGAAAATAGAGTGGTCGGAAAAAATAAATTTTTAAAAAAAAAAAATTGTAAAGTATTTTTTATGGCACACAATCAAAAGGCTTTTATTGTTGGGAGAAATTGTAGAAAATTTTTAGCTATATGTTATCGCAGTAAAACATTAAGTTGCTGTCTTTACTAAAATGCAATATTTTATTGATTAAAAACTTTTTAACGGGCCGCGATACATCGAAAATATTTGTAGTATTTTTTCATAGCTCAAAATACTTTTTTATTGTGTGTTAAAAAAAAAAACAATTATAAATTGTAACGAAATTGATACTTTAACCCAGCAAAATAAAGTGGAAGTAGTGCTTTAAGAACCTCTTTAACTTGACTTCCAAAGCATTAGCATACGCACATTTTTCACTTTAATAGAAGTTATTGTTAACAACTGCCAAAAAATGGTAAATTAAAGTTATTTTCAACAGCATTTGCATCACCATATAAATTAATTGGTATCTAAATTAATAACATCATAAGAGGTACTTTTTTATAAGTTCATATATATTTTTTTTTTTTATATGGAGGTTGAGGTGGTAAGTGGTTGGATTTGCAATCAGAAGGTTGCGAGTTCAATTCCGGGCCGGGGAGATAATTTTTTTTTAATTTTTTTTTTTAGTTTTTTTTTTTAATTCTAATTTATTTTTTTAGTATTTTTTATTTAATTTAGTTTTTTCTGAGTATTTTAAGAGAATTAAGTAATTTAAAAACGGCCAAATAATTAACATCTTGACTTTATTTAATCATAAAGATTTGATAAAAATCTATTTTTTGTCTTTGCGATGGAACTTTTTGTAAAACTTATTTAAAAATATAAAAAAATGAAAGGTTTTATATTTTTTATTGTTATATTGATATGAAAATGCAAAGATGTATTTCACTGCTAAAAATTAGTTTATCGAATTTTTCGTATTTGTTTCAAGATATACTTTTTAGGTGTGTCTTGAAACGTGTGCAATATTCAAAAAAATTAGGTAAAAAATTTGATTTTGGCTTCAAAAATCTATTTGAGAATTATTGTTTCAGATCGCAAAAAAATTACCAAAAACGAAAAATATCGCAGCCAAATTTTGAAAGCTAGTTTCTTAATAATAATAATAATTAATTAGTAAATTAGTTAATTAATAACTTTTACTTAATTTAAATATATCACTTTAATTTACCTATAAAGTTTTTACCAACCTCTTTCTCCAACTCTTTAGAAAAAAAATACGGAAACATTAAAAGATCTTACGTTCCAAGGCACGCTCGTGTCATTGCAGGCCACTTTTCCCTACCTGTAGTTAAACTACTTCTCCAATATTTTTTTCTCATTGTCTGGTAGATTTTATCTTATTAAAGACACTTCCCGTCAAATTAATTATTAAAAAAATATTTTAATATATGCAATGACTTCAAAATTGTTAAATGAGCATTTTTATTATTTCTTAATATTTTTTTTAACCTCATCAAAACTTAAAAATATTTTTGAAAAATAATTTATATCACAGTGATACGAAATCACATAAAAAAATGGTTAAAAAATCATTATTTTATCTTTTTTATTATATATTTGTGTTGTAGCGCCGCTATATTATTATATTTATTTTATATTGAATTATTAATTATTTTATGTAATTCATGTTTTAATTATGTTAAAATATTGTTATTATGTTTGTCAATTATGTTATTTTAATTTTGAAATTATTTGTCATTCAAATCAATGAAATGTAATCATTTATTATTTAAATTTATTTTCATCGGGATAAACATTAATTGCATTTATAGTAATTAAATGTGCTAAAGTCCCAAAACTTATTTAACAAATTGTGAAAAGCAATCTAATGTAGGCGTGTCCCTATCCGGATTTCATTCCTGCCTAAGGAAATCTTCAGGGGACTTGTTATTAGAATTTCTAGAGATATTTGCTATGTTAAATCACAAACTCAATGAGAATTTCTTGTCCTCGTCTAGGAGCGAGATTCAAAATTTAAAATATCAAAGAAAAAACAAAAACAACAACAAAAAATTGTCACAATTGGCTTTGTCATCTTCCAAATACTACTCTGTTTTTTTGACAGACCTAGCAATGTAGTGACGTTTATTCAAGTAAATCAACAATAGAAAATCATATGTTTTCTATTAGTGTCAGTTACATTTTAATTTGCACAAGCACCTGCATATTTGTTATTTAAATTTATTTTCATCGGGATAAACATTAATTGCATTTATAGTAATTAAATGTGCTAAAGTCCCAAAACTTATTTAACAAATTGTGAAAAGCAATCTAATGTAGGCGTGTCCCTATCCGGATTTCATTCCTGCCTAAGGAAATCTTCAGGGGACTTGTTATTAGAATTTCTAGAGATATTTGTTATGTTAAATCACAAACTCAATGAGAATTTCTTGTCCTCGTCTAGGAGCGAGATTCAAAATTTAAAATATCAAAGAAAAAACAAAAACAACAACAAAAAATTGTCACAATTGGCTTTGTCATCTTCCAAATACTACTCTGTTTTTTTGACAGACCTAGCAATGTAGTGACGTTTATTCAAGTAAATCAACAATAGAAAATCATATGTTTTCTATTAGTGTCAGTTACATTTTAATTTGCACAAGCACCTGCATATTTGTTATTTAAATTTATTTTCATCGGGATAAACATTAATTGCATTTATAGTAATTAAATGTGCTAAAGTCCCAAAACTTATTTAACAAATTGTGAAAAGCAATCTAATGTAGGCGTGTCCCTATCCGGATTTCATTCCTGCCTAAGGAAATCTTCAGGGGACTTGTTATTAGAATTTCTAGAGATATTTGTTATGTTAAATCACAAACTCAATGAGAATTTCTTGTCCTCGTCTAGGAGCGAGATTCAAAATTTAAAATATCAAAGAAAAAACAAAAACAACAACAAAAAATTGTCACAATTGGCTTTGTCATCTTCCAAATACTACTCTGTTTTTTTGACAGACCTAGCAATATATAATAATAATTTAAATAATTACTATTTTTGAATTTGATTTTATTTAACGGATTAATTTATTATTGTTTGCTTAAAAACTCTCTTTACTATTGTTTTACAACGCTGTTTAATCTAATGACATTTAAAGTTCGAAAGTAACTCTTTTTTTAATTATCGTTTATTTTGTTTTATGTCATGTTCGTTTTGTTCTA